>WNWU01000019.1:2710669-2819302 GCA_012654045.1 Ptyas mucosa | reverse complement strand
ATAGAATAGAATAGAATAGAATAGAATAGAATAGAATAGAATAGAATTCTTTATTGGCCAAGTGTGATTGGACACACAAGGAATTTGTCTTTGGTGCATAGGCTCTCAGTGTACATTAAAAGACAAGATACATTCATCAAGAATCATATGGTACAACACTTAATGTTAGTCATAGGGTACAAATAAGCAATCAGGAAACAATATCAATATAAATCGTAAGGATACAAGCTACAAGTCACAGTCATACAGTCGTAAGTGGGAGGAGATGGTTGATGGGAATGATGAGAAGATTAATAGTAATGTAGACTTAGTGAATAGTTTGACAGTGTTGAGGGAATTATTGGTTTAGCAGAGTGATGGTGTTCAGGAAAAAACTGTTCTTGTGTCTAGTTGTTCTGGTGTGCAGTGCTCTATAGCATTGTTTTGAGGGTAGGGGTTGAAACAGTTTATCTCCAGGATGCGAATCTGTAAATTATATTTACAGGGGTCTGTAAATTATATTTATATTAACAAAGCTGAAATAAGGTGGAATGCTAAATTAATGATTAAAAATGTGGGTTCATATACTGATCATTCCAAAAAGAGATCAAATTTTAAGTTTGAAATCTTGCAACAATCAAGCACGTTTAATTCTGCCTTGTTCTTTCACGTAAATATACAGGCTCAGACAGAGACGACAGTTTGAGTAAGGCATAATTTTCATGGGTAACTTTCTCAGCAGCTGCCGTTCCTGCTAATGATCCAGTTCTTAATCGAACCCCCAACCACTTTCCGTGTATCTCGTGGGATCAAACCATCCTTTCCCTTGATTGTATTTTTTAATTAAAATGGAAAGAATCTCATTTTCGAAAAGATAATCCGCTGCCATCTGAAATAGTTCAGTGCTCTGGAAAGGACCAAAATCAAACTAGAATTATTTAAGATGCTAATTAAACCGAGATGGTTCTTGGAAGACTGGGTTATTTTTATTCATCCACTAAAAGGGAAAACAAATGATTTTGGAGGAGCAGCCATTTAGTTCGGTAGAAAGCAATTCGGAATGAATGTTTCCAGAAATTGTTGAGTGAGATCTGAAGGTGTTTAATATTTCTTTTGAAAAGATAGGTTCATCTAGATACAGTATATTGATGAATCCATCAGCAGTGAAAGAGTAAAATAAGTCAAGATCAGTGATTTTTGTCTTACTGCCCAAGTGACTGCCTTGGAAAAAAGTGGGATATACTGAATAACAGAATAACAGGCTTGGAAGGGACCTTGGAGGTCTTCTAGTCCAACCCCCCACTTAGGCAGGAAAGCCTATACCATTTCAGACAAATGGTTGTCCAATCTCTTCTTAAAAACGTCCAATGTTGGTGCATTCAGAACTTCCAGAACCATTAACCAGATGAACAGCTTGCCTCCAGAAGTTGTGGGCGCTCCATGACAGGAGGCTTTTAAGAAGAGATTGAACTACCATTTGTCTGAAATGGTTTAGGCCATGATGGCGAATCTATGGCATGCGTGCCAGAGGTGGCATGCTAAGCCCTCTCTGTGGGCATGTGTGCCATTGCCCCAGCTCAGCCAGCTGGTTGTTGGGTTTCCGCAGGGGTGAAATCCAACAGAATAGAATAGAATAGAATAGAATAGAATAGAATAGAATAGAATAGAATAGAATAGAATAGAATAGAATTCAATTCAATTCAATTCAATTCAATTCTTTATTGGCCAAGTGTGATTGGACACACAAGGAATTTGTCTTGGTGCATACACTCTCAGTGTACATAAAAGAAAAGATACATTAGTCAAGAATCATAAGGTACAACACTTAATGATAGTCATAGGGAACAAATAAGCAATCAATCAGGTTCTGACAGGTTCTGGAGAACCGGTAGCGGAAATTTTGAGTAGTTTGGAGAACCAGCAAATACCACCTCTGGCTGGCCCCAGAGTAGGGAGGGAATGAGGATTTTGCAGTATCCTTCCCCTGGAGTGGGGTGGGAATGGAGATTTTGCAGTATCCTTCCCTTGCCATGCCCACCAAGCCACACCACGCCCACCAAGCCATGGCCATTGAACCGGTAGTAAAAAAAATTGAATTTTACCACTGGGTTTCTGGTGCTCTGGCACACGAATGTGCACCTTCCGGTTTGGGCACTCTGAGCCTAAAAGGTTCACCAGCACTGGTATAGGGGTCTCCCGCTTGAGCAACAGGTTGGACTAGCAGATCTCCAAGGTCCCTTCCAACCCTGTTATTTTGCTAAAATATCTGACAGGCATAAATGTGAGGTCTGAAGGCAAGCCATTCCACTGATTAACTGACAGTAAATTTCTTTTTAATTCTAGGTTGCTCCTCTCCTTGATTAGTTTCCACCTATTACTTCTTGTCCTGCTTCAGGTGATTTGGAGAATAACTTGACCCCCTCTTCTTTGTGGAGCCCCTGAGATTTTGCAACATTGCTATCATGTCTCCCCTAGTCCTTCTTTTCATTAAACTAGACATACCCAGTTCTTGCACCCGGTCTTCATACGTTTTAGCCTCCAGTCCCCTAATCATCTTGGTTGCTCTTCTCTGCACTCTTTCTAGAGTCTCAACATCTTTATATTGTGGCAATCAAAACTGGATGCAATATTCCAAGTATGGTCTTACCAAAGCATTATAAAGTGGAACTAACACTTCACATGATCTTGATTCTGTCCTCTGTTAATGCAGTCTAGGACTGCATTGGCTTATTTGTCAGCTGCAGCAGATGTAACTGCCAGCCTCCAATAGAAAAGAGAATGAATCTTAAGAAACCAGAATTACTTTTTCTGATCCCTGTCATTCTAATTTATTGATCATGAACTATGTATAGACCAACTCAAAGCTTCTCTTTTGGCATGCAATTTTGCATTCCTAAACTGACCTAGGATTGAACATCCCTTCCAAATTTAGCCCTTCAGAAAGAAGACGTCTTCAAATGGAAAATCTTCTCATAATAATGGAGTTGCCTCCAATCACAGCTAGCTCCATTTGTCCTAATTGCACACATCCATGCAGTTGAACAGGCAATGGCAGGGAAGTGCTTGGCCATTCCTTCCAGGCAGTGGTGGTTCCTCCTGGTTCGGCCCGGTTCGGCCGAGCCGGTAGCGGTGACAATATGACATCACCGAACCAGTTCTGGGGGCCCCCCCGGCCCCCTCACCCCCTATGTTATTCTTACCTTTTATTTGGCCCCACCCCCAATCTATTGCTGCCTCCTGAGTCCCAGCTGATCGGTTATAAGGAAAAAAACTGTTTAAACTCTTGCCCTGGGGCTTCAAAGGGCCCCCTACAGCTGATCAGTGTAAAAGGCAGTTTGGTGGTAGACCGGTGCCTTCAAAAACAAATGAGTAGACTGGTGCCTGCAAAAATAAATGGGTAGACCAATGCCTGCAAAAATACATGAATAGACCAGTGTCTGCAAAAATAAATGGGTAGACCGGTACAGCTCTGCAAGCAGTTAAAAGCCTGGTAAACCAGTACCTCTGCTAAATCCTAAATAATTGTCACATGACCATCAAGCCACGCCCACAAAATAAGCCACGCCCACAGAACTGGTAGTAAAAAAATTTAGAACCCACCCCTGCCAGCCATCTGCCAGCAAAAATGGAGCTCAGGAGGGCCACGTGTAGTCCCCCTGAGCTCCATTTTTTACTGCAACAACCTAAAACCCTCTGCCTGTGAAAATGGAGCTCAGGGGGGTGCGAACAGTTCTCCCGGGTTCCGTTTTCTCTGGCAGAGGTACCACGGGCCGGTCCTTCGCTGTTTCTAGGGCGGCCCCACGGGCCAGATCTAAGCATCGGATCCGGCCCACGGGCCTTGAGTTTGATACCCCTGAGCTACATGTTCCTGAACTCATGCCTAAGAAATATTGGAGTCATCTATGCAGCTCTGAGATCTAAGCAGTTGGATATCGAACACATCCATCCTGTCCCTATTCTGGGTTTTCCTGTTCCTGTGTTGTATTTTGAAGCTACTGCTTGGTTAACTGATTAACAGAACTGTGCCTTTTATCTTATTTGCTTTCAAACAAGAAATGTTTGGGGTTTTTTTAGCTGACCCCAATAACACTAATTACGCCAGAGAGATTATGTTTGGGTTGGTTAATACCTTATTTGATTCACTTAAAGCCTGTTTATGTAGGAGGAAAACAAAATGCTCTAATTTTAAAAAAAAAAAGATGTGATAGAATTAAGTCGGGGGGGGGGGGGGGAATCAGTGAAACCGAATGGTTTTTAAGCTTTCTAACCTTTCGAATTTAGCCAGTGCTTTTAAATGCATCGTTAAAAGTCCATTAAAACAGCAATGGAAATTATCCTCAAGGTGGGGAAACTCCTACAGGTAGTCCCCACTTAATGACCATTTGTGTTATGTCCTTATAAGGACATCCGGCCGGGGATTGGTTAATCCTCCGGGCGGGAAAGTTAAACCGCTGTCATTGGACGGCTGGTCTGCCGGAGCGCTATAAAAAGGGCTCCGGCAGCACAGCCGTTCGTCTGTTCTGACTTAGTTAAGAGCTGAATAAAACTTGTTGAACAGACCCCGCTGGTCTTGTCTTCTTTCCTGCGCCTGATCTAACAATTTGTTCAACGACAGTTTGAAATTATGAGTGCATTGAACAAAGGGGCCAAGATGGACAGTCATTTCAGCATCTTTGCAGTCACGTGATTGCGATCTGAGTGCTTGGTAACTTGTTTGACAGGTTTGTAAAGCACCCCATGACAACAACTTTATCGTCACTTTAAATGCACGCTAATCAGCATCCATTAAAATGAAATTTCAAAGGGTCACTGCCTCCAATAGACACTACATAAACATGACCCAAAAAATTATGCATATACCCACACACCCACATATATTCTATGACACAGAGAAACAACACAGTCTAGTCCACGGATGGGTTCTAATTTTTTTTACTACCGGTTCTGTGGGCATGGCTTTTTGTGGGCGTGGCTTGATGGTCATGTGACAGTGGGCGTGGCTTGATGGCCATGTGACTGGGTAGGCATGGCCAACTCAATGTCACTCACAACAAGGGGTGCCTCACCTGGCCCCTCCCCTCCCAGCCACTCCTTTTCACACCCAGCCTCAACGTCTCCATAGTTTTGTAAAAATGTTGTTCACCTTTTTTCAACTTTATTCTGCTACATGCTATAGATGCCCTTTCATGGACCACTGAAAGGAGGAAATGGTTCCCATGCTTTGCCCAAGGGTCTGATACAGGGGTGGGTTCTAAAAATTTTTACTACCAGTTCTGTGGGTATGCCTTATTTTGTGGGCGTGGCTTGATGGTCATGTGACAATTATTTAGGATTTAGCAGAGGTACTGGTCTACCAGGCGTTTAACTGCTTGCAGAGCTGTACCGATCTACCCATTTATTTTTGCAGGCACTGATCTACTCATGTATTTTTGCAGGCACTGGTCTACCCATTTGTTTTCTTTTAACACTGATCAGCTGTAGGGCAGCCCTTTGAAGCCCCGTGGCAAGAGTTTAAACAGTTTTTTCCCCTCTAGCCATCAGCTGGGACTCAGGAGGCAGCAATAGATTGGGGGTGGGGCCAAATAAAAGGTAAGAATAACATGCGGGGTGGGGGGGCCGGGGGGGCCCAGAACTGGTTCGGTGACATCATATTGCCACCGCTACCGGCTCGGCCGAACTGGGCCGAACCGGGCCGAACCAGGAGGAACCTGGTTCCTGCCTGGAAGGAATGGCCAAGCACTTCCCTGCCATTGCCTGTTCAACTGCATGGATGTGAGGCAGCAATAGATTGGGGGTGGGGCCAAATAAAAGGTAAGAATAACGCAGGGGTGGGTTGGGGGGCAGCGCAGGGGGGCAGAACCGGTTCATATCGGTGATGTCATATCGTCACCGCTACCGGCTCGGGAGAACCGAGCCGAACCGGGAGGAACCCACCACTCGTCTAGTCCCGTGATGGCAAACCTATGGCATGTGTGCCAGAGGTGGCACACAGAGGCCTCTCTGCTGGCACGCGCGCTGTCGCCTCAGGTCAGATCTTCATGGCGTTTCTTTCATGAACTTCTGTTTCCTTGCAAATGACAAAACAGAAGCTCACGAAAGAAAAAGATCTTACCTCCTGCCACGCTGCTGTTGTTGGGATCCCCTGCCTCCCACTGGCCAGCTGGTCTTCAGGTCTCTGCTGTGCATGCATGCATATCCGCACGTCTGGGAATGTCTGGGCATGCGCGCATTCTTGCATGTCCACACATGTGCACGTTCATGCATGCATGCACGCCTTTCAGTTTGGGCATGCACGCGCATGCAGTTTGGGCATTCGGAGTCTAAAAGGTTCACCATCACTGCTTTATACCTTCAAACAATGTTGCCTCTGGGCAGCTTCCTGGATTTGTCCCTCCAGTTTTCTTGGTAATATTTTTTGAATGTATTTTCTGTCATTGTCATCTTCTTCCTAAGGTTGAGAGACAGAGACTGGCCCAAAGTCATCCAGTCAACTTTTATGCCTAGGAAGGAACTAGAACTCACAGTCTCCTGGTTTCTAGCCTGAGGCTTTAACCACTACATCAAACTGGCTCTTTTCAAGTTAAGATACACCAAGTATCAATTGGCCTTAATCCACCCTGGGTATGCAGATATACATGTGTGTGTGTGTGGTAAGTTGGGCATTCAGTGTATTGCGCAAACCCAGAAAATGGGCTAGAACATTAACCAGGTTAAGCGTACTGAGGGGAAGATAGCCACTGAATGCAACTTAACTTGAATATAAATCCAGTAACTGTTTATATGGCAGCTTTTGCAGTTATGTGTTTGAGCCTGAATGCATTCTCTCATGACCAAAGGAAGAATCTGTGAATGAGAGGGATGGATGGATGGATGGATGGATGGATGGATAGATAGATAGATAGATAGATAGATAGATAGATAGATAGATGATAATGATAGATCTATACGGTAGATAGATGAGAGAGAGAGAGAGAGAGAGAGTTGATAATGATAGATCAATACAGTAGATAGATAGATCGATACGATGGATGATAAATAGATAGATAGATAGATAGATAGATAGATAGATAGATAGATAGATGAGAGAGAGAGAGAGAGAGAGAGAGAGTTTTGTACACTCTCTAAACAAAAGCCCAACAAATTAGGTTATGGGGTTCAAAAGAGCATATTTCACTAACTGTGGTTTATTCATGTGAAAACAAGGTCAGTTGCCTGCTACATCCTTAGCGGATAGAATGAATGTTTTCCACAGCATATGAATTACAATGAACCCCGAATGGCAACTAATTTTCCCCTCTTGCTTTCCGAACAATTTCAGCAATAGCACTTCGGTTGTGGTGTAATTGCAGAAATTATGGGCCAGTTGTCCCGAATTATGGACAATTGGGGCCATTTCAGTTCCACGTCTTTTATGTGTCTAAGTCGGAGTGCCTTCAGTTTAACACTGCATTTTTAATTTATAAAGTTGGTGGGAAGGGAGACGAGAGCTGGCCAAAAGAAAAGGGGAAGCAACTAAAATAAAATTTACTAAACTGTGCCATATATAGTATAACAGAGTTATAATGTTCCAAAAGTCAGTGCAATTTTTTAAAAGGAAAATAATAAAAGGATAAAGTAATCTAAGCAGCAATGTATTTCCTTAAACTAAAGAAATGATTTTCTCCTTCAACAAGACAAATACAAACAATTTCAACAATTTATTGTTTTTAACGCTTCAACCTAAAATCTCTTGATGCCATATCTCAAAGTTTATTTATAATAATGAAGTCTCAGCATTCAACCTTAATCGTCAAACGTCCATTAAGAACAACCAAGCATAACTATATATAAATCAATCAGGTTCACATTTACTTTATTTACTATAGCCAGTAACTTATCATTTTCTGCAAAAATATAAGAAACTCTCTTCTCATATCTTATCTCATACCTATTAAAAAAAAACCTTTAAAGCCTCATCTTTCAGAGTTAATCAGGAAAAAAAAATCCATCAAGAGCTATCAGAAATATTAAAATTTAATCCCATCAAATAATGTTCCACAAATTAATTCCTTATCGTTTTCTTCTCATCTCCTCTCAGAAACTCCTTCACAGATTTAACACTTCCCTTCAATTTTAATACCGTAGTTTAACACTTTCTCAAAAAGTACAATAACAACAAAAATCTCTTTTTCCCTTATGTTATGTATAAACAAATCCTTAAATCCTCAACATCCAGTCCTGATCAGGGAAGAGCCATTAAAAGCTGCAAGAAGAGGGGGAAAAAACCCACTTACATTTTAACCTTGGTCAAATAAGCCAACTTTATTAAAAAAAAATTCATTTAAGATACATGATGCTTAGCCTTTTTAAGTGATGTCCCAGAAACTCATTTCATTCTCTCTTTATCTTTTCTCAAAAATTTCTTAACTAACATATTTCTTTTGTAAGTTCAAAATAACAAAGTTGTCCTAGTCACTCACCTGTGTTGAAAGCCTCACATTGCAAAGATCCTCGCTTCATTTCTCCAACCTAGAACATGGCTAGAAGGGAACTCCTAAAGATCCTAAAATCCAAGCAAGGATTTTGACTTGGAGCCTTTGCAGAATGGGGTGTTTGCCGCCAGTTTGGATTTTAGGATAGAATAGAATAGAATAGTGTTGGTGAAGCTTTTCAGCACCAAATGCCAAAATGGGAGCGCGTGCAGGGAGCACCAGAAACTAGAAGAATAGCCCCACAGCGCACACGCACAGGAGTGCCAAAAACCAGAAGAGCAATTCCCCGGCGCTTTCGGTTTCCGCCGTGCGCATGCACACCAGTCACCTGGTCTTCCGGTTTCTGGCGCATGCGTGCCAGGAGTGGCTCTTCCGATTTCCAATACTCCTGCGCACACGAAAGACAGCACACAGGCACACTGGAACTCGGAAGAGCAACGGGTGATGGCTGGCATGTCCGGAGAGATGGCTCTGAGTGTCACTTCTGACACGCGTGTCATAGGTTCGCCATCACTGGAATAGAATAACAGAGTTGGAAGGACCTTGGAGGTCTTCTAGTCCAACCCCCCACTTAGGCAGGAAACATTTCAGACAAATGGTTATCCAACCTCTTCTTAAAAACTTCCAGTGTTGGAGCATTCACAACTTCTGGAGGCAAGTTGTTCCACTGATTAATTGTTCTAACTGTCGGGAAATTTCTCCTTAGTTCTAAGTTGATTCTCTCCTTGATTAGTTACCATCTATTGCTTCTTGTGAATGGTCCAACACTGGAAGTTTTCAAGAAGATGTTGGATAACCATTTGTCTGGAGTGGTGTAGGGTTTCCTGCCTAAGCAGAGGGTTGGACTAGAAGACCTCCAAGGTCCCTTCCAACTCTGTTATTCTATTCTATTCTTTGTTTTTGTTTTTATTAAATTTATATACCGCCCTTGTCCCGAAGGACTCAGGGCGGTGAACAGCCACAGAATAAAAAAACACATACATACAAAAATTTAAGATAGAATAAAAACGAATTAAATAATTTGGCTGAGACGAATTTAAAATACCCAATAATTTAAAACAAATTAAAATTTACATTTAACAGGGGAAAAGATTTAGGCCAGGCCGGCTTGATGAAATAGAAAAATCTTAAGTGCACAACGGAAGGTGCGCAGATCCGGGATCGTCCGTATCTCCAGGGGGTGCTCGTTCCAGATCGTAGATGCCCCCACAGAGAAGGCCCTCCCCCTGGAGGCCGCCAGTCGACATTGTTTGGCCGACGGCACCCGGAGGAGCCCCTCTCTATGGGAGCGTACTGGCCGGTGGGAGGCTATTGGTGGTAGCAGGCGGTCCCGTAGATAACCAGTTCCTAAGCCATGGAGCGCTCTAAAGGTGATAACCAAAACCTTGAAGCACACTCAGAAGACCACCAGGAGCCAGTGCAGCTCGCCCCGTCGTTCCCATAACCACCCGCGCGGCCTCACTTTGCACCAGTTGGAGCCTCTGAGTGCTCCTCAAGGGGAGCCCCATGTAGAGAGTGCTACAGTAGTCCAGACGTGAGGTGACAAGGGCATGAGTGACTGTGCGTAAGGAGTCCCGATCTAGAAAGGGGCGCAACTGGCGAATCAGGCGAACCTGATAAAAAGTCCTCCCGGTCACGGCTGTCAAGTGCTCTTCTAAAGACAGCCGTGAATCCAGGAGGATGCCCAAGTTGCGTACCCTCTCCGTGGGGGCCAATGATTCGCCCCCAATAGTCAGTGATGGCACCAACTGACTATATCGGGACGTCGGAAACCACAGCCACTCGGTCTTGGATGGGTTGAGCCTGAGCCTATTCCTCCCCATCCAGATCCGCATGGCCTCCAGGCACCGGGACATCACTTCAGGACAAGTATTCTTGTCCTGCCTTCAGGTGCTTTGGATAATAGCTTGACTCTCTCTTCTTTGTGACGGCCCCTAAGATATCGGAACACTGCTATCATGTCACCCCTAGTCCTTCTTTTCATCAGACAGGGTGGATCTTTTGTTATTGTTGTTATTGCAAATAATTTTATTATATTTTGCAAAGCCTAAGTGTAAAAGGCAACATAAAATAACAATCAGGAGAAAAAGACGGACAGGTCTTTTTTAGACAGCCTCCAGAGATGGCTGTCTCCTTTTGAATTTCAGGAATGAATTTTTCCAGCCAGTCTCTTTTGAGAAAACCCTGCCTACCAGAGGGATTCATGCCTGCCCATGCAGGATGGAGTCCAGTGGTGGTTTTCAAATTTTTTAAATACCAGTTCTGTGGGTGTGGTTTATTGAGCGTGGCATGGCTTGGTAGGCGTGGCTTGGTGGGTGTGGCAGGGAAAAAACACTGTAAAATCTCCTCTCCCACCCCACTCCAGGGGAAGGATACTACAAAATCCCCATTTTCTCCCAATCAGCTAGGACTTGGGAGGCAGAAAATAGATGGGGGTGGGGCCAGTCAGAGGTGGTATTTACTGATTCTCCGAACTACTCAAAATTTCCGCTACCAGGTCTCTAGAACTGAGCAGAACCTGCTGAAACCCACATCTGATAGTTAGAGGACTCTTGTCTGGATTTTCTGTTGGTGAATGCAGTTCATTCCCAATGTGTAAATAGAGAGGGGGTTTTCTTTGCGGGGAGTCTGTTTCTTGCTTCTGCGAAGGCCAGATCAGACCACAAGGTGGGAGGTAAACCTGGACAGTGATAGGGAATATAAAGAAAGTATACTGATGGCTTCAGGTATGTCCACTGTGGGCTTCAAAAATTTCAGCAACAGGTTCTCTGCCCAGTTGCTGGGTAGGTGTGGGCGTGACCGTGGCCATGGTGGGCGTGACCCCGGGGTGAAATCCAAATTTTTTCCCTATTGGTTCTGTGGGCGTGGCTTGGTGGGTGTGGCAGGGGAAGGATATTGCAAAATCTCCATTTCCACTCCACCCTGGGGCCAGCCAGAGGTGGTATTTGTCGGTTCTCCGAACTTAAAATTTCTGCTACCAGTTCTCCAGAACCTGTTAGAACCTGCTGGATTTCACCCCTGGCGTGACCTAGTCGGCCTCCTGCATCATAGCGAGGTGGGCTGTTTTCACCTTCCCCAGGCTCCAGAGGCTTTCCTTAAGCCTTTGGGAGGGCAAAAACTGCCTCCCCCGGGCTCTGGAGGCCCTCTGGAGGCCAGAAATAGGCCTGTTTTCAGCCTTCCAGAACTTCCAGGAGGCTTTTTTTTCTCCTTCCCCAAGCCTCCACACAGGCCCTGGACTTACCTTGCATCCAAAACAGACCATGCGGAGACTCCTGGGAGGGGCGGGGTGGGAAAGGCCAGCCAGGGGTGGGATTGGGAGGTTCTCTGAACCAGCCATAACGTTAGCTATGGGTTCTCCTGAACCTGGGCGAACCCGTAGCAGCCCACCCGACTGCACCTGCGATACACGCTCTTTGCAAAGTAACAAAATAAAGATTGCCACTGTTTTCTTTTATAAGTTTGGGCTCGCAATCAACGAATCCCACACCCTGTTCTATGTTATATTATTTGAATTACAATTAATTCAAATAATGTATGTTTAGGCCCAGACCTGTCCACTTACTGAAGGATTTTACCAAATGGGACTTCCCGGTTCTCCACTCTTGCTTCAGATAATCTAAAGAAGTTGGTCTTCAGAGAAGGGAGGGCCTGCTGGTTGTCGAAATGTATGTAACCTGTGACACGTTTTAACACAACACAACCATTTAATATTCATCGCAATCCAAACGGTACATTTTATTAGAAAGCTGTGCAAAGTCTGTAAATGCTGCATACTGTATTGATCTTGTCAGTGGCTTTGCGGGGCTGAAGTTCCATAGTGAGGCATCACGAGACATAAAGACTGAAATTGCCGTGTTTTAAGACTCCAGAAAGGAAATTTAAAAAATGAAAGGCCTAAAGCCATGTTTCTGGCATAGAAACCAAAAGACAGAGACAGTAGATCCTCAAGGCCATAAAAAATATAAATGGCAACCGCAAATGCTGTTATTTCCTAAAGTTCTCTTGCAATATGTCACAGTTTACAACCCACATAAAAGGATGTCTCTTAATACAAAAGTTCCAACTGAACCCAGAAATAACATTTTACACCTTTAATCACCTGAGGTGATTTACAACCAAACTCTTAAAACACGCAGATTTCTTCCCTTTTGTTTTGGTAACAATGGGTGTACTTATGAAGGTACTCTTGCATTGCACAACTCAATAAGTATATTAAGCCATGATGGACATCTCTGTGGAAAGCAGTGGCTGGGTTCGAACATCACATTAAGAAACCACGAATATGGTTCCAATGTTGATTCAGCCACAGCAGTTGAATTTATCCCTGGTGCTAAGCCACAAATGGTTCACAAATCACAGTGGTTGGATGGATTCACGTATTACACTAAGCCAGCAGTCTTCAAAGTTTGCGGTACCATGACACTAAAAACAATTTGTGTGTTTTTCCCCCACCTCAAATACCCAACAAAAGTTTCTTTGCTGGTAGAGTTAGCTAAGAAATAAATCTGACAGTGATAATGTCAATATACCAATGCAGGTGTCAATCATTGCCCACTAGGACTAAATCCAAAACGAGCTTTTATAGCACTGCTACTCTACCTGTCAACACTGATTAATTTTTCTTTAAGTTGTGACCCTCTTCTATGTGGTTTAAGACCCTTTCTCTCATCAGCTCTGACTGAGTTTAAGAACTACTGCTCTAAGCTAAAACCACCAAGGCTCTCCAACATTGGTGAAATTCAAATTTTTTTACTACCGGTTCTGTGGGCGTGGCTTGGTGGGCATGGTGTGGCTTGGTGGGCGTGGCAGGGGAAGGATACTGCAAAATCCCCATTCCCTCCCCACTCCTGGGGGAAGGATATTGCAAAATCTCCATTCCCACCCCACTCTGGGATGAGCCAGAGGTGGTATTTGCCGGTTCTCCGAACTACTCAAAATTTCCGCTACCGGTTCTCCAGAACATGTCAGAACCTGCTGGATTTCACCACTGGTGCCATCCTTGAGAGAAAACTAAAATTCCACATTTCCTTTCCCCCAAAAAACATGTCCTGGTAAATTAATCTGGCAAATTAATTAAAATCTTCTTACTGAAATGAATCGCTTTCAGAGTTAGCTTGCAATCTTCTTTAAGCCCCGAATGTGAAACTGGAAACTGAACATTGCTGAACAGATTGGATAGTGACTTCTGTGACAGATATGAGATTCTGTCCTGGGTAGGGCATTGTAGAAGACCTCTAAGCTCTTCTATATGGATCTATGAATTTGGAGCAAGAGAAGAGGGAAAGAAGGAAGAGTTCAACATCTCTTCCAAGCTTTCAAAACAACCCCACATTTCTGCCTGCTCAGCATTCAAGAATGAGAATTTGTACGTAAGAGGAGGGGTAGGATTCTATTGGTTTGGACCGGTTCGGGCAAACCGGTAGCTTCGACAATCAGCTGGGAGCGAACCGGTTCACTCCGACGATCAGTTGAGTCCACCCACCTAACCCTAACCCTAACCTATATCTTCGCAACTGATAAGCGCAGACAGAGCGGATTGCCGCGCCACAGCTGTTTTAACTCCCTAGCACTAACGTGGTACATGTTTTTTCATTCAATTACGCACGAGCACATAGCACGCGTAGCACGTGCACGTGAGCGAAGCACACAATCACCGAACCGGTTGTTAAACCAGTAGGATCCCACCACTGTGTAAGAGTAATACAAGTCCTAGAGTACTTGTATGTCAAACTGATACGATGCTTTAGAGTGGGACAATCTCGAGTAGAGATTGAGAAAAAAGTAATTAAATCTCTTTCTCCTTTTGGAAAGAATCAGATAATCAGAAACATTGCACAAATGATCTCTTTACAACTGCTATCGGAGCACACACGGCCACACACACACACACACGGCAATTTAACTTCTGCAAGAGATTCCTAGTGGCAATTTTACATGATGGAAATAAAAACTGCCTCAAATTTTATATCTAGGCAATGTCTATTAATGCCAGATAGTAATTTGTACTTTTTAATCTTTAACAACAATAAAAACAGCAGAAAGGGCTTCTTTTTTTTTTTAACGAAAATTGTTAAGGTTTTTATCCTAAATCATGTAGCTAAATTTAACAATTATTACGGAAGCACAAAACACTATATTAAGAGAGAGTTATCAGTATTCGTTGTTGGGAGATAAATTTAAATTCCTATTTTCAACTCTTATCTCGACAAAAGAAAGAATATGTCACAGACAGAATCTTTTATTATTGTGCAATAAAAAAAGAAGAAGATAAGAACCAATGAACCTTTCAAATTGAACCGGGTTTTCCTGGAAGCCGTAATGGAACTGGCTATTTTTCTGGGCCCTGGATTAGAGTACTTGGGCCACCTGTCAGATTTATTTGGGGATGGGGGTATGGTTAGACAGATTTGCCATCCAAGTTCCTGTTCTCTTTTATGGTTTCATTGAATTGTACTTTCTATTTTGGAGTCAGGAGGTGCTCAGATTCAATAATTTAAATTAATTTAACCCGGTCTCTCTACAGATGAGCATTAACAAAGTTAGTAAGGATTGTTGGGGCACTCAAATCTCTAAGACAGCTCCTATAAACGTCAATGCCATCAGGTTGATCTAATAATAATGAAGAAGAGCCAAATAAGATCTAAGCGAGTTCGGACATTCAAACGTTCTATAATAGGGGTGTCAAACTCAATTTCATTGAGGGCCGCATCAGGATTATGTTTGACCTCGGGGGGGGGGGGCTGGGGGGGGCAGCTCGTCGTCATTCATGTCAAGGGTGCCTCTGGTGGCCTGAGCACTCTGTCAGAGAAAACGGGTTCCCGAGCTCCGTTTTTGGCTGCAACGGCCTCCTGCAAGCTCTGTCGAGCTCCGTTTTCACCGGCAGAGGCACCGCGGGCCGGTCCTTCACTGTTTACAGGGTGGCCCAATTGGCCAGATCTTAGCACTCCATGGGCCAGATCTGGCCCGCAGGCCTTGAGTTTGACACCCTGTTCTATAACTTTGTGGCCAACTGCTCGGTATGAAAACATTAATGATGTGTGTTATTGCAATGACAAAATAGGCTTACCAACACAAGCTGAACCTACTTCTTAAGCAGCAGGAAGAAAATGTTGGTTGTAGCTAGCCTTGTGGATGCAATATCAACCCTGCCCTTGACAAGGTGTAGTTCAATCATCAGCATCTGACAAATGGAAAATTTTAATACTTAAGAAGATTCTCTCTTCTGAAGAATGGTTAACTAAATTGTAGATGTAGGCCTCTCAAAGTGTTTGGAGTAGCATTATACAGGTAGTCCTCGACTCACAACAGTTCATTTAGTGATCGTTCAAATTTACAACGGCATTGGAAAAAACAACTTATGACCGTTTTTCACACTTACGACCATTGCATGGTCCCCATGTTCGTGTAATCAAAATTCAGGCATTTGGGCACTGACTCACATTTATGACCATTGTGGTGTTCTGGGATCATGTCATCCCCTTTTGGGACCTTCTGACAAGCAAAATCAATGGGAAAACCAGATTCACTTAACAACTGTGTGGCTAACTTAATGACTGCAGGGATTCACTCCAAACAGCTGTGACAAGAAAGCCACGTACAATGGAGCAAAAATTCACTTAACAAATGTCTCAACATTTGTTGAGCAACAGAAATTTTGGGCTGAATTGCGGTCGTAACCTGAGGACTACCTGTAGAGAAACTTAATTCTTATTGAAAACCATTTCAATTACTATGCACAGAATCATCCCACATCCATAATTTTTTTAGAATTCATATCCTAACGTAATATATAGTTTATAGCAGTGTTTCTGAATCTTAGCCATTTTAAGATGTGTGGATCGCAACTCCCAGAATTCTCCAGTCAGCGTGGCTGGTGTACAGGACTGATTTAATGTATTCTCAAAGGTGCTTTTTATTTTTTAAAAGGCAACTGAACTGTTGTTTTATTTTTAAAAAAAAAATTTAAAAGCACCTTTGAGACAACCTGGATGACCTGGGTATCTGAGAATCTGCGTGGAGATTTAATGTATTATTTACTCTTTTTTTTTATGACTTGAACTAAATTTGCCAAGCTTCAGCTTAAAGTTTAATAGAGGCATGTAGATTTTGTTTAGAAAATGGATATGAAATATCTCACAGTGCTTTAAGTGTCTAAAGATCTATTAGACTATACTAGATATCTGTTTCAGATCAGATTCACCTGCCTGCATTTCACTACCTGTGTCGTCTATTGCCTACATTCTTCCAAATATGTATAATAATAAAATGAGGAAAAATAGATGTTCTGAGCTCCTCCTAAATTGTTACAAAGAAGGTCCCAGCCTTAGGTCCTGCTGCAACCGTTTAGTGCTCATCCATTCTGAAACTTACAAAGAAGTCCCTTGAAAAAAATGCAGGGTTACTTGTGCAAGCATCCTGCAAAGGATGCTACTTCTATTCTGGAGGTCAACCAAGGAAAAGACAAAGAAGACATAAAAAACCTTATAAGAATGAAGATTAGAAAGGATCCGTGTAATATTCATTCATTCATTCTACAGCAAAGTTTGATTTGATTTGATTTCACTGCAGGCAACATGCTTGAGATGGATGCTAAAGGTGGGCAGATATCACACAATAACGTAGGAAACAAATTCTTCCCCATTTGGGTATATTAAAACCCAATGTGCATATTGAAAGTACATTAGATTAAACTTGACACATTTAAGTTCTACTTAGGTTTAAGCACTTTGGTTGACATAATCTTGCTATAAAGAATCATGGCAAGATCTAGATCAGGGGTATCCAACTTCGGCAATTTTAAGACTTGTGGACTTCAAATCCCAAAATTCCCCAGGCTGGAATTCTGGCTGGCTGGTGAATTCTAGACGTTGAAATTTACAAATCTTAAAGTTGGCAAGGTTGGACACCCCTGATCTAGGTTATATGTCTGAACTGGTAATAAGCTATACGGAAACATTGCTCATCTTGGGAGAAAATTTAAACTCAAGATTAGGTCTTAATGATTTGACCCTTTATTTAAAATAGCATAACTATCCTCCAGAAAAACCACCACTCACTGCCATCCTTAGACGAACTGTTTTGGTTTGTAAACCATAATTATTTGGCTTAGCATGATACATGAACTCAGTTGTGGGTTATTAATAAAACATGGCTTACTGTGATATGTGAGCCAGGTCGGATAGACTCATGAGAAAGTGGCAATGTTGCAATAAAAATAATGCTCCAATGTTCTACAGAGACAAAGCTACAGATCCTAAGTAGCATCATAGTCATAAAGCAATCAAAGATTGATGTTACCGCATAGTATTTGCTTGGCCACTCAATTTCAATGATCGCATGATTGTTTAAGAACAAAACATACATAGAAAGGTCAAAAGAAAACACATTTCTAGAAACATAATAAATAACTTTTCAAAAAGTAATGAAATGGGTGTTTTCAAAGTTAACAAAGTGAACCAAAAAAATAAAACCCATCAGATAACACCTTAAATATTTGTGAGCTTATTAATGGTCAGCATGATCAAAATAAATACAAAAATATACAGATTAGTAGCAGCACACGTACAAAAAAAAATCAATCTACTGGCCAGTGAGACAACTTTGATAAATATTTCATTTCCTTTGTTTCCCCTTTCCAATTGTCACCTCTTAGGGTTTATAATCATTCATTAAGTCTTCAAACTTCCGAACAGGCTGAAGATTTAGACCAAAAAGATACCAATCCTTTACCTTCAAGAGCTGATGTGGAGTCCTTGATGTTTTCTGAACGTGTTTTCTTGCATCATCAATGCTAGAAGGGAGTGGGGTTTGCTCTCAGTTGATGTTAGGACTGATGATGTTATCTCGTTGGGTAATAAAAGGTCTGCAAGAAAACCTGTGAGCTCAGAGAGACCCAAGGACTCCACAGTTCACTGAGCTAAAGATATTCTCTTCTATTGGTAAGAGCTAATGTGTCCTTCGTACTCCATTTGGATTTTTGATAGATCTGTACTGTACCTCAGTGAAATCATCAGCTGAGTTTTAGGACAAACAATAATTAGGCACTCCTCCATCTCAACTCCTGTCTTAAGTAAGTATCTCAGTTCTTTTTTTATTTCTTTGCATGGATATGTCCTTTACCTTCAAATCTAGTCTTTTCTCCCACTTGTAAATGAAACCTCTAACAATAGGATTGAACCTAGCAAAGGATTAAACCCTTGTTAGTGCCTTCAGAAGTGCCGACTCTCGTATGTGGTAGTGGTAGTGATGGGATTCAAATAATTTAATAACTGGTTCTCTGCCCTAATGACCGGCTTGGTGGGTGTGGCCATGGTGGGTGTGGCCAAGGGGTGTGACAGACAGCACTTGGCCTCCTGCACCCCCCTGGGAGCAAAAATAGGCCGCGGGGGGCACACTGCTCCCCCGTGTCCTGTTTTGGGTCTAGTAGGCCTCCCTGCAGCCTCCTGGGAGCAAAAATGGACCGTGGGGCAACTTCTGGAACTGGAGGGGCAGGAAGGGGAGGGGAGGGGCCAGTCAGCAATTTAACAACCGGTTCCACCGAAGTGGTGTGAACCGGTTGAATCCCACCACTGGGTAGTGGAATTATGGGAACTGAGGTCCAACACATCTGGATAGCACAGGGCTGGGGTGGAGAGCTGTAGCATCCATCTCTAAAGACTAGTTTTAGGAGAACTAGAAAGGCAACTTTCCCAAAGCTTAAAACTCAGAAGGTTACAAATGAAAAGTTAAAAACAAAAAGGTACCCATTGCATCACGTTGGTGTTGTGGTAGAATGCTGCATTTTTGTCACCCGAACACCACGCGAGCATATTAAAAAAGAGAGAGAGAACACCAATTCCTTTTAACAGTTAAGATTGCAAGGAAATATGATTCCTGCAAGCATGCCCAAGATAGGAGTTGGTGACCATCTCTACATGGTCAACCTCCAGAGAAAGATCAAGACTTTTAATGAGAGCAGCTTCATTTGATTTGGGTTCACAAAGACAGCATACATATTCATGCATAGTACCTATGCATTTGTCTAGGTAGCCAACTATGGCGGCTTTATGATCTCTGGACTTCAACTCCCAGAATTCTTGAGCCAGGAATTCTGGGAGTTGAAGTCAGCAGGTGATATAAAGGAGCCATAGCTGCCCATTCCGGTCTAGGATGTGCTTTAAAGGAAGCACCTGCGTCAGAAAGCAGAATTCTAGAGATCACTCGATCCAACTGAAACAATACAGTACAGTACAAAGAAAAAGAATTCGTTTTCAGATTTTTGTTCTCAAATCAAGAATGCCAGGACTGATTGTGACTGTTTTGCCCAAAAATGGGAAGCATTAAAAAAAACAAGAACCAATTAATGGTAGAAAGTGTGAGGACGGGAAAAGACACCAGCTATTTCAAAATAATTTGAGAATGTTTTTTCAAAGTATGCAAAAGTCAACATCATCTTGGAGGCAATTCCAACGAATAAAAAAAGCCCCAATTTAGGGAAAGGAAATTCTCTCATTCATTCTAACGTACTGCACCCAAGCATACTTGAATTAGGTTTCGAACCCAGCACTGGATCTTCCCTCCCCAATAATAAAAAAGTATTATTATTTTGCAAGGAGTTACAGCAACTCGAGTATGTAGAGCAGGGGTATCAAGCTCGATTTCATTGAGGGCCGCATCAGGATTGTGTTTGACCTCGGGGTGAGTGTGTGGGGGTGTGGCCAGGGTGGGCGTGGCCAGATTTACATCACCATGTCAGGGGTGCCTGAGTGCTCTGCCAGAGAAAATGGGCTCCTGAGCTCTGTTTTCTGCTGCGACGGCCTCCTGCAACCCTCTGCCAGCAAAAACGGAGTTCGGGAGGGCCACACATGGCCCTCCCGAGCTCCATTTTCGCTGGCAGAAGCACCGAGGACCGGTCCTTCACTGTTTCCAGGGCGGCCCTGCAGGCCAGATCTAAGCATCCCGTGGGCCGGATCTAACCCACAGCCCTTGAGTTTGACACCCCTGATGTAGAGGAACCGGATGCTATCGAATTGAAGCTGGAAGCCTTTTCCAGCGCAGCGCTGTCTTGAAAATGCTTCAGACCTCACCAGGGCATAGCATCCATTTGCTATTTATTAAAACAACGCATCATTTCGCTTGGCTTCTGGATGGGCCTTTAAAAAAAAAAAGACATTGGTTTAAAAAGAATTTAAATCCCGAGACTCTCTCTCTCTTTCCAAGACTCACTCAAGCGGTCAGTCAGTGCATTACATTTTTCCTCCCCCCCCCCAACTTACTTTTTTAATAGCAGCTGAGTCCCTACTGGTTCAATTCGCCCAGTTCTTATCATTCTGCCTAGTCACAGAAGCCTCTCCTGTCTCTGCTCCCCCACCCCTACCAAACCGCTGTACAACTGGAGATTGTGGGATTTCACCAGGGAAGAGGCAGGGGTGGTATTCACTTACCTTCGCTACCGGTTTGCAAATGCAAGCGTCTGCGCTCGCTTTGCTCATGCGTGACACCTCCACGCATGCGCAGGACCTTCTGAGCATGCGCAAGAGTCAAAAACGGGATGTGATGACGTCCGGGCGGGTGGGCGGAGCCTCCCGCAGCCGTCGCTACCGGTTTGCCCGAACCGGATAGAACCGGCTGAATACCACCAATGGGAAGAGGAATTGGAAGTGTTCCCCAGACAGGTGACACCTTAAGCTGACCCTTTGTCATTTGTTTCACCAAGTCACCATATGCAAAAGTGGCACGATGCACAGCAAAAAAAAAAAGAGAGAGAGAGAGAGGGGATGAACCCTTTAAGCTACCTTCTCAAGCAAAGCTCATTCATGCAAGGGGAAGGGCAGGGGACCAGTGAAAGGGGCAGGTTCTCCTTTGAAGGCAGCTAATGGACCGAACACATCAACATCCAATATCCTGTGGCACGCATTCCTGCCAACTGGGAGCGTGACCCCGCTTCTCTTTGTCTTCTGACAGAAATTCATCGACTTCACGGATAGGTTTTGCGAGTTTTTGAGAAGCACGGAGAGAGCTGGGGAGCAGGCCTCCTAAGGCACAGAGCACAGATGCAGGGCAGTGGCAGGCAAGCAAGCAGAAGCTGCTCCCTACATAGGGAAAAGTCCAAAAAACAGAAGAAGACTGAGTCTCATTGAACGTAGCCGAGGTTCTCCATCTCGTTCTTATACCGCTGTTCGGAGACTTTGCTCTTGTGTTGCTTGCTCTCCAAATGCTGCCGGAACTCCACCTCTTCGCTGGCCCCGGCGTTGCACATGGAGCAGTAGAACTGGCCGCTGGGGGTGACACACATGGCGAGGTCACGAGGTATCCGCTGACGGGAACGTGGGTTGAAATAAGGGCCTGGAGGAAAGCAAGCAAGCGAGACATTTTTGGGATACAGCCAACCAGGAAGAATTTCCCGAGAAGGTGACATCTGTTAGATGTCAAGCCTGAATCTGACCGGGCTATGGGGTTGTTTCTATCGTGGGATATTCTCACATGAATTCAGCTGGTTCCATCCTCAAATCAACAACTCAAGAGAACCAGTACATTGTCTTGAATACAGGCCAGAAGGTGGTATTCAGCCAGTTCTGACCGGTTCAGGCGAACCAGTAGCTCTAACCATCAGTTGGCTCCGCCCACCTGCCCCCTCTCTATCCTGTCTTTATTTCCTGCTTTGTAGCTCATCTCAATCCCCCCTCGCCCCTCTCACTGTTCTACTTGCTGATTTCCCCCCTCGCCCCTCTCACTGTTCTACTTGCTGATTTGGAAGGTAAGCAGCTGAGCTTCTAAATGCTCCATTTTCAGTGCTGCGCACAAGCGCTTTAGGTGCACGCACACATGTAAAGCGCACGCTCACCAAACCGGTTGTTAAACCAGCAGCATTCCACCACTGATACAGGCAGTCCTTAACTTACAACTGTCCGTTCGTTACTTACAATGGTTTGGTAACCTTTTAAACCCGTGATGGCAAACCTATGGCACACGTACCACAGGTGGCACATGTAGCCATATCAGTGGGCATGTGAGCTCAGCTCCGGCACGCATGCGCATGCTGGCCAGCTGATTTTCAGGCCTTCTGTGCCCACTGGAAGTTGGCAAATGGGCCATTTCTGGCCTCCGGAGGGCCTCCAGGGGGAGGGGGTAGAAGGCCGTTTTCACCCTCCCCAGACTCCTAGAAAGGCTCTAGAGCCAGGTGAGAGAGAAAAATGGGCCTACCGGGCCATTGCGTGCCAGGAGCGGGGGGAGTAGGAGGGGGGTCACGCGTGCATGTACAGGGGCAGGGTGCATAGAATTATCGGTGTGGGCACACACGTGTGACCTCCCACCCCCCTTCCCGGCATGCGATGGCAAAAAGATTAGCCATCACTGTTTTAAACGTACAACCGCACTGGGGGGGGGGGGGGATGACTTACAACCATTGCCGCATTCCTGGAGTCACATGATCAAAATTCAGCCACTTGGCAAGCGGCATGTATTTACGCCAGTAGCATTGTCCGGAGGTCATGTGATCACCTTTTGCAACCTTCCGACGAGCAAAGTCAATGGGGAAACCAGATTCATTTAACAACCGTGTTGCTAACTTAACAACCACAATGATACACTTAAGAACTGTGTCAAGAAAGGTGGTTAAAATGGGGCAAAACTCACTTAAGAGCTGTCTTGCTTAGCAATGGAAATTTTGCACTCGATTGTGCTCATAAATCAAAGACCATCCGTATTAAGAAGACTTAAGCTCACAGCACTAAGAGTGGGGAGAAGGTTGCACAACATGAGAGCTTTGTGTGGAAGAGCTCATGAGTTCCAGAGGAGCTCCAGGGAGGAGGATAAATGGGCTTTTTGATATTCAGTTCTGCAACCTTTTTAAAAAGGAAAGGAACTAGGGCTGAAACGTGGGTGCTCCCTTGGCTTAGAACAGGGCTCTCCAAACTTGGCAGCTTTAAGATTTGTGGACTGCAACTCCCAGAATTCCCCAGCCAGAATGGCTGGCTGTAGAATTCTGGAAGTTGAAGTCCACAAGTCTTAAAGTTGCCAAGTTGGGAGACCTCTGTCTTAGAGTTCTACTTTTTAGTTTACTCTATTTAATCAAAAAGAAAAAAAAAACCCAAATCCCACCAAATTATTGGGATATGGCCTGGAGGGATACCAAGGGCTCTTGCCACTCTTGACCGTACCTGTGTTATTTTGCACCGCATAAACATTCCTTCTGTTCTGCATCATCTTGAATTCATTCCCTTCTTTTCGCGTTTTCCTCTTGCCGGCCACTTCGGACGACTCTCTGTTATTGACGATACGAAAAACAGAAATTAATTGCAGGGAAGTGAGGAAGATTTTACAGGCATCAGCAGGAAAAGTTAGCAGAACTTTGGCTGGAGCTGTTACCCAGTGGTAGAATTCACATTTTTTTTACTACTGGTTCTGTGGGCGTGGCTTGGTGGGCATGGCAGGGGAAGGATCCCCACTCCTGAGGGAAGGATATTGCAAAATCTCCACTCCCACCCCACTCTGGGGCCAGCCAGAGGTGGTATGTGCCGGTTCTCCAAACTACTCAAAATTTCTACTACTGGTTCTCCAGAACCTGTCAGAACCTGCTGAATTTCACCCCTTGCTTTTACCGCTGGTGAGTGTTTCAATAATACCTACAAGAACGAGTTGTTCTGTGCCTCGGCGAGGCGCAGCCTCTTGGCGTGATTCTTGCCCTGGTAGTGAGCCTGGGCCACCGCTGGCGAAGAAAACGACGCATCACACAGTTTGCAATAATCGTTCTCCGTGGCCAAGATCACTCGCCCTCCAGGTTTCGGGGAGGACCCCTGGGCAAAACAGGAAAATAGATTCAGATATATCAAAGCAGTTGTTTTTCTTTCCAAAGAAAAGTTCTGAATGAGCCCCCTTCCAAAGCGGTCCCAAATCTTGGGACCTCATGTTACAGGTTTGATTTTGGTCATATTTGCCTGCATGATTACGTGCTAAGCGTCCTTAGATGTCTCCGCTTTAATGAAATGCAGTGAGTGACAGCTCAAAGATATTTTCTTTTGCCCTTGCTCCCCAATCCTCAATTTTCTACAGAGAAACTCATTTAGTCTTTAAAGACTATTTTCATGTGTGAATTGAAGGCAAGGTTAGAGGTTGTTTCATCCAGATTTCTGGAGTGCAGAAATCCACCAATTGGAAAACCATTAGAGCTCCAAGGAGACCGTTCCATTGTTTAACACGGGGGGGTGGGGGGGTGTTGGGTCAAATTTTGGCAATTCTTAAAGTTGCGAAGATTGGAGACCCCTGGTTTAACAGCTCTTATCATCAGGAATCATCAGGAGCTCACCCTGCCACGCTGTGCTTGGGCTCAAACCACCGGAGCTAAGACCACTTCCAGAATCATTAAGCCACGGAGCCACCTTTTTTCCTTAAGTTCCTCTACAGCTTTTAGTATATTGCTTTCCAAACATCAAGATCACGATGTAACACAGGGGTGTCAAACTCAAGGCCCAGGGGCCAGATCTGGCCTGCGGGGTGCTTAGATCTGGCCCACGGTGCCGCCCTGGAAACAGCAAAGCCTCTGCCAGTGAGAATGGAGCTAGGGAGGGCTGTGTGTGGCCCTCTCAAGCTCTGTTCTGCCCCAGCTTCGGATTCCCAGAGAATGTGACACATACCAAACTTTTGCAAACACTGTTTAATTCCAAACAAACCCCTTTCAAGAATGCAGGCTTCCCATGCAAAGGGTCCTTATCAAACTTATTAAGAACAAAGTCCGACAAAGGTTGGCAACCAGCCCAGAAAACCAGATATGAGAAGTCGCTCACTCTCCAAGATGCTCTGTAGTAATGAGATGTTGTTTCTAGCAAGAAAGCACTAGCTGCCTGCGACTTAAATAGGCTAAGGGAGTGGCCAATTATCCTCAAGCCCTACTCTCGAGTAGACCTCCTCCTCCTGAGTAGCCACTCCTGCCTTTTGGCAGCCCTGCATGCCCGAGCACTGAGGAGAGGCTCCTCCACTTCGCTCTCTCCACTGGAAGGAGCCTCTGGAGGTTCTGAAGGACCTGGCTGAGTCTCTGCCTCTGGCACCACATCCTCTTTGGCCTCCTCGCTGTCCGACGCGAGCGCCGACTGCGCAGGCTGCTGGCGCGACACCACACCAGCCTCCTCCTCGCCGGGATCAGCCACAATCCGCGCAGGCCGCTGGCGGGCCACAACAAGCTCCGTTTTTGCTGGCAGAGGGTTACAGGAGGCTGTCGCAGCCGATAACGAAGCTCGGGAGCCCATTTTTGCTGGCAGAGCACTCGGGCCACCACAGGCGCCCCCGACACGAGTGACGTTGACTTGGCCATACCTACCCCCCCCCCAAGGTCAAACACAACCCTGATGCGGCCCTCAGTGAAATCGAGTTTGACACCCCTGATGTAACATAATTCAATGCATGATTGCATTGGCCTTTTTATAGTTCCTGCAGCATTTTGCACGTCGACATTCAGATGATGGTCTCCTAGAACTCTCAGATCCTTTTCGAAAGCAATGCCCTCAAGCCTGGTCTTCTTATCGAGAAACAGGATCACATACTTGTGATAGATGAGCATCATCTTGTTATATCTGACCCCACACGCAAGCCAGTCATTTTGAAGGTCATTTTGAATTGTGATTTTATACTCTTCAATATTAGGCAATTCAACAAGCTTGGTGACATCTGCAAATGTGGCAAGCATCTGTTCCCCTCCATCTCAAGGTCATTTCTAACAAAGGATCCCCATTTGACATTTCCCTGCAGGATAATATAGAACTATTTACAAGTATCATCCAGATACAATTCTTCAACCAGCTGTAAATCCATCACAGGACGGTACTTTCTACTCCGTATTTATTCAAACTATCTTAGGCCTTTTATTATTTCCTATTGTTCATTACTTTTATTTTCATGCGATATTTTTAAAGTTGGTACCATCGCCCTATAAAAACATACTTTTAAGTACTTAATCTTCTTTCTGGCTTTAAAGGATTACAATTGCATGTTACTGTTTTTGTAAATTACTCCAAAAAATTCTGCGCTTCAGCAGCCTATCAACTTTAAAGTTTATCCTTCGTATATTTATAGTCTACTTTCTTAGCAAATTCAACATTTTTCAATTTTCATTTTCCTATTCATCTGACCATTATTTGTCCAACAGTCTTTAGGCTGAGATATTGACTGGTTCACCATTACCAAGTACATTTTTGATAAGTCTCCTTTTTAAACTACTTTGTAAAATCCTAGTATCATGGATGACTTTACTGGAAATTAATCCCAACACAGCACATTTGCTTTTATGAGAGTAAGTATTACGGAAAGACATTTTAGATTTTTAAAGCTGCCTTTTTTTTAATCTAAGAAGCTGCCTCCCCCCAGTGGCCAACCTTATGAATTTACGCTTGAATTGAGGGTATATAATTAATTCCCTTAATTAAGGGATCTGAACTACGCTGAGAGAGATATGAGAAAGTCAATTTTCTCTGTGTTTCTTCTAGAATACACAGGATCATTTATTTTGTAGTTCCCTAATCCTTTCAGGCTTATGGATACGTCTGAATGTGTCTTAGGGGTTGTATTCTCCACTAGAGCAGGGTGTCAAACTCAAGGCCTGCGGGCCGAATCCGGCCTATGATGTGCTTAGATCTGGCCCGCAGGGCTGCCCTGGAAACAGTGAAGAACCAGCCCGTGGTGCCTCTGCCAGAGAAAATAGAGCTCGGGCGGGGCGGGCTCCATTTTCGGCCATGACGGCCTCCTGCAGCCCTCTGCCAGCGAAAATGGAGCTCGGGAAGGCTGTGCGTGGTGCCCCTGAGCTCCATTTTCACTGTCAGAGGGCTGCAGGAGGCCATCGCAGCTGAAAACAGAGCCTCAACATGATGTCAAGCTGGCCATGCCCCCCCCACGCATCCCCTGGCCACGCACCCCTACCATGCTCCCTGAGCCTCTGGAGGTCAAACACAACCCCGATGTGGCCCTCAATGAATTCGAGTTTGACGCCCCTGAGCTAGAGAGTCCTGCTTCTCAGAAAATAAATTGGTGAAGATGCCATTAAAGTAACTTGTATATGAATCCGAATATTAGATAGAGGCCAGGAACTAGTTATAAAATACATACCGTATTTTTCGGAGTATAAGACGCACCAGAGTATAAGACGCACCTACCTTTTTTGGTGAGGAAAAGAAGAAAAAGAAATCTCCCTCTGCCTCTGAACAATTTTGCCTCGTTGCAGCAAACAGAAAACAGCCTGCTTTACTTTCATTTTCGTTTTCAGCATAGTTTGATTAGCACAAGGGAAAAAAAATCTACTCCAGCAATTTACCTCTTTGCAGCAAGAAGCAGAGTCCTGTGCAAAACAGCTGAGAGCAAATCAGCTGAGATTCGGGAGGCTGATCCATTCAACTTGTGCTAATTAGGCTATGCTGAAGCTGAAAGGAGCTGTTTTTTCTTGCTGTTTGCTTACAAGGAGGTAACTGCTGCGAGGCAGAGGCCAAAGGATGGGGGCCAGTGGGTGGGAGGGGATACATTTGGTGTAAAAGACGCACCTAAATTTTCACCCCATTTAGGGGGGGAAAGGTGCGTCTTATACTCCAAAAAATACGGTAACAATATGTTGAAAGGCCAAATACATAGGCAACATGAAATCCGGTCATCAAATGCCCTAATATTTATTTATTCCCATGACCCACACCAAAATGTCAGTTTTATATATAATTGAGTCCAACATTTCCATTGCTAAGTGAGACAGTTGTTAAATGAGTTCTGCCCCATTTTATGACCTTTCTTGCCACAGTTGTGAAGTGAAGAGCTGCAGCTGTTAAGTCAGTAAAACGGTTAAGTGAATTTGGCTTTTCTCCTTGACTTAGCTTGTCAGGTCGCAAAAAGGGATCACATGACCCCAGGACAGTGCAACCGTCATAAATATGAGCCAGTTGCCAAGCATCCAAATGTTGATCATACAACCACAGGGATTGCTGCAACTGTCGTAAGTGTGAAAAGCCGGTCATAAGTCACTTTTTTCAGTGCTGTTGTGACTTTGAATGGTCATAAACGAATGGTTATAAATTGAGGACGATCTGTAACAGAGATAAATGGAGGTTGCTTAGAGAAATATGCATGCTTATTTTTATAGAACTCAAAGAAGTGGGGTGAGGAAAGAAACTTGATGGGAGACAATGAATATCTGCAGACACAGAGACTGATGATCTCTCACACTTGTTAGTCTTCTTCACATGACACATCTACTCGATCATGAGGAAGAAAGAAGCGCCTTGTTCAAATTCCAACCCTGAATTTATTCCACCCAGCCAATACATTTAAAGGAAGTCTCTGGATGACTGATAACTTGCGACAGCCAAGAAAACAAAGAGATGGATCATTGAACAAATCAACCCAGAGTTGTCACTCAAGGCGCACATGCCCAGATTATTCTACTTGTAAACATTATGCAAAGAGGAGAAGGCTGTATCGCTGGGAAAGGTGGAAGGCATGAGAAGAAGAGGACAGTCAGCAGCAAAGTGGATGGACTTAGCTACAGTCATGATAAGTACATCAGAGGTGGGTTTCATCAGGTTCTGACCAGTTCTGGAGAACCGGTAGCAGAAATTTTGAGTAGTTCGGAGAACCGGTAGTAAAAATTCTGACTGGCCCCGCCCCCATCTATTCTCTGCCTCCCAAATCCCAGCTGATCGGGAAGAAATGGGGATTTTGCAGTAATCTTCCCCTGGAGTAGGGTGGGAATGGAGATTTTACAGTATCCTTCCCCTGCCACGCCCACCAAGCCATGCCATGCCATGCCATGCCCATCAAGCCATGCCTACAGAACCGGTGGTAAAAAAAATTGAAACCCACTACAGAAGTACATCATTGGGAAATCTGAAAGAATAGGTTAGGGATAGATCGCCATGGTAAAAAATCTATCTATGGGGCTCTAAGAGTTGAAAACAACTTGATGGCACTCAATCAATCAATCAATTACTCAATCAACTGACTGGAAAGGGGAACTGTTGGGCCATTCCTGTCATTGTCAACTCTGAAACAAACCTAGCTGGAGCCATTTTGGAGGTTTCAGGGTTCCCACAATGCGAAGATGGGATAGGGAGGAGGGACATAGATGGGGGTTTTGTCGCCAAAACGGAATAGTTTCCTGTGGGAGCCAAGGACATTCCAACAGGTGGCTGGAGTGGAGTAGGAGTCCGGTTACCATGCAACCAGCTTGTCCACCTTGATTGGACAATGTGACTGATTGTTTGGGGAAAGGGGAACGTTCACTTTTTAATCAGGTGAAAACCGCAGGAACTGTCAGAGTCGGTTTTGTGCCAATATGATATCTCCAATAAAATTGTTCCTTGAGGAATATGCCTGCCTCCAGAGTTCTGCTTTCTATGGAGTTATTACTTGGAACCATGACAGTCATAAAAACAGGGATCTTTTCAATTGTGGTCTCCACTTACGATCACAATTGAGCCCAAAATTTCTGCTGCTATGCAAGGACATTAAGAGAATTGTGTCTCATTTTATGACCAGCATCATGGTCCATCAAATCAGCATCAACTCTTTGCAAGCACAAAGAAAGAAACTGTGGTGGCACAGTGGTTTAGAAGGCAGTACTATACGGCTAACTCACAGCTCACTCCAGGAGTTCAATTCTAAACGACTCAAGGTTGACTCAGGCTTCCATTCTTCCGAGGTCGGTAAAATGAGGGCCCAGATTGTTGGGGGAAATATGCTGACTCTGTAAACTGCTAGAGAGGGCTGTAAAGCACTGTGAAGTGGTATATAAGTCTAAATGCTATTGCTATTGCTAGAAATGGACCATAAGAAAGGCTGAGCGCCAAAGAATTGAGGCCTTTGAACTATGGTGCTGGAGAAGACTCCTGCAAGTCCCTTGGACTGCAAGGCAATCAAACCGGTCAATCCAAGAGGAGATCAACCCTGACTGCTCTTTAGAAGGCCAGATCCTGAAGATGAAAGTCAAATACTTTGGCTACCTAATGAGAAGGAAGGACTCACTGGAAAAGAGCCTAATGCTGGGAAAGATTGAGGGCAAAAAAGAAGGGGACGACAGAGAACGAGGTGGCTGGATGGAGTCACTGAAGCAGTCGGCGTGAGCTTAAATGGACTCCAGAGGATGGTAGAGGACAGGAAGTACTGGAGGAACGTTGTCCATGGGATCACAATGGGTCGAACACGACTTTGCAACTAACAACAACAACAAATTGCTAGAAAGACCAGGATTATCTGTTCTCAACCTCATCCTTCAGGTCTTCCTCTGCTGGTCATCCTCTTTCCACCTTTCGCAACATTATAGACTTCTCAAGAGAACTAAATCTTCACATAATAGGTCTAAAATATAAACTTTATTTTTCTTTTGTACCGCATTTATGCATATTTGATTAAGACGGGCGACCACTGAAATTTGCAAATGGGTAGGCAGATGAACCACAATCTTATGGTGGTTGACCTTCATTGCACATACTCACCATTCTCCTCCATTTAATATTGGAAAATGCTACCTAACGATACACATATAATCAGTTCTCCTGAAAGAGAAATCCTATTTTTTTCCCTCAACTCCAAGAGAACTAATAGCCCAGGCTTGACTGCCACAATATACTAAGCGTATAGCTCTCAACCTGTGGTCTGTGGAGTAGACTCCTGGGGGGGGGCACAATGTTTCACAGAGGGTCTGCGAAGGCTTGAAGAAATGTTATAATTTAAATCTTCAGTCTTGGAAGTCCATGGCCACAAAAGGTACTTCTCCATGTTGAGAACTACTGTGTACTAAGCTACAATGTGGTTTGCTTTGATTGAATATTCTGTATGAACCCCACCATTTTGCTTTGTAAATTCTGGCTTGTGGCTTAGAGTAATGTGTGAACCTAGCCAATTGTGGTACATCCAACAGACTGTGATTAAACAAACCATAACTGAACATAATGTGCGAATCAGTTTATAAGCTTTTATAACAAGATCATTCAGTGGAACCTCACAGCTTTGGGGAGAAACAGTTTGAAATGCTGGGAGAAAGAATTAAACTTTCCCAAGTTCCTGTTTAAAGAGTAGAACCCAAACATTTTAAAACAAACACATATTTAGTACCTCTAAATCTACCTTGCCTTAAAGTTGAATGTTCCCACTCTGCTTTTCAACAAGCCAACTCAGCGGTTTGTAAGAAAGCGGAATTAAAACTTAGATTTAAAAGAAAACACAGAAATCAGAACAAAACAAAATAACATGCAATATATTTTCTCTTCTGGAAGAACAGGCGTTTACTGGTTCATTAATATGACACTGCTATCTATACATCCTTACCTGGGGTGCAAGAGACACCATCGGATGAGTAGCTGGCTCAAGAGAGTTACTCACTCGGGCAGGAGCTGGGCAGCTGTTGGCAGCATAGTAGTTCCGAAGTTTCTTACTGTGGTTTTTACCCTGGAAAATCAAATTTCCGTTATTAGCCTAGCATAAAAGTGCACCAAAGCCATTGGTGACCTACCACCATTCCTTCTGTAAGTCTTCATCGATACTAAGGGGTGGAATTAAATCTTCAGGACTTCCTTTTCTGTTTCTTTGTGGGGGGAGGGAAGTTCCATGAGGGGTGGATTTGGAGTTCGATTAAGGAGGAAAATAGGTGCTTTAAGTCTTGCAGGGATGGAAAGACCCTTTTTACCCCATAGAATGCCTGAAACTGTTCCCTACAAGAGTTTTGAACACTAACTATTTACTTACTTACTTACTTACTTACTTACTTACTTACTTATTTATAGATTTATATACCGCCCTACTCCCGAAGGACTCACGGCAGTGAACAGCCAAGATAAAACACACAAACTACAAAATTTAAAAGACAATATAAAACCCATTAAATAATTGGCCTGAAACAGATTAAAATACCCCTAATGTTTTAAAACAAATTTACAATTTACAATTAAAAAGGAAAGTTAGGCCAGGCCAGCCTGTTAAAATAAAACGGTCTTGAGGGCACGGCGGAAGGTGCGTAGATCCGGGATCCTCCGTATCTCCAGGGGGAGCTCATTCCAGATAGCAGGTGCCCCCACAGAGAAGGTTCTCCTCCTGGGGGCCGCCAGTCGACACTGTTTGGCCGATGGCACCCTGAGGAGCTCCTCTCTATGAGAGCGTACTGGCCGGTGAGAGGCTACTGGTGGCAGAAGGCGGTCCCGTAAGTACCCAGGTCGTAAGCCATGGAGCGCTCTAAAGGTGGTAACCAAAACCTTGAAGCGCACCCGGAAGACCACCGGGAGTCAGCGCAGCTCGCGCAGGAGAGGTGTTACATAGGAATGTCACGTCGCTCCCATAACCACCTGCGCGGCCGCACTCTGCACCAGTTGGAGCCTCCGGGTGCTCCTCAAGGGGAGCCCCATGTAGAGAGCATTACAGTAGTCCAGGCGGGAAGTGACGAGGGCATGAGTGACCGTGCATAAGGAGTCCCGATCCAGAAAGGGACGCAACTGGAGGATCAGGCGAACCTGATAGAAAGTCCTCCCAGGACATACACACAGGAGTAGATTCCCAATGGGCCATTCAGTCTAAAATAGCTCTTGAACAGAGAGAGAAGCTGGTTGCTCCTTCCTGTACTAAGAAGCAAGTCTTTGCAATCAGACTAGGAAGGTGAAAAAAAAAACCCAGCATAATTTCAAAAGGCGATTTTTACCTCTATTTTAGAACAGCTATAAACTCCCTAATTTTGGGACAGATAGAGGTAGTCCTTGACTTACAACCATTCGTTTAGTGACCATTTGAAGTTACAACAGCACTGGAAAAAGCGACTTATGACTGGTTTTTACACTTACAACACACCCCCATGGTCACCTGATCAAAATTTGGAGGCTTGGCAACTGGCATGTATTTATGACGGTTGCACTGTCCAGGAGGTCATGTGATTTACCAATTGTAACCTTCTCAGCTGGCTTCTGGTCAGCAAAATCACGAAGGAAGCCAGATTCGCTTCAACGACCATGTGCTCCACTTAACAACTGCAGTGATTCACTTTAACAACTGTGACGGAAAGGTTGTAAAATAAAGCGCAACGCGCTTAAAACTGCCTCGTTTAGCAGCAGAAATATGGAGCTCCGTTGTGGTCATAAGTCAAGGACTACCTGTACATAAAATGGGGCCCCGTTATGTTTCTAAGGAAGACGAGTTTATTTCACAACGTAAGACAAGCAAGTGTGGGATACTGATGAAGGCCTGCACGAGGGGAGAGCCTGTTTCAAATCTATCCCCACAACAGCCAGGGAAGCTCTCTGAATGACTTTACCACAGTCCCTCAGCCCATGAGGCAGTGTGGTATAGTGGTTAAAGTGTGGGCCTAAGACCTGCCCTCAGTCACAGGTGAATAATTATGAAATGAATAAATAATGAAAAAAACACATAATGAGAAAAGATTTAGGGCCAATTACATCGGGGTCTCCAACCTCTGGGCCGCAGCCCACTAGTGGGCCGGGAGGTGTTTGCAACTAGGCCGCAGAAACAACTTGCAAGAGCAGCGGGCGAGCATATGCATGCAACAGAGGTGGGTTTCAAAAACTTTTTACTACCGGTTCTGTGGGCGTGGCTTGGTGGGTGTGGCATGGCGTGGCGTGGCTCGGTGGATGTGGCTCAATACTGTAAAATCTCCATTCCCACCCCAATCCAGGGGAAGGATACTGCAAAATCCCCATTTCCTCCCAATCAGCTGGGACTTGGGAGGCAGAGAATAGATGGGGGCGGGGCCAGTCAGAAGTTTTACTACCAGTTCTCCGAACTACTCAAAATTTCCGTTACCGGTTCTCCAGAACTGGTCAGAACCTCCTGAAACCCACCTCTGGCATGCATGCTCGATTTGCGTGAGCAGTGCACATGTATGCGCAGCGCTCACACAAATGGAGCTGTGCATGTCTGCTTCCCAGCTGCTTACACAGAACAATCCCCTCTCCCCGCACCACCCAGCCCCGCCGGTCTGCGAAGCTGGAAAAGGTTGGGGAACTACATGAATTACATGGACAAAGTTGAATTAATTATAGAATGCATAGCTATTAAATGGGGGGGGGGGGGGAGGAGTAGACAAATTCACCTGGGGAGGAGGGGGGAAGGAATCAGACTGTTGGCCTCAATTCACACTAGGATTATAAGTGATGGCAAACCTATGGCACGTGTGCCACAGGTGGCACGCAGAGCCCTCTCTGTGGGCACACGAGCCATTGCCCGAGCCCAGATCCACCATGCATGCACACGCACCTCCCGCTAGCCAGCTGATTTTTTGGTGTCTGCCTCACATGCATAGGGGGCAGGGCGCATGCAGGAGACTCACGTGCATGCGTGGGTTTGCGCGTGCCTGCGCAGGGGGGTGCAGGGGGCACACGCACATGCGTGAGGGTGTGGGGTGCACACGGATGCATGGGAGTGGGTCTCTGCCGCTCATGCGTGGGGGGGTGCACGTGGGAAGGTCGTGCGTGCATGAGTGGGATTGCGCGTGCGGGCATGGGGGATACACGTACATGCATGGGGGTGTGGGGTGTACACACATGCATGGGGGCAGGGCACGCAGGGGTTACGCACGCATTGCATTATGAGTGCACACGTGCATGCACACTTTCGGCACTCGGTGCCAAAAAGATTAGCCATCACTGGTATAGAATCTGGGCATTATAATACATGAACGTATTCTGTCTTACAATCAAAGTAAGCTTTTATCCTGAATATCATTTTGTAGGAATATCCTGTTCTTTTTATATGAGATTACTGAATTTCTATGCTGATCACTATATAATTTTAAAAATTAGGTAGAATTCAAGCCTCCGAATTTTTACTTCATTCGATCCATTATTATTCTTTCCCTATGTTGGTCATGATCCAGTGGTGAAATCTAACATTCGTTACTACCGATTCTGTGGGCGTGGCTTGGTGGTGGTGGTGGGGTCACGTGACTGGGTGGGCGTGGCCAATTTATTTTTATTTTTACTTTTAAAACCATTTTTTCTACAACCTCTTCGGCAAAGAGGTTGTAAAAAAATGCTTTCAAAAGGCTCTGATGATCCCAGCTGAGTTGCCTGATCGGCAGAGACTTTTTTTCTTTTAAATGCCTCTGACGATCAGGCAACTCATCTTGGATCGTCAGAGGTATTTAAAAGAAAAAAACCCTTTTCTTTTAAATGCCTCTGACGATCCAAGCTGAGTTGCCTGATCGGCAGAGGCATTTAAAAGAAAAAAGGGATTTTTTTTCTTTTAAAAGCCATTGATGATCCCAGCTGAGCCATGCAATCATCAGAGGCTTTTTTTCTTACTTTTAAAAGCCAAAGAGGTTGTAGAAAAAATGCTTTTAAAAGTTTAAAAAAACCCTCTGATGATTGTGCAGCTCAGCTGGGCATGGGGGCGGGAGGGATTTTTGCTACCGGTTCTCCGAACCACCCACCTCCATCGCTACCGGATCAGGCGATCCGGTCCGAACCAGGAGCATTTCACTCCTATCATGATCCATTCCAATTAGTTATACCTTGTTATAAACCATAAGCACAATCACAGGAAAAAAACAGCAGGCTTTAATTTAAAAAAGAAGATGCTTCATTTATAATCTCTATATTGCACACTTAAGGCAAAGGTATCATGTGAACCACGACGACTTCCGATTATAGGTAGTGTTTGACTTATGACCGCAATCGAGCCCATCGTTTCTGTTGCTAATTGAAACATTGGTTAAGTGAGTTTGACCCCGTTTTATGACCTTTCTTACCACCGCTGTTAAGTGAATCGCTGCAGTTGCTAAATTAGTCAAACTAATTTTCGCTTGTCAAAAGGTCGCAAAAGGGGATCACATGACCCCAGGACCCTGCAACCGTCACGAGTCCATTGCCAAGCATCCGAATTTTAATCACGCGACCATGGGGATGCTACAGGGGCCATAAATAAGAAAACTGGGGGGTTTTTTTCAGAGCCGCTGTAACTTCGAACGGTCACTAAATGAACTGTCGTAAGTTGAGGACTACCTGTATATATCACCTTGGAAAACAAGGGGTAACTTTTTGGGCTGTGGAACTCAACTCAACACCGAAAGAGTCACACGGCGGTTTGGATGTGCAGGCATCATATCCTTACCTGGTAGTGGGCTTGAGCTTGTTGGGCAGAGTTCAGGGTGACGTTGCAAAGCCTACAGCACAATGGCTTGCAGAGTTCCTCCAGCAAGGGGTCTTGCTCCCCCCTCGCGGCGAGTTCCTCATCTTGTGCAAGTGGCAAGGATGGCCCCGGTCCCAGTGGTTTCGGTGGAGAAAGTCGCAAGGTGGCTGTAGGCCTGGTGGCCACTGACATAGGAAGAGGTGGGGGCGTTTCAGGAAGAGGAAGAGGAGGAAACCCAGCGCGCTGCAAAAGAATCATTGGCTGACAGAGCTTCTAGCATTCTTTCTTCGGAACCCAAAGGCGGCTTCGGATCACGACTGAAAAGCAAGGAGAAAATTCAAGTCAAAACAGGACGCCTCCAATAACGAAACGTCAAGATTGGGTTGGGTGATAGATTTGGTTCAACTCATTCAACTGTATTCCACCTGCTAAGGATTTTTTTTAATAAAGTCTCTTAAGTCAGAATTGGCTTGAAAAATTGAACAGCCCTCTCTCAATAGAGCGGGAGGGATACAACATCATGTATCTCCAGTCTACAACACAGTCCTTTCAACAGTTCCAAGAAGGCTCCACACCCATTTGCACTACTCAGGTGACCCTGAAGACACAGACAAACTTCCAAGTGGCCTCAACGACTCTCTAAAACAGGGGTCGGCAACCCGCAGCTCTGGAGCCGCATGTGGCTCTTTCATCCCTCTGCTGCGGCTCCCTGTCGCCACAATTTTCAGAGGTGCTTCCGGTTGTGGGGGGGAAGCATGGTGCGCCAGGAGGAGACTCTATGGCAAGGGGCGGGTTTTGCGGTTGGCTCCACAATTGATAGGGCTTTCGGTTAGGACAAGTAGAAGAAAACGGGTGCCGTGCTAGGAGGAGACTCTATGGTGGGGAAACCGGACTTCTAGTCGGCCCGGAATTGAACGGGGAGGTTCCAGTTAGGACCTTTGTGGCTCTTTGAGTATTTAAAGTTGCTGATCCCTGCTCTAAAAGAATGCAAATGACCAGCTGTCTGCAAGGAGTGTAAATCCTTCCATTCCCCAACGTCCAGTCAGAGCTGAAAAAGCTTCTTGGATGAGAAGCTAGATGACCTACAAGGTCCTTCCAACTCTGTTAATTCCCTCAACACTGTCAAACTATTCACTAAGTCTGCATTACTATTGCTATTAATCTTCTCATTGTTCCTATCATCCATCTCCTCCCACTTATGAGTGTATGACTGCAACTTGTTGCTGTATCCTTACGATTTGTATTGATTATTTCCTAGTATGATTTGATTGCTTATTTGTACCTTATGTCTATAATTAAGCGTTGTACCTTATGATTCTTAACGAATGTACCTTTTCTTTTTATGTACACTGAGAGCATATGCACCGGAGACAAATTCCTTATGTGTCTAATCACAGTTGGCCAATAAAGAATTCTATCCTTAATCTGATCTGATGAATAAGAAGCGAAACATCTTCAAAGAAAAATTAGAAAGTCCAGTTGCCTCTTGAAAAAAAGCACCTTTGGGTCACAATTGACTCAGGGCGGCTTACAATGCATTAAGCAATAGCCTTCATACTTTTGTATATTTATAAAAAGTCAGCTTATTGCCCCCACAAACTGGGTCCTCATTTTACCTACCTTAGAAAGGATGAAAGGCTGGGTCAACCTTGAGCCTGGTGAGATTCGAACAATTGAGCCCAACATTTCTGTTGCTAAGTGAGGCGGTTGTTAAGTGAATTCTGTCCCATTTTACGACCTTTGTTGCCACAGTTCAGAACACGGTTCTTAAGTGAATCTGATTTCCCCATTGACTTTGCTTGTCAGAAGGTCTCCGATAGTGATCTGGGTTACTAACTTATCAACTGCAGTGATTCACTTAACAACTGAGACAAGAAAGGTTGTAAAATGGGGCAAAATTCACTTAACTAATGTCTCACTTAACAACAGAAATTTTGGGCTCAATTGTGATCGTAACTCGAGGACTAACTGTATGGTGGATTGCTATCACTACAGGAGGAAGATTCAGGTATCTTCTGGCATTCTAGGCAAACTTTGCCAAGGAACACACTTGCAGCTAGACAACACTATTTACATTTGTCTAAACTTATTTCCTATTATTATATTCTCCCTGTTCTTCCCAAAAATCAAAGTCAGCATGCAGTAATGTTAGGCACTCTAAGTTATGCGCGCATATTCAAGACGGGCAGGATATAATTTTTGCTAGATGCACACACACACACACACACAGACACACACAAAAACACAAAACTGAACTCAGAGAATCGCATTTCTGCTTTCTACTTTTAAGCAAAGGAAGGAAACAACTCTGCAAAATAAGTTGAGAAATGGACTAATGAAGGTCATACAGTGAAATTCATTGCTTAGAGGGGACCTGAATAAAATCCAATCTTTTAAACGCTTCACTATTAAGGTGATTGATTTGACTGAACTGAAATTTGCTTTTGATCTGCAATACATTTCCTAATTCTTCTTCTCCCAAAGAAAGGAAAGAAATAAGTAAGCCCTGTTCAGCAATATTTCTTTCATGTAACCCCATCTGAAAGATCTTTCCCATTCAAATCCACCCCATCTGAACAGTAACAGTAGAGTTGGAAGGGACCTTCGAGGTCATCTAGTCCAACCTTCTGCCCACGCAGGAGACCTGTAGTAGGGATTCGACAAATTCAGACAATTCAAAGAGAAAACTTCATAAAACAAAATAAACACGAGACCTTCCTAAAAAGGCCTGTCGATGGACAATTGGTGTATGGAAAGGGGGAACTCATCCTTAAATTTAGACAAGGGTGCTCAGATGTTCTAGCAGTCCCAAAAGCATTTTTTTTTCCCCAAAAGGCAACTGGACTTTTCTTCGTGGTTTTTTTTTCCTTTGAAAACAATTCGCTTTTCATCTGCCTTGAACTGAAGAAGCAAAAACATTTTGAAACTAAAGAAATAAGAAAGTCCAGTTGCCTTTTGGAAAAAGCACCTTTGGGACAACCATGACCTGAATGATTGCGACTCCCTAGACATTCACAGATTCAGAGCAGGGCACCTGTTGTTCATGAGGCACCTTAACAAGAAAACGTGTGCATTCTGCACTACGTTATGACTTTGTTCCTGGAGAAGTATTACTGCCATCGCACTGGTCTTGGTGTCCAGGTTTTGCAATGCTTCATTACGGCAAATAAAAGTGAACCATCAGGAGAGATCTTCCCACGGCGGCTAAATAAAGACATACATAATTGAGAAACTGGACAGATTTTCGAGAAAGAACAAACAAGTTTCATTCAGCAGTTGAAAGGTAGAGCAATTCACCTAGGGATGAAAGCCAACACAGTTTTAGGCTGCGTAAACAGAGGGATAGAATCAAGATCATGTGAAGTGTTAATACCACTTTATAATGCCTTGGTAAAGGCCACACTTGGAATACTGCATCCAGTTTTGATCGCCACGATGTAAAAGAGATGTCAAGACTCTAGAAAGAGTGCAGAAAAGAGCAACCAAGATGATTAGGGGACTGGAGGCTAAAGCATAAGAAGAACGGTTGCAGGAACTGGGTATGTCTAGTTTAATGGAAAGAAGGACTAGGGGAGACATGATAGCAGTCTTCCAGTGTTTGAGGGGCTGCCACAAAGAAGAGGGAGCTAAACTATTCTCCAAAGCACCTGAGGGCAGGACAAGAAGCAATGGGTGGAAACTAATCAAGGAGAGAAGCAACTTAGAGATAAGGAGGAATTTCCTGACAGTTAGAACAATTAATCAGTGGAAGGACTTGCCTGCAGAAGTGGTGAAGGCTCCAACACCAGAAGTTTTTAAGAAGAGGTTGGATAACCATTTGTCTGAAGTGGTGTAGAGTTTCCTGCCTAAGCAGGGGGTTGGACTAGAAGACCTCCAATGTCCCTTCCAACTCTATTTCTATATATCATACAATCATAAAATCACCATATTGGAAGAGACCCTGAGAAGTCTTGTTTGACACCCTGGATTGCACCCAATTTGAAAAGGGCGGTGTTGAGGGATTTAGAACTAACCTTGAGGAACATATGAAAGAAGTGTTAACGAGAGATTTGGAGGAGAGAGAACACAGGCCAGAGATCAAAGGGAGCATGAGAAAGAAACTCAAAATAAAATAGGATCGGACAAGACCATGTGAAGGGTTAATATCACTTTATAATGCCTTGATAAGACAACACTTGGAATGTTGCATCCAGTTTTGGTCGCCACGATGTAAAAAAGATGTGGAGACTCTAGAAAGAGTGCAGAGAAGAGCAACAAAGATGATTAGAGGGGTGGAGACTAAACATATGAAGAATGGTTGCAGGAATTGGGTATGTTTAATTTAATGAAAAGAAGAATTAGGGGTGACAGGGTAGCAGTGTTCCGATATCTCAGGGGCTGCCACAAAGAAGAGGGAGTCAAGCTATTCTCCAAAGCACCTGAAGGCAGGACAAGAAACAATAGATGGAAACCAATCAAGGAGAGAAGCCACCTAGAACTAAGGAGAAATTTCCTGACAGTTAGAACAATTAATCAGTGGAACAATTTGCCTCCAGAAGTTGTGGGTGCCCCAACACTGGAAGTTTTTAAGAAGATATTGGATAACCATTTGTCTGAAGTGGTGTAGGGTTTCCTGCCTAAGCAGGGGGTTGGACTAGAAGACCTCCCAGGACCCTTCCAAATCTGTTATTCTATTCTCTCTCTAGCGCTGGATCCCGGGTTCATGAAATGGAAAGGAGCACCCTGGCAGAGCCTATTAAAATAGGAGCACTTGATTCCTCATGCAGAAAATTCACAACACCGAATGAGATTTTTGTAACTACATACTTCCACAAAAGAGAACAGATTCAGCACAGTTGAGGAAAAGGCTTATGAGAACCTCCTTGTATGGCTGAGGTTGCAGAGCAGGCACTCCTCTGGTTAATTTAAGCATCACAGGTAGTCCTCGGCTTACAACTGTTCATTTAGCGACCCTTCCAAGTTACGACAGCACTGGAAAAAAGTGACAGGACCGTTTTTCAAGCTTACGACCGTTGTAGCATCCCCATGGTCACGTGATCAGAATTCGGCCGTTTGGCAACTGACTCATAGTTATGACGGTTGCATTGTCCCAGGGTCATGCGATCATTCTTTTGGGACCTTCCGACAAGCAAAGTCAATGGGGAAAGCCAGATTCACTTTAGAACTGTGTCACTCACTTAAGAACGGAAGGGATTCGCTTCACAACGGTGACAAGAAAGGTCATAAAATGGGGCAAAACTCACCTAACAAAATGTCTCACTTAGCAAGATAAATTTTGGGCTCCATCGGGATCGTAGGTTGAGGACTACCTGTATATGTTTTTCTTTCTCACTTGCCCCAATATTCTAGGGATCTCATCCAGGGGTGAAATCCAGCAGGTTCTGACAGGTTCTGGAGAACCAGTAGCAGAAATTTTGAGTAGTTCAGAGAACTGGCAAATACCACCTCTGGCTGGCCCAAAGGTGGGGTAGGAATGAAGATTTTGCAATATCCTTCCCCCAGGAGTGGGAGGGAATGGCAATTTTGCAGTATCCTTCCCCTGGAGTCGGATGGGCATGGAGATTTTGCAGTATCCTTCCCCTGCCACACCCACCAAGCCACGCCCACAGAACCGGTAGTAAAAAAAATTGGATTTCACCACTAATCTCACCATACATTGATTGCTAAATTGTCCCAAAGGTGCTTTTTTTCAGGAGGCAACTGGACTTCCTTGTTTTTTTTTCTTTGGAAGACGTTTCGCTTCTCTTGCAAGAGTCCAGTTGACTCCTGAAAAAAGCACCTTTGGGGCAACCGTGACTTTGGGTTGACTGAGAATCTCAGCAGACTTTTAACTATACAATTTGGGATGAACACCCTTTGAACAGGGTGGAAGTAGGGTTGGATTTCCAGAGATGTGGGGGGGGGGCGGAATTGCAGACTACAGGAACCAGGTGACCCCGAGGACACCGACACACCTCCAATGACTCTCTCAAAGGATGCAAGTGAGCAGCGGTCTTGCAAGGAATATCAACCCTTCCATTCCCCATTATCCTTGTCAAAGCTGAAGAAGGAGCCTTGGATAGTACAGTGGTCTAAAGCACCCTGTTATTAACACCAGCTGCCTGCAATTATTGCAGGTTCGAATCTCACCAAGGCTCAAGGTTGACTCAGCCTTCCATCCTTTCTAAGGTAGGTAAATTGAGGACCCAGTTTGTGGGGGCAATAAGCTGACTTTGTATAAAATATACAAAAATATGAAGGCTATTGCTTAGCGCATTGTAAGCCGCCCTGAGTCTCCAGAGAAGGGCGGCATATAAATCAAATTAAAAAAAAAAAAAGAAGCTTCTTGGATGAGAAGAGAAAGGTCTTCAAAAGGGGGCAAAAAAACCCAAGAAAGTCCAGTTGTCTCCTGGGGGGGGGGGAAACAAGCACCTTTGGGACAATCTGGATGCCTGAGAATCTCTACGGAGGGATCGCTAAATTGCAAGGAATTGATGCCACCGTCATCATCATCATCATCCTTGCAATCATCATCATCATCATCCCCATCATCATGAGCTTCCTGCCTCTCTCGCCTCCTCCACCCGATCTAGTCCTGGCATCTCCAGATGTGCATCGCCTAGGCGGCCACTCCAAAGATTTTCCACCCTTCCAAATCAAGCGGAACAACACACAGCTGCAACAACAGAGGTGCAAAAGGCAGAACCGGAGCCTCCGTTTCCTCGCCGGGGAGTCCACAGCGGGGCTTCCTCGCCCCGCGTCTGCACCCACCCACCCACCCAGCCACCCACCCAAAATCCAGATGCCGGCTTGGCGGCTCTCCCACGCCAAATCAGGGAGGAAGACGGCGCGGACCTACCGGCTTTCTGCGAGCTGGAAGCGGAGAGGGAGGGAGATGCGAGGGCGTCAGTCTCGCCTCTTTGGACGCGGATCGCGCTCCGTTGGGCAAGGCTCAGCGGCACCTCCGGCTCTTTCTTCCCATCTCCCCAACCCCGTTGCCCGTATAGCCGAGGAGAGAGAGAGAGAGAGAAGCTGAGACCGGGGAAAGGGGGGGTGGGGAGGGCGTAGCATAACCGGACACAGATGCGAACAGCTGCAGGAAGTGACCGCAGAGCCAAGCTTGGAGGGGGTGGAGACTCGGGGAAAGCTACCCTGCCACGTCTCTCCCCAGAGCGCATGAATCTTACCAGGCGCCCGCCGGGAATCGCCTTTCGCCGGTGCGGGTTTTTCCCCAGCCTGGAGTGGCTCCGGGCGCGCTGGATTACAATTCCCAAGGTGCCGAGAGATTCCCACGACCGAAGCCCAGTATTTTTTTTATATGCAATGGAAGGGAAAGGGAAAAAGGAAAGGGAGAGGAGGGGAAGGGAAGGGAAAGGAAGGAAAGGGAAAGGAGGGGAAGGGAGGGAAAGAGAAATGGGAAGGAAAGGGAAAGGAAAAGGAGGGGAAGAATGGGAAAGGAAAGAGAAATGGGAAGGGAAAGGAGGGGAAGGGAGGGAAAGAGAAATGGGAAAGAAAGGAAAAGGAGAATGGAATGGAATGGAATTCTTTATTGGCCAAGTGCCATAGGACACACAAGGCATTTGTCTCCGGTGCATAAGCTCTCAGTGTACATACAAGCAATAAGTGATATTTGGGGAAGTCCTAGTGGAGGTGGAGAAACCGCTGCAAGAATGCCTCGATTTGCAGACCCGGTTAGGAGTTACCGGTTTCTTCGCGTGCTGCGCGGTTCAGTTTTTAAGCCACGGTTGCACTGAACAACTGCTGGATTTGGCCGATGCTAAATCCTCAAGTCGTGATGTACAAAACAGAGCGAACGTTGTTTAACACGTATCGAAGTGATAGCGGTATATAATTAATCACAGCGCGCGCCCCTAACAACTTGTTAAAACGAGTTTCCGGATGATTGCTTCCCCTCCCCACCCACCCACACCCCCAGTAAAGTAACAGAGTAAAGTCACGTAGCTACCGAAGGAATAAGACTTTTATGCCGGCATTCTATAAATGGAGTGTTGCCTTTAAAAAAAATCGGAGTTGGGCAGGGCCATTTAGGGTTTTGAATTGCATCTCCCTCTTGTTAAATGGAGTGATGGAAAACAAAAACATCCACCTACCGAAAAAGCCCCTGGGTTATCACATGTAGGCTGCAAAAATCTACATGGTCACTAGATGGCACTGAATGTTCAGACTCTCAGCTGTCATCCAAAGTTATTTGCCCCGAAGTTTACAATCCAGACAAGAAATAAACATTGGAGATCGGGTGAGAAGCAGGGGTGAAATCCATCAGGTTCTGGAGAACCGGTAGCAGAAATGTTGAGCAGTCCGGAGAACCAGCAAATACCACGTCTGGCTGGCCGCAGAGTGGGGTGGGAATGGAGATTTTGCAATATCCTTCCCGCAGGAGTGGGGAGGGAATGGGGATTTTGCAGCATCCTTCCCCTGCCACACCCACCAAGTTACACCAGCCCACTAAGCCACGCCCACAGAACAGGTAGTAAAAAAATTTTGGATTTCACCACTGGTGAGAAGTGCCCTGTCTTCCCATTAATACTTATTAAAAGTGGGTGCTTTTTCCACGTTATATCATAACCTTATACAGTCAACATAGTCTCTCTCTCTCTCTCTCTCTCCCTCCCTCCTCTCTCTCTCTTTCTCTCCCTCCCTCCCTCTTTCTCTCTAAGTCTAAGCCATGATATATAGCTTAGTGGAATTACACACCTAGCAATCTGTGATTCACTAAATAAGGTTTAGCATGATGTTTAAACGGAAGCTACGTTATTTAGCAATAGTTTACTAATAACAGATTAATTGGTTTTATGAATCTAATCATTGCCTTCAAAACACAATTAATTACTCCTTTTCTATGTTTTCTACATACTATCAAAATGCTGAATTATTTTTTTAGCCATTAACCTTCCAGTTGCTTCGCATTAAGCATTCTGAAAGTCAAAATTACACTACAGTTGTTGTTTTTTTAAAAAAAATTATATTCAATTGTGCCCAGTTTTTGGAGACTGCCTGGACAAGTCCCTGCAGTTTTCTTGGCTGGGTTTTTCAGAAGTGGTTTTACACTGCCTCCTTCCTAAGGCTGAAAGAAAGTGACTGGCCCAAGGTCTCCCACATGGTTTTGTAGCCAAAATGGGTCTAGAATTCACAGGCTGCCAAAGCCAAGAGCAACACCAGATAGCAGCAAAGGATACAAGCCATGCTACTCTGCACCCATCTAGTGGGCTTCTAGATTTTTGCAGCCCAGATCTCATTTTGCTTCAAGAGACTAAGCATCTGTAAAAAAAATAAAAAGGTAAAGATAAAGGTTTCCTATGTCCAGTCAGGTCCGATTCTAGAGGGTGGTGCTGATGTCCATTTCTTACCTGAGGGAGCCTGTGTTGTCCGAAGACACCTCGCTGGTCATGTGGCCAGCATGACTGTATGCCAAGGCACACAGAATGCTGTTACCTTTTCACTGAGGTGGTATCTATTTATCAACTGGCGTTTGCATGCTTTTGAACTGCTAGGTGGGCAGGAGCTGGGGCAAATAATGGGAGCTCACTTTGTCGCATGGTATTCGGCTCTTGAACCTGGGTGGCCAGTTGACAAGCTCAGCGCCTTTACCCGCTGAGTAATCACAGCCCCCCCACCCACCCCTCCCGTAAAAATGCATACGGTAATTCAAATATTTACAAGTGTTCTGCCCCAGCTACGGACCCCAAAGAACGCAGCACACACAAAGTCTGTACAAACCTTAGTTTACTAAATTAAATCAGTCTTTTTCATACAAAGGCTGTTAATTAACTTTCTTAACAGCCTACAAGAATCCAAAGAAGAAATAATCGTAATCTTACTATGGTTGGCAGAAAGCCCAGAAGCAATTTGCAGAGAACTAAGATCAAGACACGAAGGAGAGTGAACGAAGTTGTTCCCTGCAAATTGCCTCAGTCGTCATCCTTCCTTAAATAGGCTAAGGGAGTGGCCAATTAGCCCCAAGCCTTACTCTCGCAGAGACCTCCTCCTGAGGAGCCACTCCTGCCTTTTGGCAGCTCTGTGCGCCCGTGCATTGAGAAGAGGCTCCTCCTCTTCTTCCTCTTCACTTATGGGAGCTTCTGGAGGTTCTGAAGGCCCTGGCTGAATCCCCACCTCTGGCACCACATCTTCTCCAGCCTCCTCACTGTCCGACTGCGCAGGCTGCTGGCGCAGCACCACACCAGCCTCCTCGCTGTCGGAATCAGCTACTAGCTGCACAGGCTGCTGACGGGCCACAACAAGGTAACCATTTTACAGTGGTTACAGACATGGAAAATATTGAAACTTGCTCTTATTTCTACATATCAGATTAATAGTAATCATCCAGGAACAAAAAGCATGTGTCAAGATGCAGCAGCTTTGCTGTCAGTTGTTTTGTTACTACACCCAAGTGATGTATCACGATTTAGTCTTTCTTCTGAAATGAATAAACCGTTGAAGCTAAAATTCTTTTTAAAGAAGCCTGATATGAATTAGAATATTCTATGGCAGAGGAAGCAGTGCTGTCAGCAATGATGTTTATTAAAATATACTAAATCATCCTGGTCCTCTTTTAATGATCCCATAATCCCTTGCGGGGTGGAGTCTGGGCAACTGAATGGAGCTGAGTGTTTACTGGCCGGATGCCCTTCCTGTCACCAATGCGGAGTTATAGGCAGCAGATATATTCTTAGTGTGCCCAGAGAGAGAAATCTCTCTCTACCTAGAATCAAACTCACAGCCTCCTGATTGTGAGGCGAGAGCTCTACCTCTAGGCCACCGCACCACATTAAAATATACTAAATGCAAATAGAAATAGTCTTAACATTTAATATTTCAGTAAGACACTTAAGTAAGTTTTGACCCGTTTATTATCCTTTTTTTTCTTTTTTTTTCTAAATTAGATTTATATGCCGCCCTTCTCTGGAGACTCAGGGCGGCTTACAATGTGTTAAGCAATAGCCTTCATACTTTTGTATATTTATACAAAGTCAGCTTATTGCCCCCACAATCTGGGTCCTCATTTTACCTACCTTAGAAAGGATGGAAAGCTGAGTCAACTTTGAGCCTGGTGAGATTAGAATTTGCAGTAATTGCAGGCAGCTGAATGTTAATCAATGCCTCAGTCTACTGCGCCACTCAGTACATTCTTCCCACAGTTGTTAAGTGAATCACTGCAGTTAAGTTAGTAACATGGTTATTAAGTGAATCTGACTTCATCCATGGACTTTTGCAAAAGGTGATCACAGGAACCCGGGACATTGCAACCATCAAAAGTTGCCAAGTGTCCAAATTTTGATCACGTGACCGTGGGGATGCAGTAACAATCATACATGTGAAAAACAGTCATAAGTCACTTTTTTCAGTGTCGCTGTAACTTTGGTCATTAAATGAATGGTTGTAAGTTGAGGACTACATATATAACTTAAGAAGAATATATGTATGTTCCATATGCAACAGGTCATATTAATTATCCTATTAATTAATTATTTAAATTCAGCCCAAAAGGTTGCACCGCTAGGGTAAACGGAAACCACATGAATTAATATTTCATTTCCTTAATTGCATCTCCAACAGGAAAGCAAACACAATCAACCCTTATTCAATATTCACTGAGACATGAAATACACAAAGCGCTGTTGTTCCTGCTATCTGTTGGAGCCACTCTCCCAGCCCCAAGTGCTCCTCCTACCACTGGTATCATTTTCGCCTTTACTTTCCACATCCCCTCTAATACCTCCTTCAGGCCATGATAGTTTTCCAGCATTTCATATTCCTTCTTCTTCAAGCTATTGCTGTCATTTGGTACCGCTGTATCTATCACCATCATGTCTTCTGGTTCTTGACTTCTACCGTTAATGTCTTGTTGATTGAGGTTGACTCAGCCTTCCATCCTACCGAGGTTGATAAAATGAGGACCCAGATTGTTGGGGGAAATATGCTGTCTCTGTAAACAGCTTAGAGAGGGCTGTAAAGCACTATAAAGCGGCATATAAGTCTAAGTGCTATTGCTATACCTGCTTGTCCATCTGGATCCAGATGTTCCACAGGATCTTAGCCCTCTTAATTCTCCATGACCTTCTGTGGAAATCTTCCTCTGGACTTGGGAAAATGTAGTCCGCACACTCTGCAGATGTTCCCATATATAATGCCAGCTAGTTGGTTCTTTTTGTGTAAGCTGTTCCTACCGTACTTGCCTCTCATATCCTGTTACTAAGTGTTGGACTGCCTCTCTGTAGTCTGCACCTTGGGTATATACATTGCCCAATTGCCAATAACTCTGGGTTATTTTTGCTTAATTAATAACTATTTTAAAGAAAGCTTCAGAGTCTGGATTTTAAGATGTACTGTTTTGATTACAACTAGTTGGTTGTAAAGGGACGCGGTGGCTCAGTGGCTAAGATGCTGAGCTTGTCGATCGAAAGGTTGGCAGTTCAGCGGTTTGAATCCCTAGTGTCGTGTAATGGTGAGCTCCCGTTACTTGTCCCAGCTTCTGCCAACCTAGCGGTTTGAAAGCATGTAAAAAAGGCAAGTAGAAAAATAGGGACCACCTTTGGTGGGAAGGTAACAGCGTTTCGTGCACCTTTGGCGTGTAGTCATGCCGGCCACATGACCACGGAGACGTCTTCGGACAGTGGCGGTTCTTCGGCTTTGAAACAGAGATGAGCACCGCCCCCTAGAGTCAGGAACAACTAGCACATATGTGCGAGGGGAACCTTTACCTTTACCTTTAGTTGGTTGTAATTACTCTGTTCTTCTATTTGCTCCTGTGGAGGCTTCAAAATCTTATTGTCTTAAGGCAGGGGTGTCAAACTGGCGGCCTGCGGGCTAGATGGGTCATGCTCAGGCCATGCCCACCCTGGCTCCATAAAGGCAAAACACATCGCGATACATCGTAATATGTCATGTGACACGATTAGAGTTTCACACCTGTGTCTTAATGTCTCAAAATGATTGGAAACACTGTTTGGTCCTTCCCTAATGGCGGAACCTAGTAAAGAGTAATCTAGAGCAGGGGTGTCAAACTCGCGTCATCACAGCGACGTCAGGCAATGTATCAGGACTTTTTTCCCCCTTCACTAAACCAGGTGTGGGCATGGCCAGCTCATGACACATCTGGCCACAAGTTTGACAGCCCTGTTTTAGAGCAAGAAGGTCATTATTATGGAACTGTTGGCTTTAGATGCAAAATCACTGATTAGGGGTCATTAGGCTTTAAATATAATTGTGGGAAATAACTTTGATACTGCTAGCGCATTAAATAATATTCACAACATTATACAGAACAGCTGCAATGGAATTTCTTTAATTAAAATGGATCACTCTGAATGAGAGCTGGTCTGGTTCTAGTGGTTAAGTGGCTGGACTAGCATTAGGGAATGCTTTAGGCCAGTGATGGGATTTAGCCAGTTCGCACCACTTCGGGAGAACCGGTTGTTAACTTTCTGAGCAATTGGCAAACTGGGTGTTGGAAGAAATCATTAGGGCAGAGAAGCGGTTGTTAAATTCCTTGAATCCCACCACTGCTTTAGGCACAGGAGCCAATTGGATGATTTCAGGCTGGTCACTTTCCCTCAGCTCCAAAATACTTCCGGCACTGCTGCCTGGATAACTGCATGGCCTTGCCCCTGTAGTCTCCAGGAATCAAGTATGACTCAAAGGCAAAACAGAAAAACAAACAAACCTCTCACTGGTAAGTGATGTAGACTAATTATAACTTTCACATGATGCCTTAGAAGCATTTGGCCGGCCAGTTCCTATCTTCCTTGTTTAATGATTCATGACAATGTAGTAACAGACATATTATTCCCAGTCTAGTCCAATTATTTCTAGACTTAATTGCAAATCTTGGTTCTAAGCCCTAAGCTAACTATTCCAAAAACTGCCTTTTTCAGAATGACCCTTGTAAAAGATTTCAGAGGATAATTAGAACTGCAGAAAAAACAATTACCACTAACCTGCCTTCCACTGAGGACCTGTATACTGCACGAATCAAAAAGAGGGCTGTGAAAATATTTACAGACCACTCGCATCCTGGACATAAACTGTTTCAACTCCTACCCTCAAAACGATGCTATAGAGCACTGCACACCAGAACAACTAGACACAAGAACAGTTTTTCCCCAAACGCCATCACTCTGCTAAACAAATAATTCCCTCAACACTGTCAAACTAGTTACTAAGTCTGCATTACTATTACTATTAATCTTCTCATCATTCCTATCACCCATCTCCTCCCACTTATGATAGTATGACTGTAACCTTGTTGCTGGTATCGTTAAGATTTATATTGACTGTTTCCTAATATGATTTGATTACTTATTTGTTCCCTATGACTATCATTAAGTGTTGTACCTTATGATTCTTGATGAAGGTATCTTTTCTTTTATGTACACTGAGAGCATATGCACCAAGACAAATTCCTTGTGTGTCCAATCACACTTGGCCAATAAAGAATTCTGTTCTGTTCTGTTCTAGTCAGGCACTATAATTCCTGCTTAACTCCTTGGAAGGCATACTTTAGAAAGGGCTTTCTATTCTATATTGCTATTCTATATCATATATATATGATTAATTACTATAAATTATTAATATTCTATAGTGTTCCAATATCTAAGGGGCTGCCACAAAGGAGAGGGGGTCAACTTATTCGCCAAAGGATCTGAAGGCAGGACAAGAAGCAATGGATGGAAACTAATCAAGGAGAGAAGCAACCTAGAATTAAGAAGAAATTTCCTGACAGAATAATTAATCAATGGAATGACTTTCCTCCAGAAGTTGTGGGTGCTCCAACACAGGAGGCTTTTAAGAAGAGATTGGAAACATAGAACGTAGAATAATAAAGTTGGAAGGGACTGTTTTGTTATTATTCTGTAAGCTGTTTCAAATGGAAACATGTATACACTTTTTAGTAAAGATGAAGTCGTCTTTCAAATTTAGCTTTGCCCTATTTTGTTTTTAAAGTCTTAAACTAATATTTCAATATTGTTACAATTCACCCAGATGGCATTTCAGTGGAAATGCAATGTAAAAACATTATCAAGCAAAGATTTTTAAAGATGATATCAAGATGCATTCATAAATGGAAAAATGTCATTGGCTTCCAACATTTAATTAATACATCATATTGCTGTTTTTATAGCTTATATATTTCTTTCATCCTTTTGAATGTGCATATATAAATTACTATATTTAACCAGTTGGTGACATTCATTCAATCCTCTTAGTAGCTGCATCCAGCATGATGCCAGGTTCATAATTTCTGACAAAAGGAATAGTCCAATTATTCCAATTTCCATAATAAGTACCTGTTTTCTAACACTTTGCATTTTGGACTTTCCAGAATTAGGTACCCATTTGTACACCGAAGAGTAACCATTTATACATTCTGCTAGTTGACAATATCAATCACCAGGTCATGACTAATTGCAAATGACTGCCTCCCTGCCCTTCTAAAACATGGATCCACCAGGCACCCCTCGGAAACCCTTAAGGAATCCCAGGGAGTAACCCATGATTCAGTGCAGGATGACTAACTATATCGTTTTTATACTTGTGTGCTACAAAAGCCAGCTGTGCGGATTCTTGCCACCTGTGATAAGAGGAAATGTGTTAAGAGCAATACTGAGGGACTCCTTCCTTTCAAAGGAGGAGGGCAACTTTCACCCAGCAGAAAACTTCACCAACTGTAGCTTTCACCCAGCAGCTCTCACAAATATACATTACCACACATTTCCATACTAACCAGCTGCTCTGTTTTAGCAGCCCAGTCAAGGGATCTCCAAGACACCCACCCACACTGACAGAGCAAACCATGAGAATATAAAATGAGAGCAAACTCCCTGCTTCCTACTAGCACTGGTGTTACCTAGTTTGGGTAATGAAATGTCTGCAAGAAAACAACCAAGCTCAAAGTACCAAGGACTCTGCATTTCAACCCTTGAACTATACCTTTTCCTCCGCGTATTTGATTACACACCATGAAGTTAGCAGTGAGACACACAAGTCACTGTACTGATATATAGTCAGTTTCCCGCGGTGGTGAAGGTGAGTTTTAGATCTATCTCCCTTACGTAGGAAACTGGCTGGGTGACTTTGGGCCAGTCACTCTGTCTCCTGGCCAGACCCACCTCACAGGGTTGTTGTGGGGAAAAGAGGCAAACAGTGTCAGATTTGCACATCAAGTTCAAAAAGCCACATTCTTAAGTTGGTCTGTTCTGTGACTGTAGCTTTGGGGATCTGTTAATCCCGGGCATATGGTTTAGCGCTCCATGCAATTCCCTATATAGATTGTGTCCTATCGAATGCAGGTAGTCCTCGATTTTCAACAGTTCATTTGCTGACCGTTCAAAGTTACAACAGCACCGAAGAAAGTGAATCAGGACCATTTTTCACAGCGACCACCTGTCTAGCATCCCCATGATCACGCATGATCAAAATTCAGTTGCTTGGCAACGGGTTCATACTTACGACCCGTTGCCGTGTCCCAAGATCACACAATCCCCCTTTTGCAACTTTTTGACAAGCAAAAGTCAACGGGGGAAGCCCGATTCACTTAACAACCGGATTTGTAACTTATCAACGGCAATGATTCACTTAACAACTGGGGCAAAACTCACTGAACAAATGTCCCACTGAACAAGAAGAAATGTTGGGCTCGGATGTGGTCGTAAGTCAAGGACTACCAGCACACCATAGTTAAGCAAACGAAGATTTATTACAATGTGTGGCTCAGATTCCACCCCCCCACCCCCGCCCCCGCCCCCGCCCCCGCCCCCGCCTATCCCACACCTCTCAAAACACCGCGCTTACGTCACCGAGAGACGCATGCGCTTTAGAAACCGATCGGTGCCTGTGATCGGATTTCTCTCCTTTCCCCCACCCCGAAACTCCCTGCGCGCGGCCTCTCTTCTTCCCAACGGCCGTTCCTGGGTCTGCATCCGGGGTCGCCTCCTTTCGCTTCCTGTTCGGAGTGGGGGGGGGGAGGGAGAGGGGAGGGGCGTAGGTGGGTGTTTTTGTTTGTTTGTAAGGGTGGAGCGAAGGCGGAAGGAAGAAAAGAAGGGAAAAGGGGAGGGGAGGCGGGAAGAAAAAAGAAAGGAAAGGAAAGGAAAAGCTCCAATGGAAAAGCGAGCCCCCGGCGCTGGTGCGCGTGCGCGGCCGCAGGGCCCCGTCCGCTGAAAAGGAGAGCGGGAGCGCGCGCGGGCGAGCGAGAGAGAAAGAGAGCGAGCGGCGCGGCCGCGGTTCTGTCAAACACCCAGGGCGGCGTGAGCGAGCGAGTGAAGGGAGCGCGCCCACCGGCCCGCCCCCCATAGACTCGCTGGAACCTTCGGAGGAGCGGGCGACCACGGGCGTCGTCGTCGTCTGAGGGACTCGCCCCCGGACGCCTCGGCTCCGGTCCGGTCCGGTCCGGTCCACGCCAGGCCGGCCAAGGTGAGTAAACCGGCGAAGTGACGATGGTCCCGCAAGCCAAGAACCGAAACGGAGGGTGGGTTGGCGGGAGGAGACGTCCGCAGTGGCGGAAAGGGGGCTTCGTGGGCTGCCGGGTGTCCCTTCTTCGGGAGAACCGGCGGCGCTCTTAGCCCGGCTCTTCGGGCGAGGGGGGAAGCCCAGGCAGGGAGCCTCCTCGCCCCGGCGGTCTCCAGCCTCCCTCGCTTAATTCACCATAAACAAGCTCGGGGTTTCGCCCACCTCTCCTCCCTTCAGCTTATTTATTGTCCTCCTTTTTCGCACCTGCTGAAATACGAAAGCTATTTTCAGCCTTTAAAACAAATCTGCATACGGGGCCCCAAGGAGTTACAGGTAGTCCTCGATTTACAACACCGCCTTCAGGGACCGGGTCGAAGTTACGGCGGCACTGAGGGAGGGGTGGGGGTGAGGGAAAAGTGACTTATGAGCGCGTTTCACACTTACGGCCGTTGCTGCATCCTCAGGGTCACGTGATTTACAGGGTCACGTGATTTAGGTTCGGATGCTTGACAGCAGATTCACATTTATGACGGTTGATGGTGTCCTGGGGTCATGTTGCCCCCGGTTTACACCGGTTCTATAGAACCGGTAGTAAAACCGGCGGGACGTTCTGCTCACCGACCCCGATGTTATCAAAATGCTTCTGCGCATGCGCAGAAGAGCGTGCGTGCGTGCAAGCAAGTGCGCGCTCGCGGCCGCACTGCGAACTGGTAGTAGAGGTAAGTAGAACCCACCCCTGGGTCATGTGATCCCCTTTGGCGACCTTCTGACAAGCAAAGTCAACAGCGGAAATCCGGACTCACTTAACGGCCGTGTTGCTGATTTAAGTACTGCAGTGATTCATTTAACAATGGCATGGTGAGAAAAGTTCGTAAAAAGGGGAAGAACTCAACAAATTTCTCACTTAACCACATAAATTTGGGGCTCAGGTGTGGTCGTAAGTTGAGGACTACCTGTACATAGCTGTGGTTGGGAAATCTCATCCGCACCCCACACGTGTCCCCAGCTCATCCTTTATATATTTTATTACGTTTTCATTCCATCCTGATTTCAAGATGCTCGGAGTGTTGAGCATCAATATTTTTCTGCAATAGAGCTTTCCCAAGGACTTGTTTGAAAAAGTCTGTAAAAAGGAGTTAGGCTGAGGCTTTCCAAACTTTATGATACACTACTGTGTCTCCCGAAAACAGCAAACAAGTTTGCGTGACACTCCTCTGAATATTAATGATTTTATTGACTTGATTTTCAGCAAGCAGCAAACATGCCATTTACTTTTAGGAGTGGTTTTATTTATTGTATGTCAATCAATTTATATGGCTGTCCATCTCACAAGAGCAGCTCTGGCTGGCTAATTTAAAGTTAAAATTCAATAGAAAAAGAACAATAACAATAAATATACAAAGAATGGTAGCTGAGGGAAACAACAGTCACTATAATAGCATCCATCTCACAGACCTCTTATACTTCAATAAAAGTAGATACAGCAGTGCAACTTTCTAAAATAATAAGAATAAAAATACTGAACTTCATTATCGCCTTTCTACAGCCACTGCAAAGAATATAACACTACATTGTGCTGAAACTGTGCCAATATTTGTTAGAATAGTTGCTTCCAATATTGCTGACTGATGATAGTACATCATCAAAACCTGAAAATGTGTAAACATATGCTGAAATCAGTCTTTTGGCCATTTCATTTACATTAATAATCCCTGCCTGTGAAATACTTTAAAACTGTCATAACCCTTAATTTGAGAACTCCTGAGTTATCTATGTTTCTTGCAGCGGTCTACTGGTTGTCTGGTTTTTGAAACTCACCACCAATAATTCTGCATATCTATCTCTTATCAACAGAAATTAATGCTGGTTTGTTTTCTTCTTTTGCTTTCTTCCCATATCATTGTTTCCCTCCTTGAACAATATTAGAGACAACTTCTGTAGGAAAGCCAAAAGGGTGGTGGAAACTTTAAGGTAAATGTTTATAATGCAGTAAGTGTTTTTCATCCTTCCCTAAAATGATCCCTTCAAAATATGTTAATCTTTCAAGTCCCATAATACCTGGATAATATGGCTGTAGACTGAGAATTATGGGAGTTGATCTAGTCACATCCAGAGTGTCACATTAGAGAAAACTGTTCTATTTGGGATTACAAAATGTCAGTGGAAGATTATGATCCAGTAAACATGTAGTAGTCAAATTATAGGCACATTAACTCAAGAGCACAGCTTAGTTTTCTACAGGGCTAATACATGCTGTGGACATGCCTTCCTTTTGTTTATTCCTCATGCTCTTTCATACAAGATTTTTGATGTTTATTTGTATTCTGCCTTTATTATTTTTATAAATAACTCAAGGTATCCAACATTTCCTCCTCCTATTTTCCAACATAAATGTGTTTTTCTCCTCTCCCAAATGTGATTGGGGCGGTGAGACTGTCAGTCCCTACTTCTTTACCTACATTCTGCCATGTGATAGCCTCCTTGTTTTCCTGTTTCCTGGATCTTCTATTTCTATGGGCTGTTCCTCCCCAATCCTGTTTTTGTATCTTTTCCCCTTCTCTCGGGATTGTCATGTTTATATCCGTTACACATCTTTCCTTTTTACAAAAGCAGTTGTAGATGAATAGAATTCCCATACCCCCCTCCCAATTTTTTAACTATGTGGAATGTTTACCTGGTTGCCTAGTTAATATAGTTGGGGAAAAAGGTAAAAACTGGAACATTGCAAATATTGTTTATTTATAAGTACACTTTTCAATAACAACAATCTGTCCCTTGCCATTTAGAGTGTTTCCATTTGCATAAACAAACCTGAGTAATCTCAGTCAGACTAGTAGGGCAAAAATGTAGTTGATTACACCTTGCTCCATTTATTATTGCAGCAGTCTGGAATTCATTCTTGTGATTAACATAGGATGAGAGGAATATGGTTTCCATAAACACTGAGAGCTGCCTCTTATGTAAACATTGACTTGAAAAACACATTTAGAAAGACTTTAAAAAGAAGATATCATGGTAGCAAAAGCAAACCTTATCAATGAATGCATTTATAAATAGCTCAGAACCACATTCCTTCCCATTCTTAAATCATATCATTAAATATATCCATGCTACCTGAAAAAACAAATTGTACCTTTTTATTGTAAGAGCCATGATCGTGTAGTGGTTAAAATGCAGTATTGCAGGCTAACTCTGCCCACCGCCAGGAGTTTGATCCTGACCGACTCAAAGTTGATTCAGTCTTCTATCCTTCTGAGGTCGGTAAAATAAGGAGCCAGATTATTGGGCGCAATATACTGACTTTGTAAACCGCTTAGACTTGTTCTATAGATTTTGCGTTTTTTTAAAAAAGTAATGTTTTACCCATTTGCTTGGAATCAGTGTAGAATCACATCAGTGGAATCACATTAATGTGACCCAGATCATAATTTCTCAGATCTTCCCAAGCCCCTTTTTAAACAGGAGTGGAACACTGGTTACCCTCTGGTACTGAGCCCTGTTTGAGTACAACTTGCACATGTTTTCTGTGATGCTAGTCAGTTCATCTTTGAATTCTTTTAAAAACTCTTAGGTGGTTCAGGACTCTATTATTGATTGTTAAAGTTGATTGCCCCAAGTTCTAAAACCTAGATGGAATAATTTGGTACACCGAAAAGAAGAATTAATGCTGTGATGAAATATATCTGGTTATCAGTTTAGAAAGTCTGAGCACAGTTATGATATTCTACAAAGATCTTTCTATGGGAGTGTGAGTGAGAGAACTGCATGGTTTTCTTTATTATATATTTCTTGAAACAAAATTCCAGTGTTAAACTCTCATACTTAATATTCACTCTGGTATGATAATACTCTGAAATGTTTAATACATACGCTCGAAGTTAAATTTCCATCTTAATAATATGTATATTCAATACACTTTTCTCATTGTGTTAAGGGATAATAAACCTACATTTTATTGCATTGCCTTACTTGTACACAATATTTAGACTAATGCTGGATACCATATAGAAGTCTTTGAATTGTAACAGTAAACATGGCCTTGACAATACAGAAATTTGAGAAGGTTGGTGCAGAGACAAAAAACAATATTGCAATGATTTGGCAATTCTATAGACATTTGTGCACAGTTAGGTATCTGCCCTCCAGAAAACCAAATCATCTAAGATTTGTTTGGTTGCAACTTCATCAGTACTTCAGAAAGTTCTTAAAAATCTTAATGTTTCCAGTGCTCTGAAGGTTGGGCACGGTGTGATTATAGTATTCTGTTAATATTATTTATTCTACATCATATCCTAAAATCAACACCCAGAATCACAGTTACAAGATGCTGCTACATAAATTGGTATAATAAATAAATAAACCAAATAATTGTTCCTACATTTTTAAAGTTGGAAAAATTGTGAACCTGGGGATTATCTTTGTTCATTTTAGCAAATGTTAAATTTGTTATTTTAAGAACAGCTGTCCTTTCATAAGAGGAACTATAGTTCAGTAAGAGATTAAATACAGAGTAATGAAGTAACATCATTGTTTACAAGAGGATTCTACAGAGGGAAAATTATCTTCTGTTAACTTAGCCTGAAGTATAGAGTAATAGGCTACAATTGACAGAATTACTGAATAATAGAGTTGGAAGGTACCTTGGAGGTCTTCTAGTCCAACCTCCTTAAGCAGGAAACTCTATACCATTCTGGACAAATGGCTGTCCAATCTCTTCTTTAAAAACTCCAGTGAAGGAGCATCCACAACTTCTAGAGGCAAGTTGTTCAACTGATTGTTCTCACTGACAGGAAATGTCTCCTTAATTCTAAGTTGGATCTCTTTCATAAGTTTCCATCCATTGCTTCTTGTCTTGCCTTCAGATGCTATGGAGAATAGATTGAACCCCTTCTCTCTGTAACAGGCCCTCAAATATTGGAAGACTGTTATCATGTCGCCTTTAGTTTTTCTCTTTGTTAGACTAAAGATATCCATCTCTCATAACTGTTCATACATTTTAACCTCCAGTCTCCTAATCATCTTTGTTGCTCTTCTCTGCACTCTTTCCAGAGGCTCAACATATTTGTCTATCCTGGCGACCAAAACTGGATACAGTATTCCAAGTGTGATCCTACTAATGCAATATAAAGCGGTATGAACACTTTGCATGATCTTAATACTGTCCCTCTGTTGATACAGCCTAGGATTGTATTGGCTTTTTTGATGGCTGCAGAGCACTGTTGACTCATACTTAAGCACTAGGATTCCTAGATATCTCTCTCAGTTACCGCTGTGGAACCAGGTACCACCTATTCTACACCTGTGCATTTGTTTTTGTTTTTTGCCTAAGTGTAACATCTTATTTTTATCACCACTAAATTGCATTTGGTTGGATAGAGCCCAGTGCTCAAATTTGTCAAGATCCTTGAGCCTAACTTTATATGTAGTATTTTAGTTTTAAAAAAAAAAATAAGCATTTTTGTGTATTTGAAACTTTTTTTGTTTTGATGTGTAATTTACAAAACCTAAGCCTGTGCATATTCCTTGAAAATGGGGAGACAATTAAGGCAATTATTGTCTTGATTCTCTGGTGGGTTTATCATAGACATCTAGTTGGCCATTATGAGGAACTTGATTGATGCTTGGTCTAATCCAGCAGGTTTATCCATCTGTAGGCAAAATTGATTTTTGAGTTAGTTCTTGGAAGTAACAAATTTTTCTTACATGTTTGTTTCATCTAGGCCTACTAATATAAACTTTTGTTTCAATGCTTAATATCGTTACCAACAATTAACTGGTTCCAAAGTAGAAATTAATCTTTTTAAAGCACTTTTCAGAGATGTTCTACAAAAATGAAAGACAGACTACAAAACAGCTCTGTCCCTACCTATAATCTGAATATTATAGGTCCAATTCAAAAAGGAAGTATAGGGAAAGAAGACAAAATCTTCTTAAAACTAAAGAGTCAGATAAAGGTTTTTATTCAACACAGGTATAAAATGTAAAAGACATCCTGTTCAGAAACCTTTTTATTAAAAAAATATAGACAATATCCAGACTGGGAGGAATATATTATTCTAAATGAAATCAATAGCTCTTATTTTTAAAGTGATATAGCATTTGAAACTTAATAAAAATAGAGCAGAATTTGTTGCCAATATATTTTATTCTTGAGCCATAATAGGAAAAGTATTTTTAGATCAAAAGATTCTGAAAGAAGTATGACAATTTAAATTTGTTGAAACCATCATCTAGTCCTAAACGTACACAGAGGTAATCCTCAATTTACAACGATAATTGAACCCAGAATCTGTGCCAGTCATTAAATAGATCACCACATGACTTTGACCGATTTTGTGACTTTTTTGTGGCAGTTGTTAAGTAATTCATCACAGTTGTTAAGTATGGCCATCAAGCAAATGAGGCAGGCAGTCGTTAAGCAAATCTGTTACCTGCAATGGGTATTTCTTCCTGGATAATGAAAGTAAATGATGGTTTCTGGCAGAAAATATTGGACTGATCTATTCCATAGATGCAGGCCATTTGCCAATCACCCAAAAGGCAATCACATGACGATTGGAACTTTGAATTCAGGTCATAAGTAACTGTGAGGAAGTCCATCATAACTTCAAATAGTTGCTAAGTGACTGATCATAAGTTGGGGGTTATCTGTAATGTAGTAATATTGTTCATTAACAATTATCTTTCGGTATAATTACAAATTTACATCTGATCTAGGCATAAAGATCACCAAATAGGAAAAAAAACAGTTGTTTAACATTTGATGACTTAATTGATCATTATTCAGAGGTAATATCAAGTCACTTTCACAGGGATAAAAATGTTTGCCTATATGAAACAGCTGCTTCATATGCCAAAGAAACTACACTAAGACAGTGTAGTCACAAGGAAAACAAAGACCAGAAACCTCTAAAACGTTGTCACCAATAGAGCCAGACCAGAACTCTTTAGGAAAATAAGAAACATTACCAAAAAAAAAAAAGAAAGAAAGAAAGAAAAACCCAAGCTTAAGAAACTGGAACTTAAACACATTAGAATAGGAAAATATTAAAACATTCTAAAGAAAAGAACCAAGCCAGAATAATTAAAGAAGCAAGGCACACTAGAAAAGAAAATGTTTAAAAGTAACAGTCATTACAAAATACAACAATATACAGGACATGCAGGAAGAAAATAATTAAATTCCAAAAGGGGAACAAACAAAGGATCTGGGACATGGCAAAAGACAAACACCAGGAAAAGATTGGCTCTAAAAGCAAAACTTGAAAAAAGCTGACACGAAGATTGGATTAATAAAAAATGATACTTAAGACCCATCCTCCCACTGGTATTGCTCCCTGATATTGCTCCCAGGATGGAAGAAAGCAAACACAGATCAGGATTAGGACCATTAAATTAATCACGAACAGAAAGAGAACTATATGAAGCCATAGAAACCAAACCCAAAGAAAAGAGTATAAAAACGTAAAACTTACAGTTCCTGAGAACTGTAAACTGAGAACTAAATAAAGAGTTCCAGCTTTCACACAACTGCTTCTGTTTGAATCCTTCCACCGCGTCTCACAACCGGAAAATTCAAACCTCAGAAAGGGAAAGGCTTTACTTTTCAATAGATCCCAAAGCCTTTTTCTTGGGCATTGTAGTCCAAAACACAGTGCAAGAACTGGCAGGATTGCTACTCTGCTCACTTTGTGGCTTTGCTAATCTGTTGCATAGTAACAGTGGCATTATTAGAATCTGATTGTTCCGAACCATTCAAAGAACTGCAAAATACCGATAATTTTACAGCTGAATCACATTATTTCTAAAAAAGTACTGTGCTCAAGAAATGCCTGTAAACATGTTTCAGTAAGTAGGAGACAAGATACTATAATTTATTTCACATAGTAAAATGGAGCTGATGTTTATTCAGCATGTTTTCTGAGGTAGATTTACATTACATTACAAATACATTACATAATCAAATACAGATGTGTAGTCACCTGGATGTCTAAAGGGCAGATAAGAGTGATGATAATACATCTGAGCAATGACCAATTGAATTTTCTTTTAATTTTTGTATTGTTTTAATTGTTTACTTATTAAGGTTTTTTTCCAACAAACTACTGTAGGCTTTTCCAGAAGGAAAAATACATTAACAAAATCTGGATTTGAATAAACTACGTAGGCACTCTTAGAAATAAAAATAAGTGATTGCAACTAGGGAAGTTAAACCTAATTTGGGATTAATAGTGATAGTGTACAAAATGGTTTATTTTCAAACTTCTCTAATCTGAAATTTTGTGAAATGTCCTGTGCAGAACTGCTGTTTTACACTCAAAATGGCAGCTCTGTACTACTTGAAATTCCATGCTTAAACCATTTTGAAAAATTGATGTTGAAGGGGTTTTTTAGGGGGGAGGCACAGACTAAAATTAATGGCATTAGTGGCACAACTTTACCAGTTTTTGACAATATTGTTTGGTTCCTAATCATATCATCAAGGCTACCACTTTCTCAAAATATCAGACATGACCCTAGCTCAAAAAAGTTGGGGGCCACTACTTGAGACAAGTTCTTGCAGTAGCAGAGATGGCTCTAGATAGAATTATAGTGTGGAAGCTTCCTTTTATGAATTTTTGTAAGGAATTATATTGCATTATAGCACCATAATATATCATTGTTTTTATCAAGGAAAAAGAGAGGTTGGGAATGTTGAGGTTGTATGAACAAGTTCTTGAGTAGCAGCAGTAGTGACAAAGAGGTAGCAGAATCAAGTTGGAGCTGGACTGGCAGCCTGCTGCTGCTGTAGGAGCCAGGTTTTGGGATGCTCATTGAGACTGAAGTGTCTGTAGTTCCTGCAGTAATGTTGGTAACAAACCTTTCTCCCTCAGAGGTGGAGAATATGGTGGGTGAAGCCAGTGAGGGTTTTGCAGATTTATTTACCAAGCATCTTGGCTGAGTTGGTGTATTGGGACTGCTAGCAGTGGAAGTTGGTGGAGATGTGTTGGTTTGGAGCAGTTTGAACAATAAGAGCAGGTCTGGGGTAATATCAGCCCAAGATATGTAGCTGTCCTGATGATGGATGTCAGTTGATATGGCCACCATAATTTCTCCCTTGCAGTCTGTTAGAGAAGAGGACAAATGGCCGTTGGCCATTCGGAATATCAACTATGGAATGAGATCTGATTTGATGCTACCTGAAAACGTCAGCTTGGATTGTAGGATGAAGTCCATAGACCAAGTACAATTTGTCTTTATTGGTAGAGTTGTATTAGACAGGAATGGTGGGGGGAGTGGACAATTTCTCTCCAAGTGAAGGAGGAAACTACATCTCTTTGGGATTGGAACTTGCCAACTGAAACAGGGGATGTTAAGATCTGTCTTTTGTTATGGTCAGACCATTCTCCCGTTGTTTTCTCCCATTCTCCCATTGTTTTCTCCCATTCTCCCATTGCTTCCTCTCCCCCTTCCAGAAATACAGACCCAACTGATCTGCCCATTCTAGGGATCTGATAGATCTGCTTGGTTTCAAGAGAGCATCTGGATTGTTTCATTAGCAACTGATGACAGTATGACATGGGATTGCAATTTTCCTAAACACATTCCACAACTTGACATTGTCGACATGATCAAGGGCCTTTCTGTAATTATTGAAGCATATCCTGATTTTTACTTTGTACTCTTTGGCTTTCTCAGTTGGCATCATCAGTAACATTGTTTATTCTTCAACCAATCTGAACACCTGGCATTTTGCTTGCTTGCTTGTTTGTTTGTTTATATTTCATACTTCTTAATCACCCATCTCCCTCAGAGAGGAGCTCTGGGTGGTGATGGCATGCAAAATTAACAATATTGTACCAAATATACCATGGTTTGCACACTTTGTGAAGTCTCCTTTCTTTGATACTGATATATAAACTGATTCCTTCGAATCTTTTGGCAGATGTGTCCTTCTTCAGCTTTACTAGAATTGTTTGATTAGAACCTTCACCTTTTTCTTCTATTGCTTGTCATATTTCTGTAGATATTCTATAAATTCCTGTATTCTTCCAACTTGTAATGATTAGAATGGTATTCTTAACTTCATATTCTAGTACTAGCGGTCCGTATAAAAAGGGAATATTTTTTCTACTATTTTGGTTGTTAACATTTCTACTGTACACAATTTAATATTATCTTTCTTTGATTTACTTAGAATTTGTCCATTAGCATCCATTAAGAGAGCCAGTTTGATGTAGTGGTTAAAGCATCAGGCTAGACACCAGGAAACCATGAATTCTAGTCCTGCCTTTCACATAAAAAAATGCAGGGACTTGTCCAGGCAGTCATCAGGAGTCAACATTGACTTGAAAGTATGCATGTGCATGTATGCACATGTGTGCACATACACACATATGCACACACACACCACCATCTTTTAGCTTATTAATTCGAAGTTGGAACCTCCTTCAGTGTTTGGGGTTCTTTTGGAAGAATCTCGTCTTTTTTCTGTCTGTTTCATTCTTCCATGTCTTTATAAATGTCATTGCAATGCTGCTTCTTGTCTCTCCTAATAGCTCTAAGAAATTTTTTTAAGTTCCTTTTAGAGGTCATCATATTTCTTGGCTTTTGCTTCTCTTCTTAACAATTTCTGCCATTTGATCTGAGATTTATTTTGAGTTCCTGTGTTTCTATATCTTTTGTTTCATATTCTTCCCTAACAACTTACTTCATTTCATTCCACAGTTCTCTGGTTGCCTGTCAATGGACTTTAAACCAATTCCTAATGTTCTCCTTGAACATGCTAGGTATGCAATGAAATTCATATCATGACAACTGGTCGGTTTTCTTCTTCCACTTTAGCTTGATTTGGAACTTGCACATGAACTGTTCCACTGCCAAATCCTGATAACCTCTTTGCTGTAAAAGCTCTGTTTTTCTATTCCATTGTATAGTATAATATAGCTGATTTGATTTCTTTATATTCTTCTGGTGATGGTACATGTGGAAGACTGGAAACGTTGTGGAAGACTGTATTAGCAATGAAGAAATAACTGGATTGGCAGAAATTAAGTCATCCCCCTGTTTCATTTCCAATGCCACGCAATCCAACTATGTTTTCCTCTTAATATTTTCAGCTTAGGCATCCTGATCTTCAACCACAAGCAGACAACCTGCTTGAAAGTTCTGTTGAACATGATTGAACTTGAAAATCTTCAACCTGTTTTTTTCTTCTGCATCAGCGATTGGACCATAAACTTGAATAATCAACATATTAATGGGTGTTTTCCAAGAGGTCAATTGATGATATTCATTCATTGACTGCATTGTGTCCAAGTATTGTCTTGCTTTATCTTTCCTGATTATAAAAGCAATCCTCTTCCTCCTCCTTTTCTGTGTGTGTGTGTTCTAAGTAATAAATAGTTCTTTCAGTCACTTTCTTACCGAAAGTATCCAATTCCAGTCCTTTTCAATTTACTGCTGCCTGTCAAAATGTGGCCGGTTTGTTTTATTTTTTATGATGTTAAGCTTTCCCACATTCATACTTGTTATTTTCCATGTTTCCGCTATAAATCTGTTTTTGTACTTTTGAAACTTTTTTTCCTGCATTGCAACAGTAGCAGCCAGAGGCCCTGAAGGCTTTAAACTAACAACTCTGAAAGATCCTCTGCTCTTCCTCAATAGTATGTTGAATGCTATCCAACCTGTGGAGTTCATTATCCACTATATCTTCAACCACTTTATATTGTTGATCTATGCAATTTTCTTGATAAAATCCCAGATTGGATTACAGATAATCCTGATTTAGCTATCACAATTAGGATCAGGAATTTGCTCAGAGTGACACGGTTGCTGAGTGAAACTATGACTGTGCTTTATAATCTTACTCAGTTTTCCTTTGTTTTATAGACCTGCGAAGATTGTACATGTGATTGGTTATAAAGTTATTTTTTCATCACCATTGCAACTATGAACAGTCATTAAACAAGGCAGTTACTAAACAAGGACTACCTGTACCATTACCTTCTCCCACACAGGATGAAACAATTCCTCTGCCATTCTCACTAAAATTATTTTCCAACTCCAACTTTCTATATAACCCCTGCTTGCTTTATCTGAACAGCTGGGGTGACCTTAACATCTTGGGTGATCCTGTTGAGATTGTATAAATTTCCAGCATTTTTCACTCATCCCTTTCAGGAATTACTCCCCACCTCCACAATAAGACCAGACAATGGAAGGGATATTCTTACATAAAAAAAAAGATCTGGTATTTTCAGTATATCCTGGAACAGGTTAATTACAATCCCATCTATGATAGCTGTCCTGTATGTTGCATGTTCTGTGTTGCTGTCTCTACTGATGTGGGTTATTAATATATTTTTCATTATAGTCTAATTTCAGAATCCTTTTCTGAGCTTCACACAATGTTGCTTAATCAAAAAATAATATGTTGTCTTACATGTGCATAGTTTGCATTTTGTAACCAGGTGATATTTCATTAAGTAATTTAACATAAAAATATAAATTCTTACATATCAAATTAGTCTTATGTGTCATTACAGAAGAAGCAGTAAGGAAGGGATTACAAATTTTAGGGAGATGTGAAAGAAAGATGAAAGTCAGCTCTCTGAAGTTTGTTTTTTTAAGTAACTTCAGAAAACAGAAATGACAAGTAACTAAGTGCCTTTTAAAGGTATATAGACATGTATTGATTGATTGGATTCTTAAGGCTGGCCAACTCCAAGAAGACACTCTATATTTTATATCTTATGTACACTGAGAGCATATACACCAAAGACAAATTCCTTGTGTGTCCAATCACACTTGGCCAGTAAAGAATTCAATTCTATTCTGGTCTGGTCTGGTCTATTCCTATTCTATTCCTATTCTATTCAGGATATCAGCTTTAATCAGTAACTAACAAATTAGAACAAATATTAATTGGTAGTGCTATGAGACATAAAAAAGAATCTAAGGTTACAAAGAAAAAAAACTATGATCTCTGTCCCTAAAATCCCTTTCCCATTCTATAGCAGATAATATTTGAATGCAGTATCGCAGGCTAATTCAGCTCACTGCCAGGAATTCGATCCTCACTGGCTCAAAGTTGACTCAGCCTTCCATTCTTCCAAGGTCAGTAAAATGACCCAGATTGTTGGGGGTAATATGCCAACTCTGTAAACCACGTAGAAAGGGCCGTAAAGCACTATGAAGCAGTATGTAAGTCTCAGTACTATTGCTATTACTATCTGAGTCCTTCTTTCTATGTAGCTTTCCATGATATAACTTGTTGAAATAATTCTTTTCTCTCTCTCTCTCTCTCTTTTTTTTCAAGGGTACTCATATGACTTGGACATTTACCATTTAATAGCTATGTTGAGTTTAGTGTTTTCAGTAAAAATTCAAACAGTATGACGTCCAAGAGTTGAGAAGAAGTTCATATAAAGATTGTAGAATGTTTCTGGATGATAGAAAAAATCCATTCCTACATTGCAACAATTGGATAACAGAGCACTTCCCAATAATGTGACCATCATGTAATGTAGGGAGCTGTGTGGGATCTCCCTGTTCCATAATAATACTTACAGGTACGTTTTTATTTCATTTGCTTGTTTATTTCTCTTCTAAACCCACTAGTCTGCAGGTATCGTGATTTTCTTTAGGGGCAATGAGAAAGTCACATCATCTACTCTTAACTTGCAGAAACAAATAAGATATGTGACAAACATTCAAATGCTGCTATACCTTAATTCCAAGCATAATAAAAAAAGCTTTAGGCTTTAAAAAAACTGTTTCTAGGGAATCCTTTGAAGAGTTGATACCCTGACTAACAAGAAGAATAGGGCTGAAGTTTGTATGTGACTTTATTGGAGTAAACACCATTCTTTTAACTGGAAGATATTAATTGGGCACAGTCCAAGAATAAATTAGACTTTGCCATTGTTGAATTCAAAATTCATCAAGAGCCTGGTTTAGCTCAGCAGACTAAAAGCATAGTGATTTAAACCAGCTGTCTGCAATTACTGTAAGTTCGAATCTCACCAGGCTCAAGGTTGACTCAGCCTTCCATCCTTCCTAAGGTAGGTTAAATGAGGACCCAGTTTGTGGGGGCAATAAGCTGACTTTGTATAAATATACAAAAGTATGAAGGCTATTGCTTAACGCATTGTAAGCCGCCCTGAGTCTCCGGAGAAGGGCGGCATATAAATCAAATTTTTTTAAAAAAAAAATTCAATCCTTTGCATTTTTAAAGAAGATCCACTTTCAGTTTACATTTCAGTTTTACATGTACTTTTATTGGTTAGTGCAGAAATTCTCAAACCTGAATTACCTTGAGACCTGCTCTGCAAAATGTGTTAGAGAGATCAAGGTCTAACTTGAGAGATTTAAATTTAAAAATTCCATGAATGGAGGTCTGTTAAAGTGGGTATGCATGTACACTATATGTATGAGAACTATCCCATGTGTGTATAGCACAAACAAGGTTCTCTCACAGAGCAAAAAACTATGAGTTTAAGAACGTACATGTTTACCAAATGCAAATCTAGTAAAGTTTCCTTGTTACTTTATTAAAAATATAATTTACCCTTGCATTTTGAATGTTTTTTTAAAGTAAAATAAGGGTTTATTTTATTCAAATATGGATATTCTTATAATTATAGCAAAAGAATTAGAAACTAAAACATACTATATTTCTATCCACTGACTCAAGTTGCTGATTAAGCTATCATTGGAGGAGGTATTGGATAGGGAGGGGAGAATCTTATCCACTGCAACAAAATTAATGTATGTCATGGTAAACTGGCTGGACTCTTAATATTTGTTCCAAAATCTGTTTATGGCCAGAACTGTGACGCTTTTAACTTCTGACCGAATAGTTATATACCTCTTTCAGCCTTCAGGATAAGCCTTAAAACCTGCCCATGCCAACTGGCATGGGGTCCACCTCTCCCTTCCAAACCCTTGTTGTTTAAGCTTGTTTCAATTTTTGTAACTTTAATCCATTTTTATATTTATAATTGTTGGATTTTGCTTTATCTAGCTGTAAGCCTCAAAGTGTTGCCTGAACCGGGGGGAGGGGGGATAAATTTAATAAATTGTATAATTAATTAATACCTGATCACTCTACCTTTCTGTTCTGTTAAACTGTATCTGTAAATTTGTCCATCTTTGCTGCCATTTCTGTTTCCTATTTTCTGTTGGGTGGGTTTTTAAGTCCCTGTTAGGCCTGGTGAAATACTTTGTCACTGCAAACATGCTCCTAGCCATACGTGGTTTGCAATATTATTAATTTTTCGATGAGCCATAGGTGGTACAATTAACCTAATTATGAAGACTGGGAGGAAAATTGTTGACGAGTCTTGTATTTGTTGTTGCAGTGCATAGTTCTGAAGGTGTGATATGAGATCAATTGTGATTGTGAAAACACACATAAACCTATTTATCTTTACTTAGTCTTTCCTACAGGAATCTACAATCATAGTTTTTTGATATTATTCAAAGAAGAGGCCTAACAAAATGCCTCCACGACCATCGTCCGGGGAATTATGGGGCATGCATTTAATGCCACCAAAAATCCTAGTAGAATGTCTTCTACCTAATGGTATGATAGTGACTTTAGAATGCCTCCGTGAGGCCACCTTGTTAAATATTAAACATGAACTCTTTAAAGAAGCCAGAAAATATCCTCTCTATCAGCTCCTTCAAGACGAGTCATCTTACATTTTTGTAAGTGTTACCCAAGAAGCAGAAAGAGAAGAATTCTTTGATGAAACCCGGCGATTGTGTGATCTGCGCCTCTTCCAGCCTTTTTTAAAAGTGATAGAACCAGTGGGCAACAGAGAAGAGAAAATTCTGAATCGAGAAATTGGTGAGACTTGCTCTCTTAATTTATTGCAACTATACGTATGATTTCCTGTTTACTGCACCTATATATGATTTATTGCATGCAGTTTAAAATACTTGTAAAGGAAGGTGTCTCGCTTCCCTCCTACCTCAGGGAGAGATGATTCATATGGTAGGCACTGTTAGTTTTCGGGAAATGTGATTGAATGACCTTTCACCTGTTTTTAATTGGGTGAGGAGATACATTTTCTGCATTGTCATGTATACAAAATAATAATTTAGTACATGTTTGAATGCTTCCTCAACTGTGTTGACTGTCAGTCTTCTAGCACAATCTAAGGTGGGGGTGGTAATCTTTAAATTACTTGGGGCAAGAATATATCAAGGAAGATTTCCTTTCATATGGAGCTGTCTGTGCATTTACTCAAGATATTTGCAGCACTAAGTGAAATAAGCTCTTTCATTTATGTTTTTGCTGTTATATTTAGCATTTTAAAAAATTTGTAATATGCCCAGAAACTACAGTTTTTTGGACTAGTATAAAAATATAATTAATAACCAGTGGTGAAATCCAAAAATTTCCCCTACCGGTTCTGTGGGCATGGCTTGGTGGGCGTGGCTCGGTGGTCATGTGACCGGGTGGGTGTGGCCAACTTGTAAAATGTGAAACTCCCTTAACAACGCTCTTGCTTAACAACCAAAATTTTGCACACAATTGTGATCTTAAGTTCTTTCTTTCTTTCTTTCTTTCTTTCTTTCTTTCTTTCTTTCTTGTCTCTCTCTCTCCCCCTTCCTCTTTCTTTATCTTTTTTCTCTATTTCTTTTTCTTTCTTTCTTCCTTGTCTCTCTTTTCTCTCTCTCTCCCTTCCTTCCCCCTTCTCTCTCTCTCTCTCTCTCTCTCTCTCTCTCTCTCTCTCTCTCTCTCTCTCACACACACACACACACACACACACACACACCTGGTCTGGGCAGATAGACAGAGCCCTTCCTGGGGAGTTTTCCCATGCAGACGCACCTAGCAGCAGCAGTGAGGCAGAGCTTGCCTGGGCTCTTCACCATCCCGGAACTGCGCCACTGGGAAGCTTTCCTGTGCGGCCGTGGTGGCGGCGGCAGCAGAGCACACCCTGCCCTTTGGGGACTCAAAGACGGGTGGCTCAGCCCAGAAGTGACTTCCCCTGTCTTGGCCTGGATGCGGGGTGGGGGCAAAGGCCAAAGGCTCCACGAAAGCCGAGCGTGCCAGGCCCAACAGGTGAATGAGCCTAGCCATGTTCTCCTGAGGCCGAGCGCAGCGGGTCTCCCCCCCACCGCCGCCAGCGTTGGCTTACCTTCTAGATCCTCCGCCAGCATATTCAGCATGCCCATCATCCCAACAGACCCAGTGCGTTGGAAAGGCTGACACTGACAGCCCTGGGACATCCACCTGGCAGCTGCCCTCCCAAAACACCTCCGCTGCCCCTCTCAGCCCCAGAGCAGCGGCTGTGTCTCCACCACAGGCCACCTGCCCACCCACTGGCTGGAAGGTTAGCAGGCATGGGGAACCGCTGGGAAGGCAGGGTGGAATGCAGGCAAGCATGGCAGGACTGTGGAGAAGAATAGGCTGCTAGCTCCCTTCCCCGCAGCCCTGCCATACTTGCCTGCCTTCCCCGTGGCCTTCCGCTTGCCTGCCTTTGCAAACTGGCCAAGGGGATGCCGGGAAGGCCACGTGGAAGGCAGGGAAGCATGGTAGGCTGTGAGCCGGAGGGCTGGTTCAGGGGTGTAGCCAGACAGCAATTGCTACCGGTTCAGCGAACCAGCCCCAATCTCTGCTATCGGTTCTCCCGAACAGGTAGCATTTCACCCCTGTTAATAACCTTATAAGAAAATTTAAAAGTTGAGTGATTTGAATCTAGTGTCTTGTGTAGACATGTGCTTACTGACCCGCAAAGTAGGGAAAAATATGTTTAAATATTAAAGAAATATTGTAGGGGTTGGGGAACAAATGGTTGTTTTGTGATCAGCCAGGCCTCGATAGTCATTTTGTGAATATGCAATCCCCTCACCTTAGTTGCTGTAATTATATGGCTGTATCCACACTTCCAAAATTGATGCGCTCAATAGCTCAAAAAGATTGTTTTGCTCTTCCAGTAATGAAATAGTCTTTTAACATACAACCAAAACTGCATGCACCACTCCTTGCTTTTATCCTTCCTTTCATATGAGCCAACTTTTAGAACAACCCAATGAAATGGTAATTTCCTCCATTCTATTAAGATAGATAAAGGATTAACTGGAAAGGAAAAAGACAGGGGAAGGGAAGTTGGTGCCTCTTAGGACAAAGAAGACTACAAGTAGTCCTCAACTTAGGACCATATCTGGGACTTAAGTTTTGTTCGTAAGTCATTGCAGTTATAAATCAGGGGGCCCACTTGCCGAGACCCAAAATTTTGACCATATTTGCAGTAGTGATTAAATGAATTGCATGGTCATAGGTCCGAATTACACATTCATTAAGTGGATCACATGGTCACTAAGGGAATCCATTCTCCCAAATGGGCATTTTGCTGCACACTGGAAAAAAGAGCGCAAATTACAGTCATGTGATTTCTAGACAGTGCAACCAGTCATAAAAGCAGGCTGCTTGTCAGGCATCCAAAATGTGATCATGTGATAGGGATGTGATGCTTTATGAGCACGTTTTTCATGATCAGTATAACTTTGATCGGTCATTAAATGACAGTTGTAAGTCGAGGACTACTTGCATAATTCCGTAAATAAGCACACTGTTCTGTATCTCCAAGGAGAAACAATTTCCCCATGTTTTCTGTCCACATAATAGCAGGCTCCATATACTATTAGATCCTCTGAGTAAATGGGAGGCAGGATGTCAGTTCCCCTCTCTGCCAGTTCTAAGTTCCTCTGTTAGGGAAAAATTGGCTGATAAGAGAAAAGATAATACCACTAGAAGCACAGAACTGAAGAAGCTTCTTGGATGAGAAGCAAAATGTTTTCAAAGGAAAAAAAAACCCAAGGAAGTCCAGTTGCCTTTTGAAAAAGCACCTTTGGGACAACCATGACCCGAATGACTGAGAAATTACATATATACGGAAAGCACACCAAATGTATCATATTGGAGTGATGGTATCAAAACTTTATTTATCCCCAAAATAGAACAAATCATACCACTTTTGACTAAATGAATCTGCTGTCACCCCAGTCCTGGAGCCATCCCATATTGAAGGGAAATATGGTTTGCTTTTAAAGGCTTTCAACAAGACGTGTGATTGCAGCTCTTACTGTATTCTAAGCCATGTTTATGGTTTAACATTTTTTTTCCAGCCGGGCTTCTGTTGTTTGTTTTACACATCTTGCTTAAAACAACTGGATTAGCATGACAAGGGGACACATTTCAAATCTAGCTTGGACTGTAGAACCACTCTCCACCCCCACCCCCACCCCCATTCTTGGGTCACCTCCTGGGAATAGTTGCAGCATGCTTGATATTCAAGGCCAGAGCTAGGTTTTGTCAAATCTCCAGCAGGTTTTGAGATGTAATAGTGGAGCTCTGCACTCTGGCACAGTATCAAAGGAGGTGTTTTTCTTTTTTAGGTTTTGCCATTGGCATGCCCGTTTGTGAATTTGACTTGGTGAAGGATCCAGAAGTTCAGGATTTCAGACGAAACATACTTAATGTTTGTAAAGAAGCAGTCGAACTACGAGATGCTAATGCCCCCCATAGCAGAGCCTTGTACGTCTGTCCCCCAAACATAGAATCATCTGATCTACCAAAGCATATATACAACAAACTTGATAAAGGTAAAGAAAATGCATCACTTAATTCTTTCGGCCTTCAGAGAATTGGGATGATACTTCATGAATTTGTACTCTAAATTGTAAAGCAAACTTTGAAATGCACAGCGTGCTGGTCTCTGTCCATAACAGATTTTATTTGATGTACACTGTTCTCACATCAGAGTAATCTATTCAGTACAAACAGTTCGTTTTAAAGATATACCTTAAATTGTTTGGTCTAACCATTTCTTTTCAACATAAATAACAATCACAGAGTTTCCAGAAGTATTCGTTATTTACTGTATAGTAAACCACCAATGAATTCGGCTGTTGTTTCCTAAGTGGAATTTAAATGTTGTAGCAAGATTGTAGATATCCTTCCCCTTTGCCTTTCTTCCCCCCCCCCCCAACACAACATACCCCCTCCAGTTTTGCCTGTTAGGTTTATTTGCATGTTGCTGGTACAGTTTTAAACAAAAGAAGAAACTTGACGTGATACAATCAGTTCCCCTTCCCGTCCAAACTGACTCTTTCTGTTCTGCAACAGCAATTTCTCTTTCTCTCCCCCCCCCACCCCCTTCCTGTGCTGCCTTCAGTTTGTTCCAGAACCAGAAAAGGTGCAGCACCTCTGGGTCCTAGGATCCTCCATCTCACCTGCCTCCTGCTATTACTGCTGATGTAGCCTGAATCTATCCAAGCTCTGTTCACTGATTTCTGCCTCTCGCCCTGCTGCAGTATATCGATGTGCCAATTTATAATAGCTTTTTTTATTCGTGTTTCTAAAACCTAATTGTTACCGTTATGGCAGAAAAAGATGGATAGTATTTAGTCCTTCGGGTCTGTTCATTTTTTGTTTTGTTTTAATTTTAGGATATGTATGAAGTAGAGTAACATAAAAGGGGCAGAGCTATTCCTTTCTGTCTGCTGTTGCATGGTATGATGCCTAATGCAATCTGAACCAAATTTCTTCTTTTTCAGGTCAAATAATAGTAGTGATTTGGGTTATAGTCTCCCCCAACAATGATAAACAGAAGTACACCTTAAAAATCAATCACGATTATGCGCCAGAACAAGTAATTGCTGAAGCAATCAGGAAAAAAACACGTAGTATGTTGCTATCATTAGAACAGCTGAAACTCTGTGTGTTGGAGTACCAGGGGAAATATATTTTAAAAGTCTGTGGCTGTGATGAGTATTTGTTAGAAAAGCACCCACTGAGTCAGTATAAGGTAAGTGACTATCAAGTATGTTTTCAGAATTAATGTCATTCATCCAAACTGGAGTCGGGGAATTATGAGAAAACAGAGCTGTGTAAATAAGAAAAACACAACTGATATAGTAGGGTGCAAAATATGATGCTCTGAAACTATTTTTATATGTGTGTGTTATTTAGCAGGTTACTGGGAAATTTCAGTTTTGAATATTCCACTTACTTAATATAATGTATTGTTATATAATGGAAATCATTGACTCCAGCACCTGGCAGGTCAACTGTTTGAAATAAAATGGTAATACTTTATTTAACCTTAGCCTGAGTGTTGCATGTTAGCTTCATTAGATGCTGATGTTGTGTTGCCTTCTTGGCCCTAAATAGTAAAATCTTAATAGTGCTGACATTGTGAGCTTCCTAGCTAAGTAAAGATGATTCAGAAAAGGTATGTCCATGTCATTGTGCTTTTGTTTTGTTCTGCTTACCTATTTCAGTATATTCGGAGCTGTATCATGCTTGGCCGAATGCCCAATTTGATGCTGATGACTAAAGAGAGTCTCTATGCCCAGCTGCCATTGGATACGTTTGCAATGCCATCTTATTCTAGGCGTATTTCTACAGCTACTCCTTACATGAATGGGGAAGCTTCTGCCAAATCTCTCTGGGCTATTAACAGTCATCTGAGAATTAAGATTCTCTGTGCTACTTATGTAAATGTAAATATTCGGGACATTGACAAGGTAGGAGAGGAACTTTGGCTGTGCGGGTATGATAGTTGTGTTCTCAATTAGCAACATCAAAATATGTCTGATTCTGAACTCTCTGTGGACTATCTAACAAAAACAGTCCAATCAAGAAATGGAAGTTGATTAGTAAATGTTCTGATGAGGGTGGCATGGATACCTCTTATTGAAATTTATGTGTTTTAGTTCACCACTTGGATCATCTTAAAATATGTTTTGTTACAAATTTGTTTTTCCTTTGGATACTCATCCAAGTTTGAACTATATCAGAAATTTGGTAAACTTTTACAGAGGGCTTGATTTTATTCTGCAGAGTTTTAATGCTTGCATTTATTCTTAAATGTGGTGGATTTCCAGTATAAAATAAAAGTAATTTTGCTAAGTTCTTCTGTTAAAAAGAAAACTATTTTTTATTGGCCTGTACTTGCTAATTCTATTTAATTTGAAAGTTGCCCTTAATTGCCTTGAGTTGTTTATAAAAATATTACAAGCAGGAAACAAATAAAGAAATAAACATAAAAATAATCAACCAATTGATTAATTTTCAGTGTATATTTTACTTTTCTTGAATCAGTGTCAATTTTTAGTGCCTCTATGATTATGTTTATACTTTTTTCAGATTTATGTCAGAACTGGTATCTATCATGGAGGAGAGCCTTTATGTGATAATGTAAATACTCAAAGAGTACCTTGCTCCAATCCCAGGTAAATGATACAAATGAAATTTTAAAAAGGAAACTAACCCTTTGTATTAACAGAACACCTCATGAAGATGAAATTGTAGGACGTGTTTACTTATATCCAAGTGTAGGAGGCTGGCATATTGTGGCATGCTACTTTTTCACTTAATGAAGAGTTGTGTCAACTAACTTTTGTGCTTAATTTGATATTTTTTATATGAGCAAATCCAGATGATTAGATTCAAATTTTCTCTGTCAAGAGCATGCTTAGGTAATTTATTCCCTTGCTCATAAAGAATGAATTTGTCTTATGACATATGACCACATCACTTAGCAATATAAATTCCTGTCCCAACCATGACCATTATCTGGCTAGTTTGTTTTCGTGTAGTTAATTTCTTTGAACAAGTATCAAAATGCTTCTTCCTGGGATTATGCAATCCTTACTTTATGCTTTGTACAAGTGCAGTATAGCCAACTGTTAACTCTAAAGCTAAAATCTGTCTCCCTCACCCTATCTAATTAACATAAAGAAGGGGGAAAGTATACCACGCTCAGTTTTGGTAATGGCATAGGGCATTCAGGCTAGCACTAACAGCCATTTTGCATTCAAAATTGAATATTTAGAATAGCCTTTCCTGCAAATTTGCAGGAATTAAAATTTGCCTAGGTTTTTAATAACAGGATTAGCTCTTGTTGAAGTCAGTCCCTAAACCAGAGGTGTCAAATTTGCGGCCCATGGGTCAGATGCATCATGTGCTGGCCACGCCCACACCCAGTTTAGTGAAGGGTGAAAAAAATCATGATACGTCACACGATCATGTCGTGACGACGCAAGTTTGATGCCTCTGCCCTAAGCTCTTTAGGGCTTTCCAGATAACCACTGATTGTGCTGTACACTGCCCCGTTAGAATAACTAAATAAGCTGCTTCAGTTCTACCCAGAAGGTAATCAATAACGTCTAAAAATCTTTGTTACCAATTTTTGATTTACCATGTAATTGAAAAATATTTGGCAATAAACTTATATCTCTTTCAGATGGAATGAATGGCTGCAGTATGAGATGCTTGTTCTTGATCTTCCACGCGCTGCTCGGCTTTGCCTTTCTATCTGCTCTGTTAAAGGCAGAAAGGGTGCAAAGGAGGTAAAATTCTCCTCATTGACTATTAGAAATGAAGTAGGGCGAACTGTTGTTTTACGAATATTCTCAACATTTATACTGTCTTGATTGATGAAAGTAGTACTGTAACTTATGTTTCCTCGTTTATTTCCTTTAAGTCTGAGCTTGCAATATCTTACTAATAGAGGAGACTAAACACTGATTGTTTGCTCTTTTGAAGGAGCACTGCCCATTGGCGTGGGGAAATATTAATATGTTTGATTACACAGACACTCTTGTTTCTGGCAAAATGGCTCTGAATCTGTGGCCTGTCCCCCATGGGTTAGAAGACCTTCTTAATCCCATTGGAGTCACCGGATCCAACCCAAATAAGGTAAATAATAATAATAAGGACTCAATAGATAAGATAAAAATGCCAAACTCAGTCCAAGCGTCTGGTTGACTATGCGGCCAGCCATAGTAATAATACCAGGGGAGAGTAGTAAGACAAAGAATTGGAGAAGATCAAAAAGTACCAAGATATGAAAATCCAAGCTGAAAGACTGTGATATAACTGGAGAGAAGTTTGGTCTACTAGTGGTTAGGACAGCAAGCTAGAAAGTCGGAGACTTGTGAATTCGAGTCCCGCCTTAAGGATGAAAACCAGGTGGGTGACTTTGGGCCCGTTAGTCTCTCTCTCAGACCAACCCATCTTAAGAGGGTTGTTGTGGGGAAAATAGGAGGAGGAAGGAACATTAGGTACGTTTTACCACCTTGAGTTATTTATAAAAATAATAAAGGCAGGATACAAATAAACAGATGACTATGGTGGTCCCAATACTAGATGTTATACCAAAACATCTTGGATGGCACTTAAAAAATTTGTGCATTGTAAAAATTTCCATCTGTCAATTACAAAAGGCTACACTGCTTGGATCCGCACTTAAACTATTCCGGTACATAATAGCATTCAAAATTCTTGGGCAGAATTCAATGCATCTGAAGGCTAATACCTGCTCATGAACTGGCAGCTGTGATTTCACATTATTGTGTTTATAATAAAATGTTTCAAGCCAATTGCTAGCATACGTCATTGTCTTAAATCAGGGGTTTTGATCATAATTCCTAATAATGGTCTGTAAAATATCCCATCATAGATTCAAAGCCTTTGAAAGATTTGTTTGGCCTCATTTCTTTTCAAGTTAGGCAAACCATCATTTTTAAAGTTACAGAAGAAAGAAATTGTTAACTATCTGCAGAATAATATTAATTGTATTTGATTTGAATTAATTTTAAAATTTGCTTACATTAAACTTTATTTTTGTCCATGCTTCATTTACTTTCATTTGCATACCATTCTGTTTATACAATAATAAGGTTGCAAAATATTATTTTGGGCGTAGTAACACAAAAATAAACAACAACTAACTGGCATGAAAAGTATTGGGCAGAAATCCCTGCTTCAGCTTTCAACAGATACATTCATTTTTCTCTGTACAGAATTACATGCAAGAAGCAGTACTTACGATCTAAAGTCGTTAAACGTTTTAGTTATTTTACGTTTTGCATTTATTTATTTTTTTAATTTGATTTATATTTTCACGCTATTTCTGTCTATAAATGAAAGAACATGTTTTCTCTTTAGGAAACTCCTTGTTTGGAACTGGAATTTGATTGGTTTAGCAGTCCTGTCAAGTTTCCTGACATGTCAGTAATAGAAGAACATGCCAACTGGATTATTTCTCGAGAACAGGGATTTAATTACAACCATGCAGGGCTGGTAAGGATTTTTTTTCCCCCTTCCCTAATTTTCTTGGAGCTAAGAAGGTGAACAGCAAACTCTTAGGTCCTTTGTGTATAGAAATCAACCTGCTCTCTAGGTACCAAAATAAAATAGCAATTGCTTTACATCTTCAAAATGTAAAATTCAAAATTATATAATACCCTGTTTCCCCGAAAATAAGACATCCCCTGATAATAAGCCCAATTGGGCTTTTTTTTTTTTTTTAATTTGATTTATATGCCGCCCTTCTCCGGAGACTCAGGGCGACTTATAATGCGCTAAGCAATAGCCTTCATACTTTTGTATATTTATACAAAGTCAGCTTATTGCCCCCACAAACTGGGTCCTCATTTAACCTACCTTAGAAAGGATGGAAGGCTGAGTCAACCTTGAGCCTGGTGAGATTCGAACTTACAGTAATTGCAGGCAGCTGGTGTTAATAACAGGGTGCTTTAGACCACTGTACTACCAAGGCTCTTTTGAGTGCATGTGCTAAAATAAGCCTCCCCCCGAAAATAAGCCCTCCCCAAAAATATTTAAATGTAGAGCTGGAAATCAGGTAAGATGGCAAAAGGAGCCCCGTCTTGCTCCATGGGCCCCAAAATAATAAAACCTCCCCAAAAATAAGGCCAAGTGCTTATTTTGGGGTTCAAAAAAGTGTTGTGACTTGACCTAACAATAAAATTATAGCTCTCAGTATTCACCTGTTGGAGAAACCAAGTAAACTACTGTTTACCTGAGGCCTCACCTGACTGAAAACTCCAAACAGGCTCATTAATATTATTGCCTTCCTTTGGATATATTCCACATTAAGTCATTGAGTAGCTTTTATTTAAAATAAACATTTTTTAAAAAAAATTAATACATTGAAAGATTATTGATTTATGAGGAAAAACACACAGATTTTAGTTCATCAAATTATATCATAGTGGGAAAAAATATTAAATCATCCATGTCTATGCCTATAATGCTGTATTTTTAAACCATTTGAGGAAGCATCAAAACCCGTTTGAAGATCTCTGGAGCTTCATGTACATTCTTTAGTGCTGAACAAAGAAACACTTTTTTCCATTACAAACCTTTAAGTTATGTAACAGAAATATTCCCAAGCAGTTTTCCGACAGCTGGTTCAGAAGATAAAATAAGACTTTTTGAGCACTTTTGACAATAACAGCATTTGAAGAAGGTGTTCATTATATGACTGATGCTATGTATTCCTTTCTTCCACAGAGTAACAGAATAGCTAGAGATAATGAGTTAAGAGACAACGACAAAGAGCAGCTCCGGGCAATCTGTACTAGAGACCCCTTATCTGAAATAACTGAACAAGAAAAAGACTTCCTTTGGAGCCACAGGTATAACAACCAGCTTTTCAGTATGTAAATGATATTACAGAGCATAGCTGTGTCTATGGTCATATCTAAGGATATGATCCAGCTGCCCCTAAACCTTACTGAGTTTTTTTATATGGAGTTTTATTTCTGTAAGCTGCCTAGAGTCACTATGAGTGAATTAGGCGGCCATAAAAAAATTCTTAATAAATAAAGAAACCTCCTAGTCCTGTGATGGTGAACCTATGGCACGCGTGCCAGAGGTGGCATGCAGAGCCCTCTCTGCTGGCACCCGTGCCATCGCCCCAGGTCAAATTTCCGTGGCATTTCTTTTGTGAGCTTCTGTTTCCCTGCAAACAACGAAACAGAAGCTTACGAAAGAAAAAGATCTTATTTCTTGCCACGCTGCCGGTCAGCTGGTCTTCGGGTCTCTGCTGCGCATGGTCACATGCATATTCTCGCATGCACACATTCACACGCACGCATGCGCCTTTCCATTTTGGGCATGCGTGTGCACACAGTTTGGGCACTCGGTGTCTAAAAGGTTCGCCATCACTGTCCTAGTCTATACTGAACATAGAAATTTAAAAAATGTACCAGGGAGTAGCTTGTGCTATCTGCATTTGTTTAAGCAACATATTAGTTCTCTAAATATATAGGGTTCAGTTCCAGTTCAAGACGGGAGATTATTCCTAAAGTATTAAATGTGTTAGGTGATCTAAATCTGTTTTACTTAAAGCCTCCAAGGTCTTTTGAGATTATATTGGTGACACTGATTTTATATATCTTTTCTGGAGTATGAGCCCATGTCCTGCCTTAAGACTCACAAGGAATTCTTTTCATAGGAATTCTGCTGACATTTAAGAATGTTCTTTTCAAACAAACTATTTTTTTAAAAACTACTATCCTTAGTTTAATATATTATTTCTTGATCCATATAGATTTCATACAGAAGTAATACATAGAATTATTTGTGAAATATACTTCTCTCTGTCTCCTTTTTCAGGCACTACTGTGTATCTATGCCAGAAATCCTACCTAAGCTTCTTTTGTCTGTTAAATGGAATTCCAGGGATGAAGTAGCCCAGGTAACAACTCTATTGCTGAACAAATGCCTTTAAAAACTTATTTATTAAGTAGAACTTTTAAAGTTTCATTATAGTTGTTGTTGTTAGTTGTGGAATCGTCTCCAACCCTTCGCGACCCCATGGACAACTTTCCTCCAGGCCTTCCTGTCCTCTACCATTCCCCGGAGACCATTTAAGCTCATTCATTATAGTAGGATGCTATAATACTATATCTGATACAATATGAGATAATATGATAAACTTCCCTGTAGAACATCCATATTCAGAGATGAAGCACCATTAGCTATCAAGTGCTATGGACTAAAAGGCAGCCATTATCTTATGTCCTCTTTCTGCCCTTCTCAAGATACCTGTTAGTCCACTGAGAAGAATTTGGTCTGACTCAGAAGGTTGTTTTCATGACTATAGTCAATTTTGCTCTCTTACTGTATCTCACACAGATGTACTGCTTGATAAAAGACTGGCCTCAAATCAGGCCAGAACAAGCAATGGAGCTTTTGGACTGCAATTATCCAGATCCAATGGTGCGAGCCTTTGCAATTCGGTGTTTGGAAAAATACTTGACAGATGACAAACTCTCTCAGTATTTGATTCAGCTGGTTCAGGTACTGTGCTCTGTTTGAAATAACTGTGCTTCTATCATATGTACAGGAATTCAAAAGTTACATACTTAAATGGAATTTCCCAAGGACAGTATGACAGAATTTTTCTCATGAAATTTGAAAAGTGATTTGGAATTAGTCAGAGGAGAGCAAGAAAAGAATGTAATTGAAAAGAACTGTTTTATGGGCAGCTATATGAAAAGTTACCGCTGCACAAGATGCAAGCATCTACAGTTCACAAATAAGCATCATTTTAAAAAAGAGATAAAATCCTAAATCATTAGCCTGCCCAATAACCAAACCCCAATACCTGTTTAAGAGGTATCAGTCAGAAAACATAGTACAGGATGTCTTTATTGAATTACCGCTTGTTCATGGTGCTAAATGAAGGGGACTTATGTCAGGTCTTCGTAGTTGTTGCCATTGCAGTGTCCCCACTTCCATGTGTTCGTCAGACATTTTACAAGAGGCTTAGAGTTACATTGTTGCAGCTGGTCCCAATTACCATCATTAAGTAAAGACTACCTGTACACAAATAGCCATGCTGATGTCCTCAGGAATGTTCCAGCCTTAGAAATACTGATAACACCAATCACAATTTAATTTCATTGTTATTTCTAGGTTCTGAAGTATGAACAGTACTTGGATAACCTCTTGGTAAGATTTTTACTCAAGAAGGCACTGACTAATCAGAGAATAGGACACTTCTTCTTTTGGCACTTAAAGTAAGTTTAGATTATTATTATCTTTTATTCATTAAACATGAAACTCAGTCAACTGAACATTTAAAAATGTATCACACATATCATTGACTGATGCTGATGTTTGATATGGGTTGCTGCTAGCATCCTAGATATCGACCAAGTATCTTTTAAAATGTATGATGTTCCGAGTAGCGCAGTTTTTTGCCGTTCTGCTGACGTTATTGCAGGAAGCTGTAATTTCTTGATGTATTTTGTAAAATTCTTGGACATGGTGCCAAGTGCCCCGATAACAATGGATATTACTGTGACATGTTTCATCCATAATGGCCAGTCGCAATATTTCATGATTTTTTTTCTAGTTTTTTTTTTCTTCGACTGTGGTGTCTCCTGGTACAGTGATATCAATAAATTGTATGCTTCAGTGTTATTTATTATTATTCAACTTTCTGAATCACCCATCTCCCTTAAAGAGTATTACATTATAATACCTTGTATTATAAAGACAAGGAATCTAAGCTTAACTATCTTGTGACTAAGAGGCTAAAATACTTTTTATTTTTGTAATGTTTTATATGCTTGAAAATATACTTGATAAATAAGATCATCGAGTAACTCTTTTGGCTCTAAAATAAATGCCAAAAAGTTGATGATATTAAACCATTACTATAACATAAAATTGAATGTGTTTATGAACATCTTTAGCAATCTGTATCATTACTTAAGCTAAGATATTCTTATATATAGGTCTGAAATGCACAATAAAAATGTGAGCCAGAGATTTGGTCTGCTTTTGGATTCCTACTGCCGAGCTTGTGGAATGTACCTAAAACATCTGAGTCGGCAAGTGGAAGCGATGGAAAAATTGATTAACCTCACAGATATCCTGAAGCAGGAGAAAAAGGATGAAACACAAAAGGTAAAATTATTATGCATGAGCAAAATAAGGTTTAAAACTGTGGTATATTTTACATTTTTATTTTATTATTAGATTTTCATATTTCCTTTATTACATTATAAGTACCTCAGGGCACCTGTAAGGTGCCTAAAAGTGACTGACTGGGCCAAAGTCACCCAAGTCAGCTTTCATGCCTAAGGTGGGACTAGAACTCATCTATGCCTGGTTTCTAGGTCAGCACCTTAAACATTACACCAAACTGGTTCTAACTATATTCTAACCCAGAGTCCCTTGGGAGTTGGGTGGCATAGAAATATGATTAATTAAATTAAATTTAATTAAATTATATGTATTTAGAAAGCAGCATTTGTAGAATTTGCTCTATTTTTCTCCCATTGAAATGTTTCAAATACTATGCTGGTATTCATGCTACAAGCAAAACTTTTGAAATATATGGGACTATCATTACGTACTCAGAGCTGTCATTAAACAGGTACAGATGAAATTCCTTGTGGAGCAAATGAGGCGGCCGGACTTCATGGATGCTCTTCAAGGCTTCATATCTCCTCTTAATCCTGCTCATCAGCTTGGAACCCTGAGGTATCGTTTCCTTTCCAGAAATTATTAGAGCTGGGAATATATATGGAATATGAACAATGGATCAGCAGGATGGTATCAAAATATGAGTTCTTAAAGTATGAGTTCACTTTGTCTCCTTCATCCTGATTTGATTTTGTCACCTGTGGGACAAAGACTATTGGACTAAGATGGCCCAGGAAAAAAATTAAATTTATTGGCATAAAGAAACCAATGATGATACAAAGTAATTGTTACATTTTGTATAACCAGAGCATAATAAGTGAATAAAATTGTGTGTTAAAATAAATAAAACAATTGAAATATCTTTATTATTTATTTCAAATAATGCAATGAAACCATGAAAGAGATGGTATAAAGAAGACTTTCAGAGTTAGAAAAAAGTAATCAGTGTGCTCCTTAGCACCCAAGATGTAATTTCCCCCTTTTCAGTCAGCATAGGTCTCTTAGTGACCTAGAGAAGACATCTCATCATCTGTTGGCCACCACGTTTCTGGTATCACACTCAGATTTCACTTTTCACTCCATGACTGGAGTTTGTTGGTTGTAGTTAAAACCTAGAGTCTACCAATTCAAACTGAAACTATACTGGTAGGTTATTAAACCAATCGTTGCTGATTTCTTTGAACCCGTGATTCTTAATTAGCTTTCTTACGTCTTTCCTATTACTAACTTATAAATTTGTCCAATGCAATTGTTTGATTTTGATTAAAAGTAAAAGTGTTTCAAATTTTGAATGTTTCAAACTTGGAAAAATAAAGTCAAAAGAATCCGTTGCAAGCTCAAAACATTTTGCACACATATATTGTACATAAATAACATGCCTTATTTAGATTATCTACATTCAATTACATTTTTTTGCTTTGAGTGTCTATTTAAGAGTGAACATTCTAAATCAAATTAATGCTGAATTAGCGCACCAATAGAACCAAATGGAAATCTAATTTCAGTTGATACATACTGTCATTGACAAGAGCCTTGGATAGTACAGTGGTCTAAAGCCCTGTTATTAACATCAGCTGCCTGCAATTATTGCAGGTTCGAATCTCACCAAGGCTCAAGGTTGACTCAGCCTTCCATCCTTTCTAAGGTAGGTAAATTGAGGACCCAGTTTGTGGGGGCAATAAGCTGACTTTGTATAAATATACAAAAGTATGAAGGCTATTGCTTAGCGCATTGTAAGCTGCCCTGAGTCTCCGGAGAAGGGCGGCATATAAATCAAATTTAAAAAAAAATGCAAAATTGGTCAAAGCTAAAGCCAGGTCAAATTAAACTTGTGCCTTTATGTTCTGTATTCTGCAAAACTATTTCACTGTAGCAGAGTATAGCATTGTAATATTGCAATAAATACAGTTATATAAAATTAAATTTATTAAAACATTAACAATGTATTATATTCCCTTTATAACTGTTTTATAAGTTCTGTTAAGTTCTAATAAATTTTAAATCACTCCAAAATCAGATGGGGTTAATCAGAAGTCAATCTCATGGTTTTATTGGCTTATTTTAATTAAGGAGAACCTACTCCTTCAAAAAAGCATCTCTGTAAATTATTGTCCAACAAATGTTTCCATAGACTTCAATTCAGAATTTTTTGGTTCATGACAAGAACAGTGACACTGTTGCTTTAGACTGGATATATTTTGTGGTTAAAACTAATTCACAGTGATACCTTTTCATTAGAAATTATAATTAGAGAATGATCATTAGAAGTGAAAAGTTAATCTACTTCTAAGGGATCTACAAAAATCTAATAAATTTATGGTATACTGGAACAAAACTTGCTTAAACAGTTATCTATTTCTTTGTAGGCTTGAGGAATGCAGGATTATGTCATCTGCCAAAAGGCCGTTATGGCTTAATTGGGAAAACCCAGATATTATGTCTGAGCTGCTATTTCAGAACAATGAGATCATCTTTAAAAATGGAGATGGTAAAGAAAAATATTTTGTTGTAATTTCTGCATTGTTGCTTTCATTATCCTGCCTGAAACACTCCAATTCAGAGTTTATATCCTAGCTAGCATAAACATACATTTCACACGAATGTCTGTCCTTTGGATGCTGACACAGTTGTATCCCTATGCATCCCATATCTGAGATTATTTTCTGAAGGTATTTCTTGCCCTTCTAAATCCAAATTTATTCATACTTGTTGAGCATAATGGTATCAGGTGAAGGTTTCATACAGAGCAGGGAAGATATTCTTTTCTATGGATCAGTTTATATGTGTTTCATCCTATGTGAGAGACCTCTTTTCATTTTGAAAATTACATTGTAGTAATGCTCAACTGATTTCTTTCCTGGGCAAATTTCTTTTCTGTTTTTTTAAGGAAGAAACTTTATATTTCATATTTGTATGAAAACCTCTGGCAAAAACTTACATTGTTTCCATTTAGATAGACAGGGCAATTGGTTTACAGAGCATTGGCAACACAATGAGTAATAAGTGGAATGGGGAATTTACAGCCTAGGGAACAACGCTAATATCATAGTTGAACTTCCTCCTAAATATTTGGGGATCCTACAGTATTCTTGATGAAGCACTGGATGGAATAGATAGATGCTTTGTTCAACAGAGAAGCCCTTGCAGGAATACTGCTGTTTGTTCCTGTTCTCTTTTACTCTGATCTAATAGGATCACAAAAGAATTACCTTTACCTGGCCACGGAGTAAATACATGTATACAGAGTATACGTGCAGTGACTGCTATAGGTATATTCTCCTTTGACCAAGAAATGAAGTTATTTTGTTGAAGTTGAGAACTGTTCATAGTATTTGGTCATCTCTGCCTCTGACCTCCATAATGTCTATCACAAAGTTTATAAATGTTATTTCTAAACTCGACATCTCTGGATTAAAACTGGATGTTAACATCAGCTGGTTTAACAGTCTTCAAAGTAATCTTAAATTAAAAATACCGTATGTTTGATTATATAAAAAAACCTACAAAGTTTTAAAAAACTATATTCAGTTTTCCAAACTTCATCCCTTACATAATGCATTTTTTATCCAGACCTACGCCAGGATATGCTCACGCTTCAAATAATTCGAATTATGGAGAACATCTGGCAAAATCAAGGCCTTGATCTTAGGCAAGTATTCCTAAATTCTGCCAATAGTTCTATTTTTCCTTTTCACTTCTGTCTAATAAAGAATATGATCTTGATCAAGAGTTTGCAACAAACTTTATGTCATCACTTATCATGGCTTTATCAATTTTACAAATGTTTCAATTTGTTTGCAGCCTCTTTCTTTTTGCAGGGTAACTTTGCATTTTATTTCATTCAAGCAGCTCAGGAAAGTACCACTGTGTTCTAATGTTTTGTGTATCTCCATTATACACATTTGCCAAGATTCAACAAGCTCTTTCAGGCATTCACGGTGGAATAGAATAGAATAGCAGAGTTGGAAGGGACCTTGGAGGTCTTCTAGTCAAACCCCCTGCTTAGGCAGGAAACCCTACACCACTTCAGACAAATGGTTATCCAACCTCTTCTTTAAAACTTCCAGTGTTGGAGCATTCACAACTTCTGGAGGCAAGTTGTTCCACTGATTAATTGTTCTGTCAGGAAATTCCTCCTTAGTTCTAAGTTGCTTCTCTCCTTGATTAGTTTCCACCCATTGCTTCTTGTCCTACCCTCATATGAAATATTCATATGAAAGAACAGATCTAGCCCTATACCACAAAGTGTGTTTGAAACTTCTCTATTTCAAACATGAATTGGGTGGCTCATGTTTGAAATACAGAAATATATATGCACTGGACCCTTGGAACTGTTTGCACAATTGGTTAAAATTTCTTCTTAATGACAATATAGCTCAATGATGGATGTGAAGTTAATTAAATTCCATTAGAAAATCCAAACTTAGTTATTGCAGTCTAGGGTTGTATACCTGTGCATTTTGTTCGATGGACATATTCTTATACTGATATTTTGACATCTGTATCAAAACAAACGTATCATGTTCCTCTTTTAGGATGCTACCTTATGGATGCTTATCCATTGGTGACTGTGTGGGGCTTATTGAAGTTGTGAGAAATTCACATACAATCATGCAGATCCAGTGCAAGGGTGGCCTTAAAGGTGCGCTGCAATTCAACAGCCACACATTACACCAGTGGCTCAAAGACAAGAACAAAGGAGAAATGTGAGTTGAATAACTAACCTTTTTTATTTTCCATCTGTTCTTGATGAAGGCTAATCATCTTGACTTTCCCTCTGCCAAACTATTGTGCTCACAATCCAAGGACATTAAGTACAGCAATGAGTATAGAACCCAGTGAGTGATTGACTCTGGTCATCCAGCTTCCTTGATTGTGTCTGAGATGTGAAGTTAGGGTGATGTAACAGCATGCACAACCTTGTATCTTCTGAAAAATCCTTCCCCCCACACCACATAGTTAAGGTTTTCCAAACAAATTTCTAATAAATGCCAGAGCTCTCTATAAATGTTACAGAAGCTTAGTTGCATTTATGTGATAGACAGTATATTAATGGTGGGTGTTGGCAGCTGGAAAATGCCAAAATACTGTAAAAGTTGTAGTTTTGGAGCTGGCACTGGAATCTGATGTAATGATCTACAGTGTAGATATAATAAGGTTTATTATTTCATCACAAAATTATTGGAGGTTCTTCTGAAGTCTGTCAGTGTTGGGAGGTTGCTGGACAAGAGTAAGTATAAAGGGATTATTTTCTGTCAATCCATAAGAGATTTGTGTGATACCTTCTTGGCTGTGTTTTCCTCAGTAAAGCAAATTTTCTCTTTTTCCTTTGATAACGGACAAAGGTCAACATACGATTTTGCACTGTCTGTATTTTGTTAACTGAAAAATCATGCTGTTAATACTTTAATTAAAACTGAATCTTTAAAATCTTTAAAAATTAAAAAAAAAAAATCCTCTTCCGCCAAAATGTTTCTAAGATTATTACAAGATGGCTACAAGAATTAGTAATTGTTCTACATTATTTGACATGTCCAGAATAACAAAGTGCTCTTTACCCAAGCTAACATTTTTTTTTTTTTCCCCCTAGGTATGATCCGGCTATCGATTTGTTTACTCGCTCGTGTGCTGGCTATTGTGTAGCTACTTTTATATTGGGAATTGGTGATCGTCATAATAGCAACATTATGGTAAAAGACGATGGGCAGGTAAAAATATTTAAAATATATTCTCTTTCAGAATCTTTATTTAAGGGGTGCAATAATTGTCATATTTTCTGTCTTGGAGATAGATTTTGTGCCTCTGTTGAGGATACCATAGACCTGTGTCCTGTCTTCTCTGTGCATTGTAGGAACCTTTAGCTCTACTAACATTCACATGGGACACAAGCAAAGGAACATAGACCTTAGCACTACAAATGTGACCTGACCCCCCCCCCCGCCCACAGCATAGTTAAGGTTTTCCAAACAAACTTCTGATAAATGCCAGAGTTCTCTACTATGTTTTGAAGAGTGCTAATGTTACAGAATTGTTTTGTACCCTGGCATAGGGACTGAAACACCAGAGCAGGTATAACAGAACAACAGAGTTGGAAGGGGCCAACTTCTAGTCCAACCCCCTGCTCAGGCAGGAAGCCTTATGCCATTTTAGACAAATGGTTTAGACAATCTCTTCTTAAAAAATTCCAGTGTTGGAGCATGTACAACTTCTGGAGGCAAGTTGTTCCACTGATTCATTGTTCTAACTGTCAGGAAATTTCTCCTTAGTTCTAAATTGCTTCTCTCCTTGATTAGTTTCCATTCATTGCTTCTTGTCCTGCCCTCGGGTGCTTTGGAGAATAGCTTGACTCCCTCTTCTTTGTGGCAGCCCCTTAGATATTGGAACACAGCATCATGTCACCCCTAGTCCTTCTTTTCATTAAAATAGACATACCCAGTTCCAGAAACCATTGTTTATATGTTTTAGTCTCCAGTCCCATCTTTCTTGCTCTTCTCTGCAAATAAACATTTGGTCTTTCTTCATATTTTTTTTATTTACTTCATATTCCAAGTTTTATTATTTATTATTAATTAGTTACTTGGTTTAAAATGGGATTTTATTGTACATGTTTCTTAACTTACGTTCGCCGCCCTGAGTCCTTTGGGAGAAGGGCGGCATATAAATACAAGAAAGAAAGAAAGAAAGAAAGAAAGAAAGAAAGAAAGAAAGAAAGAAAGAAAGAAAGAAAGAAATAAATATATATTAATAACAGTCTGAAATATATTCTCCATAGCTGTTTCACATTGATTTTGGACACTTTTTGGATCACAAAAAGAAGAAGTTTGGTTACAAACGGGAGCGTGTGCCATTTGTCTTAACACAAGATTTCTTGATAGTGATTAGTAAAGGAGCACAAGAATGTACCAAAACAAGAGAATTTGAAAGGTGAGTAAGCAGGAATAGAAATGCTATTTGGTCTGACCAAAAGTTCTGTTGCAGGGTGGTACAAAAACATGACATTATTTCTTATAGAGAAAATGGTATTTGGGTTGCCTTGAGTTTTCCTGAATAAAACCTTGTGCATTAGGTAGCAGCAACAATTTGGGTCCAATTTTCAGTTACACTTTTTAGAAAATAATTACATATGCCCATGAGGCACTGTTGTTACTGTAATAGAAAAAATCTGGTTAGAAGCCAAAGGGCAACAGTCTGCCATATGATCACAGAGATTCCCAGAAAAAAATGTTACCAAATACTGAAGGTGCTGACTCACATCCTCCTTACCTTTCAGTTAAACTATTGCACTTTGCCTTACATGTGGCTGTCCTTGAAGGGACTTCAAAAGTTTACCTATCACAAGAATATTTGGCATAATACAGTTGCACTTATTTTGTGGGAGATGCACATAATTGAAGCTGTTGGTGATTTACTGTTTAGGTCCTTCATATTTTTAAGATCATCTTCTCCAAGTAGAACCTGCTCATTCTAGATAATCTAGCTAGGAGAGGAGTATTTATAGTGCAGGTACCCACACCTCAAGGGGGTTGGGGCCCAGAAGGTGACTTCCTCTGAGCCCCTTCACTGTAGAGCAGCTTCCTTCCTGAAAACAGATTAGCCACTGTCTTCTTATCCTTTAGAAAATAGTAAAAATAGTTCTGTTGTACATTGTTTTTGAAAGCAATGATTTTTATTTTGGCACAGCAACTGAGATACTTTCATTTCGTATTTGTTACATGTTATTTTTAATATTGTAAGTCACCTAGACAACATAGAAATTACCAAAATAATGATGGTGGTAATTATGATGGTGATGAGCCAATCTAGCGTCAGCTTTATAAGCCTTCATCCATGAACAATTTAGAACAATTTGCAAGTGGAAAACTTGCAAAGACATATCTTTGCCTTATTATTATCTCTACACTGAAAATTGCAGATGAATTTGGCACCACCCGTAAGCCTCATATAAAAAAAGCTGTGTTTTCTTTTGTCTTCCTGTGTGCATTTTACATGATAACTATGCTTATCAATGCTGAGTGTGGAGGTTGTTAGTTGTGACTATTATCAAAAGTATTCAGAGCTGAATAACGTAAAGCTCTTTCAAGAGTAATGTTTGTTACTCTTACATTTAAAGGAACAATTTCTCGAAAGATATTCCTTGGAAATTATATATCTTTTGGCAATCAATATGTCTCCAGATGTGTTGGATTACAGCTCCTGTAGTTTTAAGCTCACATGATCTGATTGCGTGATGTCTTAGAATTTGAGGAGTTGTAATCCAGAACATCTGAAGGGTCCTAGATTGAGTCTGTACTGTAGAATGGTTTTCCTTAACACTTAAACAAAAAATTTTCAGGCAGATAATCTTTTGAAACAGAAGGATGCCTATGTATTTGTTGGCCTGATCTCAAGCGTGTTGTTAATCAGATAGGACTTTAATGGGGTGCATTTTCTCTTTTCAAGGTTCCAAGAAATGTGTTACAAGGCCTACCTAGCAATTCGACAACATGCCAACCTCTTCATAAACCTCTTTTCCATGATGCTTGGTTCAGGGATGCCAGAATTACAGTCATTTGATGACATTGCATATATACGCAAGACTCTTGCCTTAGACAAAACTGAACAAGAAGCGCTTGAGTATTTCATGAAACAGATGAATGATGCTCATCATGGTGGATGGACAACAAAAATGGACTGGATCTTCCACACAATCAAGCAGCATGCCTTGAACTAAAGTAAAGATAACGAAAAACTGATAAGCCTAATTTTTTGGCTGTTCCACTGCACTGTTGTCTCAACAGCTTAAAAAAAAAACCTTGTTGCATCACAGTTGCACAAACCAAGGACAGCGTTTGAACTTCCAACAAGGTTAAAAATGCAAAGTTATTTAAATAAAACATTTGTAGTATTTTGAACACTATAAATCATGCATTTCAACATGTAACTTTCCTATATGTGTAGTTGTGTTAATGCCTTAAGTGTAAGAAGGTAACTTGGAGATTTGTTCATCTTGGTTTATTTAATTGGGAATTTATGCCAGCATAACAGCCCAATCTTTCATATGTCCAGTCTTTCACGTAGTGAAAAAAGGGGATTCAGATAAGTTACAGAATAATGAAAAGAAGGAAAGTTTAGCAATTTTGTTCGTTGTTTCTAAAAGAGCTTTCTTCTCCCATGAACTGTACTGAGTAAAAAAAAAAAATAGAGGGGATGGTGCCTTTATAATGTCAGATAAATTTGTGGATTTAAGAGTAGTGGTTTTTCTTAGGTTTTGGAGTTTGGATTTTATTTTTTTTCTAACCTAAACCTCAAAACATTTTTCATGCATGCTTTCCAGAGCCTAAAAAAAGAGGTGAGTTATTAGAATTAAAGATTATTTTTATAAACGTTATTTATATAACAGAAACTTATTAATATATATATTTCTTTATGTTGATTTTCTGTCATTTTAATTTTACAGACCACTTCTTTGTCTAACAGATTTATATAAACCACTAGACTGATGCAGTGACTTTTAGGATCAGATTTAAAGAATCCTGTGCTGTTCCAGGCATGGCTTCTCTGTATGTACCAAGTCTTGACTTTAGAACCAGCTCAAATGCAGAAACATAGACAATGCAGGGCATACTTTTACTACATCCGGGGATTTATTCAGCACTTGCTGAGTAGCTGTTGAGAACTCTCTGTGACAAATTGAACAGAGCTGGATATGTATGCCTACAGTTCATATGTTCAGAAGGCTTCTTAGGTTCGGCAGCTGCACAGAGTTTGTACTTGCATTAAGACTCCGGATGAGGTCAGGGCCTGCAAGTCCTTGTCTGTGCCGTCACAATGGGGAAGGGGGAAATCTTTTGAAACTGGTAACACTTGCTTCCAAATAAATATGACTTGTGATCAGAATGCTCAATTTCCATTGTCTACAACTGCCTTTTCTACCTTTCCATCTGCCAAATCTCTTGGGCTACACTGCTATCATCCCTACCCGGTAGAACTACCGGTAATCACTTTGTGGAGGGAGTTATACCCAGATATATCTGGAGAGGGCCAAAATGGTCAGTAATAAACATGTTTAAATGCTGAAGTTGAATCAGAACTCGAGCATATTTGCTGAAGTTCAGATGATAAAGTTAAGCTAAGTGTAATCTAGGAATCTAAAGAGTTTTGACTTATTTTAACCTTACCCAAAAGGGAACATCATATATTTATAACATTCTTATAAAAGTTGAATAACTCTTAATACCTGTGGTTAACATACTCAGAAAATAACCTTGAATAGACTGAGAAACAATTGGATGAAAAGGGGAGAATTTGTGTCTTCAGTTTCCTGACCAAAGTAGTACCACGAAGTTTGTTTCCATTGGTAACTATTTGAATGTTCTATAAGAAAATCTATCTATGGAAGTAGAAACTTCTTTATGCTAGTTTTGGTGCATTAGAATGACATAACATCTTTCAGGTCTTCCTAAAAATCTCAGGCAATGCTCTTTAAAAGATATTTGGTGTATCTTGATTATTTTTAACTTGCCTTCCATCTCTACCTTGGCTTTCCTTCCTAGACTGCTGGAAAGAAATTGCTTAATTAGAATAACCAACAAACCAGAAATAATACTATAAATCTGATCACTAAACAGTCTTCAGAATGCTACATAATTCGTAGCATGCAGAACTAACTAACCAATATTTTATAGATAAGTTTGTGCCTGTGTATACTGTATGTCTTTATTGCAATATGAAACTGACAAAAAAATTGGCATCAACCAGCATAGTGGCTGGTACAAATTGTTCCATAAATATTTTTTTTTATAATATTGTGTATCCTGAGCCCAAAAACCTAAGGTGCCATTTCTTTTATACTAGTGTTGTCTCACCAAGTTCATAGGATTTGAAAATGTTCCTGAAATCTGGATATTTGATCGCATTTGCCTCCCCCCCCCCAAATAGGTATTCAGAGTGCAATATAATTTGAATATGGTGTGCTGACAGTAGCTAGTAGAATATAACAAATAAATTTGTATAGAACATAAATGGTTAAGAGGCTATATTTCTTGAATAATGTAAACATTTGTTATCTGTTAGTAATTGCATCTTGAATTTATTTTTATAAATACAGATAATGTGTATGACAATTATGCACAGCTCTTTGCAAAAATCATAAATCCACGCATCTTGAAAGCTAATGTTGGTACAGATGATAGGGCAGGAAAGAGGAATCTGCAACCTTCCTAATGTTGATGAACTATAATACCAACATTTATTCATTTATTATTTATTTTACTCTTTATGTATTTCAACAATTTACATGTTTGCTTAAAATATCCCTAATCATTGATCATTTAAGGTACAGTTGCTTAGGAACCATAATTTTACAATAAATACCTGCACAGTCATTGGATCCCTTAACCTGCATATATGTTTGTGGGAACCTGGAAGTGGAGTAAAAATATTTCTTGGGTTATCCGGACTACTTTTCACCATTCTAATATTTGTCTGAGGCATAATCTATATGCAGTTAGGATTCACCCACCCTCTACAAAAAAGTACCTCTAATTCTATGCCTTTGATTGTATTCCCCCCTCCCCCCCCCCAAAAAAAATCCCTTCATCCTATATGGTAAATTGAATGTGAATTTACACTGTGGGACACTGTGACCATTATAGACCAAGCCAAATCCAAAACCACAAGAGAATTCTTGGAAGCCTGGCACTCTAACAAATCAGCCATCAATAGGCACATCTATATACCATTCAAAAGAGACAATCAACAAGCCAAAAAAGGAAACAAAAAGACCAGAACACCTCCCCACCAGCAATCATCACCCAGATGAGCAGAGATTAACCCCATGATTAATCTCTACTAGCACTGATGATGTTGCCTTGTTCTCATTGTTAGTTGCGACGTCGTGTCTGACCCATCGCAACCCCATGGACAACTTTCCTCCAGGTCTTCCTGTCCTCTACCATCCTCTGGAGACCATTTAAGCTCACGCCGACTGCTTCAGTGACTCCATCCAGCCATCTCATTCTCTGCCGTCCCATTCTTCTTCTGCCTATTTTTTTTTTACCTAGTTTGTTTTTTACTAGATGTTACCTAGTTTGGGTAATGAAACGTCTGCAAGAAACAACCAAGCTCGGAGAGGATCAATAACCCCTCAAAACAAATTGTCTTTCAAAAGCAACATTCAATCTGATGTTTTAGAATAGGAAGGATTTTGATCAATCTATTTTAAGTTGTATCTAAAATTACAACTTTTGTTTTTTAGTCAATGTCTCCAATTGGTGCCTTGGAAAAAAGATCCTCATTTTGCATTATTGTTCTGTTGTGATTAAGTTTGTTTCTTTAATACGATAGACAAGGAACAGATACAAACTCTCTTTAGGAGTTATTTATTTAAATGCCATGATGTCCCTGTGTCTACAAAGACAAGAATCATGCTAATCATATTCCCTGTGATATTCTGTGGAAGCAAAAGTTGAAGAGGTTGGATAGGAAGATGAACACCCTTAAAAGTTGGTATTGAAGACTGCTGGAAATACCATGGACAGCCAAGAAAAGAAATAAATGGATCAACAAACCAACCCAGAGTTCTGTCTAGAGACACAAATGACCAGGCTCGAATTATGCTTCCAACACATTATGTTGAGACCTAACTCACTGGACAAAGTGGAAGGAAAGATGAAGACAACCATGGCAAAGTGAATAGACTGAGTAGCAGTGAGTACTCTGTTGGAAGAGCTGAAAGGCCAGGTTAAGAACAGATTATCATGAAGAAACTCCCATGTGGTTGCTAAGAGGTGACCACCCAGAAACCTAATGTGCCATGTATTTGTTTTATAGGAATAATGGAAATTACTTTATACCAAACTAGATATTAGATGTGTTTAATTCAGTATTTTTTTGTATTAGTAAACCAGATGTATCCAGGATTCTTTCCATCCTTTATCTGGAAACACCAGGAATTGAACCTATGCATTTTCTACAAGTCATTGCAGCTGTGCTCCTTCTGATCATAAATATATTTTTATCTAGCATAACAGTTGTGTTCTACTTTTCTACACTGATTGCCAGCACTTTTACTTAGGAAATAATATATACAGTAAGTACTTGAAAATATAGCTCTCCAATATTAAACGATCAGTTATAACCTATAATTTGCTTTCTGGTGAAGGATTATTTTGGATAAAATATATACTATCTACTGAAAACCATCATAAACCTGGTTTGACCTCCAATTTCCTATTTGTTGTTCCAGTGAACAGAAGTATTTTATGGGCACTCTATTTTAAAGTGCTATTTAAAATTTGACATATATTATTGTGCTGTAGTGTCATATTACAATTCTCAAGTATGGCAATTATAATGATCAAAAATTCAGGTTCAGATTTTAAGAAGCACAAAGTCAAGTTTTAGGGTTTAAATGACTTGTCAGCAACTACTATTTGTACCTGGATACATGGAAAAGTAAGGAACTTTGCTCCTCTGTTTATGATCTTTTCTGTTGCTCTCTCAAAGTTTTCTGGAATTGTTCTTGCTAGATCCTCGGCCTCCATCCTCTTTAAAATGTTTAGAACCCAATATTGTTGCTGTGAATGTGACTAGACAGATCACACACCTACGCTGGCCACCAGAGACACACGTAGCAAAACAAACTTTGCTTCTGATCTGGAATCCTTCACTACTTTACAGTTCTGCGTGATTTGTCTGTCTTTGGTATCGTTTATTGCACAAATGCTTATATTCAGAGAAGAATTTGAAAAACATCTTAGCAACATTGAATTGTATTGATCTGAAATCACATGAGAAAATTAGAACTCTTAAGTACGAAGGAAATGAGATGGTTTGCTCATCGCTGGCCTTTTTTTGTTTGTTTGTTTGAAAAAAATACTTTTATGAATGGTCATTGCAAGTTTTCTAACGTTCAGTCTTTTTTCACTTCATTTTATAAAATGTATATTAATTCCCCATTTTCTGTGTAAGCTTACCCATTTTTAACTGCCTGCCAATTTTCAGACTAGAACTGATTTCTTTTAGGGAAAAACAAAAATACCTGTGTGTGTGTGTGTTCACACCTGAAATAGTTTTGCGTTATCACTGGCTTTTAAAGTTTTTACAGATTTTAAGTTAACATTGAAAAACTAAAGAATTGCACAAATTCTTAAGGCACTTATTTGTTGACTTTCTGCATCACAAGTTATGTGCTTTAGGTCTGTTTCATGTAAGACTAGCCATTGATGGTTCAATTTGTGTGTGTGTGTGTGTGTGTGTGTACAAGTAGGTGTATGTGGTTATTCCGGCTGCTTCTTCAGAGACCCTACTCTCAAGAGGTACAGAAAGGAATGAAATTCAAATTTAGTTTGTAACAAGCCTAGCACAAATCCTCCTTCACGTTGGTTGAAGTGAATGGAGTAAATAACAGGATATAGACCAGTGATGGCTAACCTTTTTGCCATCGCGTGCCAAAAGCAGGGGGACCGTAGTGGGGTCACACGCACACGTGCCAACATCCATTATTCTATGTGCCCTGCCCCCCATGCTCCCCCCACTTTTGGCATGTAGGCCCGTTTTTTGCTGTCCCCAGGCTCCAGAGCCTTTCTAGGAGCCTGGGGAGGGCAAAAAGGGCCTTCCCTCCCCCCAGAGGCCCTCTGGAGGCTGGAAACAGTGTGTTTCCTGACTTCTGGTAGGCCCAGAAGGCCAAAAAATCAGCTGGCTGGCGCACACATGCGTGCCGGAGCTGAGCTCGCGTGCCCACCGATATGGCTCCGCGTGCCACCTGTGGCACCCGTGCCATAGGTTCGCCATCACGGATATAGACTGTCTCAGACTAGTATGTTTAACTAACTAGAAGTCTGAACCTTCACACTGCTAAGTCTTTAAGCAATTTTTAAAAAGGCCACAGCCTTGGGAATCTATGATGCCTATGAAGAATTTTGTCACACTAGATGTTTCTCCACATACCGTATATAAAAGTGATACTGATGAATTGCTACTTGCATCTTGGTCACATGTTTTGTTTGCAAATGTATAATATCTCTCAACAAAAATGTGTAAAACAATATTGTACGTGCAACATGCTTTTCAGTGGAATCTTATTTGAACAGGTTGTACCTCGCTATTGCCTTTCCCTTCAGTGCATTCAGCATGCACCTAAGGGTAAGATGCTAATGCTAATTGCAGGGGATGCAAGAGAGCTTTTCGGTGGCCACATATGCTGAAGGTAGAATTCCTAGTCAACAAGCATTTAGTGCACTGTTTTTGTGTGTGCCTCTTCAAGTCAGTCTTGATTCCTAGCAACTGACTGGACAAGTCCTCTGTAGTTTTCTTGGCAATATTTTTTTTAATAAGTGGATTGCCATTGCCTCTTTCCTAGGGCTGAGTGAGTGACTGGCCCAAAATTTCCCAGACGGTTTTGTCCTTAAGGCAGGACGAGATCAGTCTCCTGGTTTCCAGTCTGATGCCTTAACCAGTATACAAACCTGGCTCTCATTGTGACCTAACTATGATAGATTTGGAATTGTATAGCCCTTCTTTGGGTTTTTTAATTGTATTTTTAATTCCTTAGTGCTGTTATGGTAACCCTTTTAAGACCAAAAGGCAGCATTGAGACGTTTGTAGGCATACTAAGCAATAGTATAAGATTCTCCTGGCTGCACTTCAGTTTTAAAACAAAAATGAATGTTAGAGTGGTATTATTGTCTTTGAATGTTCATTTGATTTTTAACAATTTCCTAGAAAAATAATTCCAAAATGTGATTCATATTTTGTATCAATTACAGCAATAGATATTACAGGTAGTCCTCGACGTAGAACGTTTAACACTTAATGACCCATATTCCCTGCTCTCCCTTATGCAGCCATTAAACGCATGGAGCACAGGGTCCCTCAGGGGTGAGGAATGTCTTCGGAGGCCTAGGGCACCTCCCCAAGACACCGCATGCTCCGCTTGCCGTCTTTGGTCTCTTCAAGCTTTTCCCTCCCAATGGTCCCCAGAGGCCTTTCCTTTCCTTGGGTCTTCCTCCTCATTTACCATATTTTTCAGAGTATAAGACACATTTTTTCTCCCCAAAAAGAGGGTGAAAATGGGTGCATCTAATACTCCGAATGTAGGCCTGCCCAGCCTCTCAAAGGGAGGTTTCAGAGGCTGAAAAAAGCCTCAGAAATTAAGCTTCAGAAAAAAAGCCTCCATACAGAGGTTCAGGAGGGGGAAGCCTCTGAAAGGAAGCTTCAGGGAAAAAAGCCCCCAAACAGAGCTTCAGAGGCAGGAAAAAAAGTTTTTTCTGAAACAAGAGTTTCAGAAGTTTCAGAGGCTGGAAAAACAAAAGCAAGGCACAGAGTTCACAACCAAGGAACCTGTTGCTAAAATTCATCTCTGGGAACAGCTGATTGGGGGTATTCCAGGAGGCCAATCCACCTGCCAATCAGCTTTTTTCTTATTTTCCTCCCCAAAAACAAAGGTGCTTCTTCTACTCCGAAAAATATGTTATCTTTTGAAGATCTCCGGACCTCATATTGGAGACAGAGGGCAGGCGATGTGGCTGCCTCCTGGAAATGGCTGTCATTTTCAGTGCACCCGCAATTCCTTCTACAGGGCTGCGCAGGCCACGTTAAGGCAGCAAAATGTGACGGTTTTTCCCTGAGCCATGGGACAGCCTTATGGAAGCGGTCATTTTGGCACGACCATGTGGTCGGACTGAAAAGTCTCACTTCTGGGTTGCTGCTATGTGGGCAAGGAATGAACTGCTCCATTTTGCTGCCTTAACGCAGTCTGCATAGCACTGCAAAAAGTTGCGGCACTCTGTAGACAGTGTAAAGGCCAAAAAAAAAAAAAATGGAGCAGTTACGTCCCACAAGGCAGTCCCACAAAAGCAGCCACTATTTCAATGCACCCACAAGGAATTGCAGGCACGCTGAGGAGGGCCATTTCCAGGAGGCAGCCTAGACATATAGCCTGACCTCCTTTCCCAACATGAGGTCCAGACGTCTTCAACTGTAACTTCAAAATAGGCTCATAAGTAGCTTTGAGGAGGGGAGTCTGTTATAACATTGAATGGCTGTTAAGTGACCAGTCGATCTTGAGAACTACCTGTACAGGTAGTCTTCGGCTTTCAACCACAATTGAGCCCAAGATTTCTCTTGGGTTTTTTTTTTATTAAAAAAGTTTTATACAACAATTATTTTCACCCTCCATCCCCCCTCCCTTTCCCACCCATCCCTCCCTGAACCCCCCCTCCCCCAACCCCCGACTTCCCAGAGCAAAATACAGGGTATTGCATATAACAATCACATACTAAATTAACCTAACTTCAACTACATTAACAGATCCCCCATAGAACCATAACTCCGCTACAGATAATATACATCTAAAGTTAACATTCATGCATAAGCTATTTGATATTTCTTTGTCTGGTATTAGCCCAAGATTTCTCTTGTTAAGTGAGACATTTCTTCAGTGAGTTTTGCCCCATGTTATGACCTTTTTTTTTTTATTTATATGCTGCCCTTCTCCGGAGACTCAGGGCGGCTTACAATGCGTTAAGCATTCTTGCCACAGTTGTTAAGTAAATCGCTGCAGTTGATAAGTTAGTAACCCAGTTGTTAAGTGCATCTGGATTCCCCATTGCCTTTGCAAAAGGTGATCACATGACCTTGGGACACAGCAATGGTCATAAATATGAACCAGTTGCCAAGCATCTGAATTTTGATCGCATGAATCATGGGGATGCTGCAAACGTAACTGTGAAAACCAGTCGTAAGTCACATTTTTCAGTGCTGTTGTAACTTTGAGTGGTCACTAAATAAACTGTTGTAAGTCGAAGACTTCCTGTATTCTTCTCTCAGTTTTTAATTATGTATATCTTAACTGACTTTATCAAAAAGGCTACTGCTCTGACCTTAAATTTCTTCGCCCCTCTTCTTCATGGGGTATGAAGAGCTAGGTTTTTTCATACTAAAAGTAAAGGTTTTTTCAAGTCAAACTTAATGCCAAGTGAAGTTCCATGAAGTTTTCTTGGCAACAATACAAAAATTGTTTGCTACTGTTTTCTTCCTGGATGGATGGATGGACAGACACTTCCCAAACTGGTCTCCAATCTTTGAGTCCCTGAGTCTTTCCATTAGAACGGAACAGAACGGAACGGAACAGAACAGAACGGAACAGAACAGAACAGAATTTTTATTGGCCAAGTGTGATTGGACACATAAGGAATTTGTTTTGATGCATATGCTCTCGGTGTATATAAAAGAAAAGATACACTTGTCAAGAATCATAAGGTACAACACTTAATGATAGTCATAGGGAACAAATAAGCAATCAAATCATATTAGGAAACAGTCAATATAAATCTTAAGGATACCAGCAACAAGGTTACAGTCATACAATCATAAGTGGGAGGAGATGGGTGATAGGAACAATGAGAAGGTTAATAGTAACCTTTAAACAGACCTGACCCTGCTTAGCAAACCCAGACAAAGAACAGCTTGGTGCTGCCACCTTTTGAGACATTTTCATATTGGTATAAACAATTCCAAAATTAAAGAACAGACGAGAGAAAATTTGGAGGGAATAATCTGAATTTTAAATGATGTTCCAGGGATGGTGAGATCTTGCACAGTACTGGAGATCTGTAAAGAAAAAATGACAGAAAAACATGAATCTTTAAGGTAGTTGGATGCTGATAAAATTGAAAGTTTAGGGAAGAAAAATTATTCAGTAAGGCAACTGTGCAACGGAGGTTTCCAGACATTTTCAGTATCTGGGATATCAAGTCTCCAAAGCCATAATGGCAAAAGTCAGCACTACAGGACTAAGGAAATCTGGCACTTTCTTCTCTGTGCTATAGGATGAGATGAGTTATATGAGTTTCCCAAATGTATCTCTCTGAACACACAGGAAAAGTACACACAACAGTCGTTTAGTGACTGCTCAAAGTTATAATTGCACTGAAACAAAGGTAATTTATGACTGTTTTTTACACTTATGACCATTGCAGCATTCCCATAGTCACATGATCAAAATTCACCCGCATCGCCACTATGACGGTTGCAATGTCCTGTGGTCATGTGATCCCCCTTTTTGCGACCTTTGGATAAGAAAAGTCAATGGGGAAGTCAGATTCACTTAACAACTTACTAATTTAACAACTGTAGTGATTCACTTAACTCTGGCAAGAGGGGTCATAAAATGGGGCAAAGCTCATTTAACAAATGACTCAATTAGCAACACAAATGTTGGGCTCAATTGTGGTCCTAAGTCAAAGACTCCCTGTAGTCCTCAATTTAGAACTAGTCACTTAGCAACCATTCAAAGTTATGACCGAGCCCAAAAAAGGGGCATACAACCCAGATTCAAAGTGCTAACATCTGCCCCACTGTAGTCACATGACCTCATTTTTGGAAGCTCAGCAATTAGTCCATATTTGCAGCCAGATATCCGCAGCATCCCATGGTCACCTCACTGATTTATAAGCTTTTTTCCCCCTAGAAATCAGCACTTACTTTTGGCTTCCGGCTTAGTATAAATAAAACACTGGGCAGGGATCTTACACTATCCCCAAATTTTTTTTAAAAAAATGCTACCTTCTGGTTATATGATTGAAATCCCAAACCCTTTACGAGTCTTGACTGCAGAAAAAGCTGGAGGAATACTTGCTTTAAATTTTTGTAATTTTTATCCTTTTTTATATTTATCCTGTTTCCCTGAAAATAAGACATCCCCTGATAATAAGCCCCATCGGGCTTTTGGACGCATGTACTAAAATAAGTCCTCCCCCAAAAAATAAGCCCTCCCCGAAAATATTTAAACACCTGCGCAGCCAGTCCCAGCCATTTTCTCCGCACACCCCAAAATAATAAGACCTCTCTGAAAATAAGGCCAAGCGCTTATTTCAGGGTTCAAAAAAATATAAGACAGGGTCTTATTTTCAGGTATAATCATTGAATATTTGTTTATTTTGATGTAAGCTGCTCAGTCATCTGAATTATCCTTTTTTATATTTATGATCATTGAATATTCATTTTATTTTGATGTAAGCTGCTCAGAGTCACCTGAACTGTGAGATAGGCAGCAAATAAATTTGATAAATAAATACATAGAGGGAATCTACCTCCAGTTACCAAAAAAAAAAAAAAAAATGACCGTATCTGGAAAACCATTCTGACAGGCTAAACTACAATTAGGATTGATTTAGTTCTGGCTTAAATGTCCTGTAAAGTCATCCACCGGAGTATATAAATCATGATTGATAGCTTAGCATAATTTGTGAATTCTCTGAATCAGCAGTGCCACAGCAAATGGCAATGGCAATATGCGCATTTTCATGCGGACATGAAAAATAGCCAGTTAGACCCAAATGCTGCATTTAATCTCACAATCGTTGACCCTGCGGGGTCAGGGTCTCCCCAAAAAGCAGACCCTGCACCTGTGGGGGAAAACGCTAGAATGATGATAAAACATGCTCATTGTCATACAAGAACATAGGGCTGGTGTCAGGCCTGGAAGCCATCTTTTTTTTTGGATCTTCAGGCCTGCCACATTTTCTACTGTGGGAAACTAGGAGGGGGGATTGTATGGAGCGATATATATAGTCATAATAACATTCCTTTCTTAGGGAGTCAAGGACATCTTGCCCTGCACCTGGATGGCTGGAACTGGGAGGCATCTCCAGTTGGGACGGTGCTTCGATTGGGCATGTGATGGACATGTGGATGTTGGCCAGTGACTTGGAAGGGTCCAACCCTCTGCTCAAGGCAGGGGACCTTATCCCCTCAATCAAATGGTTGTCTAGTATATTTTTGAAAACTTCCAGTAATGGAGCACTTGCAGATACTACAAATACCCACAAATATCATTATTTCTGAACCCAAGTGCCCAGGTCACAGCATTTGCATGCTACCATTCTCTCCCCACCACAAATGCTCACACACACTATGATTTGCAAGGAAAGCAAGGACTTTAAAGACCCAGATTCTAATCCTCCTTCAGCCATGAACACTCATTGGATTTTAGGCTCTCTTTCTCTCTCAATTCAACTATCTCACGGCACTGGGTTTTTTTGGGAGGAGGGAATAGAGAAATAAATCTTACATATATTATCTTGAACTTCTGGATATAAATCTCATGAATACTTTTTTAAACTGGCTCTGACAGACAATGATGTCTGAACCAGCCACCTTCGTCTACTGCTGTGAATCTTTCAAAATAGGCATGGCCCAAGTGTGAGGATGGTTTATTTTATTTCTCTTATCACACAAAAGTATTTCAGTTTCTTTCCTTGAATGAGAAAGTGGTGGGTTTGCAGTGGTGGGTTCGACATTATGTTACCATGTTTCTCCAAAAATAAACCCTCCCCGAAAATAAGCCCTCACCCCCGAAAATAAGCCCTCACCCCTGAAAATATTTTAACGCCTGTGCAGCCAGTCCCTGCCATTTCCTCTGGTTAGGGTTAGGGAGACAGAGCTGGAAATCAGGTAAGATGTCAGGAGGAGCCCCTTCTTGCTTCACATGCCCCAAAATAATAAGACCTCCCTGAAAATAAGGCCAAGTGCTTATTTCAGGGTTCAAAAAATATATATGACAGGGTCTTATTTTCAGGGAAACGATACTACCAGTTCGCCACATACACACAATTCGTGTGCACGCCTGCCTTCCATACATACGCCCAGCCTTCCGTGCATGCGCTTTGCTTGCACACACCCCTTCTGCGCATGCGCCTGGCCTCAAAAACCTGCCTAAATAGGATGGCATAGAGCCAGGGTGGGGGAGTGGGCGGGCGGGTTTCTCCTGAACCGGTCTGAACCGACTGAATACCACCTCTGCCGGTTTGACTCTTATTAGAACTGAGCAGCTGCTCTCTACATGTTCTATCTCCTTCACTGGTGTTAGGATTTTATTTATTTGTATCTTGCTTTTATTATTTCTACAAAGAACTCAAGGTGGCATAAGTATCCACCACATTCACCTCCTCCTATCTCCTTCAATACAACTCTATGAGGTAGGTTGGGTTGCGAGAGAATGTCTGGTCCAAGGTCACCCAACTGGCATTCATGGCTAAGGCAAGACTAGAACTCGCAGTTTCCTGCTTCCTAGCCTGGTGCTTAAACCACTAGACCCAACTGGAATATTAATTCTTTCTTTTAATGAGTCCCAAATTTGCTTGATATTGTGGGGCTCTTGGTACTCTCTGAGCTTGATTTTTTTTTTGTGCAGATGTTCCATTACCCAACAAGGTAATATCATCAGTTCTAGAAGCAAACGGCGGTTGCTCGACATGGCCTTGGCATGCTGTATATGCTGTGCTGAGGTTTACTCAATAAACCATTGTTAAAGCAAACTTTAGCTCAGCATAATGTGAGACCCAAAGGCACACTGTTATTCTAGGCCTTTGAGCTTACCTCATGTGATCAGAGTGGTCATCAGCAGTGCCCATTCAGAACTTCAGGGCTGCTCGGATTGCCTGACAAGCTGCTCTCTTGACTTCTAAAGCTCTTTCGGGTTGGCCTGACTGATAGACTGCTACCTGGACTTGAACTTCTGGTTCTGTCCCATCGTGGTCTAACAACAAATCACAGCAAAAGAACCCATCAAGCAAGCATCTCAGCCAGCGCCGTGCCCGGGCCTCCTGTTCTGCATCCAATCCTGGATCTGGATCCACCTGCACAATGACTCCAACCAAGGCCACTGGGTTGTAATAGATGCAGTTCTTCAGCTTGTGTAGCATTTCAGCCAGTCGATCCAGTTGGTCCCAAGACTTAAGGAAAGGAGCTCTGCACAGGAAGAAGATGAGCTGGGAGTAGATTCTTTCTTGTTGTCTGGAGCAGCCATTTTCATTCAGGAGCTGAGACCTTTCAGGCCACTGGCTGACAGCTTGATCGCAACAGATCACTGAGCTGGTCACATGGAAAGCTGGTATAGGGAATTTTGCAAACACTTCCTGTCGGAAGTTCTCCACCACCGCTTGGCTTTGCAATTCCCCAAGCAGATGCACGTTGCCTCCCATCATAAACTGAAGGGTCACAAATTCCAACTCCAACTTTTCCTCAAGTGGAAGGTCAGACCTGGTGACAACTGCCAACAGGTCTCTGACTAGCTTTAGGCCTGCCTCTTGGCCTTGGCGGTCTTCTTCTGCCGTCCGGCTCTGTCCTGTTCCCACTCGCTCTGTGACTTCTTCCCAGGATCTCCCAGCCTGCCTCAGGATTTTCTTGTGAGTTCCGACTGAAAACCCTCTGAAAAAATCTTGGCCTGCCCCAACCGATTCTTCGTTCCTTGTTAGGATTTCATCAGATGGTTCTATAAATTCTTCCGGTCCTCCTTGAACTTGATCTTTGATCTTTGGGCGAGCACCAGCCACAAACTCACAATCCCTTCCATTCTCTTCTGGGATATTTTCATTCAGCTCTGTGCTATCTTCTGGTATTCCTTCTTCTTGCTCTACAATATTCTTCTGGTTGGTTATCTCCAGCTCTGTGATCTGCTCCTGAACTGTTTCATTCAGCTTCCTACTCTTCACTGCAGCGTTTGTCGTTTGGTCTAAAACCACTTGGATTCCTTCTTCCTGCTCCATAACCCTTAGCTTCCTTCCTCCCCCTGATCATTTCTCCAGGCCCTCCCAGGTCTGACTCCTTGTTGCCTAGACCCCACTGGCTGCCTTGTGTCACAATAAGCGCTGACCCACTCATTCATTGGATGCTGGCTTTGACCAGGTTCATCTTGTGAAACTTATATTTCCCTTTTCAAGCAGCAAACTAGTCATTATTTTTTTCCATAATAAAGAGGGAATAAGTCCACCAGAGCTTTTCATGCTGCATTTATTGGCATGTGTTATTCTAATCTAAAGCAGAGGCCAACTGGAACAAAGTACAAATATTGAGGCTAATAAGAATTGACTGTGGCTTGATCTGTCATGGGGATGCAGCTGTCAATATGGATGAGGCCATTTCCTGCAATTCCCAACATTCTGAAAGATTCTGTCTTCTCCCATGAAGACTCCTGGCAAGTGTCGACATTTCCCCACCACCACCCCACACAAAAATGGACCATAGCCACGTGTCAAGTTTATTTTCAAATAATTTCTATCTATGCTGTGGGACCTTCAGAAACATTCTTAGAAGTAAAGAAGCCAAGTAAAGTAGAAATCCCAGCAAGTGCCTGATGATGACATGTCCATGAGCGCGCTGATATTTCTTGGGAACACAGTGGGAGCGGCATCATCCTCTGTGAGCTGCCATTCGCTTTTTTTAAAAAATGGTTTTGGATATACAACGAAGGCTGAGTAAAAGCACAAGGAGAGCAACGGAGTTGATACCATCTTGAACTGGTAGGGCTGGGTTCCATTTCAGCCTATAGGTGAAATAGGATAAGGAAAAATATGCTAAATGCAAAAAAAGTGTGTGGGGGGGGGAGTTATGGGCTTGCAACCTCCCCCCACCTCTGAAATTTAAGTGACATGATGTATTTTTTTTTTGTAATGTAGGAAGTTAGCCCCCAGCCCTGTCCTAGAAAAATGAAATATTCTAGGAAATATTAAAAAGGCAGAATATTATACCTTCCTGGATGAGAAAAGGAGAAATGTGCTCTTGGAAAGCAGCCCCCATCTTTGTCAATAGCCCCAGAAAGACAAGAGACATCTTATCTAAAACACAAAAGCCCTTCAGCTCCAAGGTGATGGGATTAAGACATGGACCTCAGGACATGATAGGATTTGCCCTGCATGCAGGGGTGAAATGCTCCCGGTTCGGACCGGCTCGGGCGAGTAGGTAGCGATGGAGGCGGGCTGTTCGGAGAACCGGTAGCAAAAATCCCTGCCCCCGCCCCCATGCCTAGCTGAGCCACGCGATCATCAGAGCTTTTTTTTCTTTTAAATGGCTCTGACGATCCAAGCTCTGACGATCCCAGCTGAGTTGCCTGTTGATCAGGCAACTCAGCTTGGATCGTCAGAACCTTTTGAAAGCATTTTTTAC
>WNWU01000019.1:2696158-2710269 GCA_012654045.1 Ptyas mucosa | reverse complement strand
AGGCAACTCAGCTTGGATCGTCAGAACCTTTTGAAAGCATTTTTTACATGGTTTTACATGTAAAAAATGGTTTTAAAAGTAAAAAAAAAAACTGGCCACGCCCACCCAGTCACATTACCCCCCCCAAGCCACGCCCCACAGAACTGGTAGTAACAAATTTTAGATTTCACCCCTGCCTGCATGGCCCCATGGTAGTCTGAAAACCAATCAGAATACAAGCTCAAATTCAAAAGTCCAGAGCGGGTATAAAACTCAAGCACTCTAAGCATCTCTTTCCTTTTTTTTTTCTTTCTTCACCCAAAATGTTCAAGGCATGTGATCCTGTCCACCATTAAAACTATCTTTCCAAACAGCCACCATATTTCCAGTGTCTTTCTCCCCACTTGGAACTGAACCCAGAAGGATATTCCTTCCAACAGTAATTTTCAAAGACCTGTTTTTAATATAGCGTTTATGGGTAAGACAGAATAGTGAAGAATGTTCACTACTCAAATTAGGTTGCTACGTCTTGGTCTGACTAACGATCTTCCTTGAAAAATTTAACATATTGAATTAAAACTCCACTTTTCTACTGAACAAATACTCAAGGCCTCTAACAAAATGTTTAAAAGCATTCTATAAACTGAAAGTGACACAGGAGGCGGCCTTGGCCCAGTTCCCAGATATGTAAGCTTCTTCTATTTAACAAGATAATTTGATAACGAGAGAGGCTTTTCCTCAGATAGTCACACCCTAAGCATTTGGGGTTTTAAAGATTAATGATTCACTTTAAAGATTCGCTTTGAAAACAACTGGCAATCAGTAGAAGTCTTTCAGTACAAGAATCTCGTGGTCCTTTCATTTTTCCTTCCCAGATGCAGATTCTATTGTATTCATTTCAGCACCCAAATGAAGCCTGGGTAGGTTTGTTGAAGTGTCTCCTCTAAAGTTATCCTTCCCAGCTTTGTGTCATCTGCAAACCTGATAATCAATCCACTCAACACTTTTCTCTAAGCAAAAGCTGGACCATTAACCAGCACTATACAGTCCTTCATCCAACTATGAGTCCATCAAACGCTAATATCAACTGTTGGAAGAAAATATCCATCTGGGTTCAGTTCCAAGTGGGGAAAAAGACACTGGAAACATGGAGAGTGCTTGGAAAGATGGTTTAACGGTGGACAGGATCACATGGTTTGAGTTCCTGGGCAGAAAAGAGGCGAGATGCTGAGCGTGCTTTGGTTTTATGCCCTCTCTAAACTTCCTGGGGCACAGGAAGAGTATCCTGATTGGTTGTCAGATTCCCAGGGGGTGGGGGTCTTAGCTAACCTTGCTAGCTGATGTAATCTTCCCAGGTTGCATGTGGGGAGTTTCTGTTGCTAGATGGATCCTTTGCAAATGATGGTCCATTGACAAAGGTGGGGGGAGGCAGGAAGCTGCTTTGTCTTTAAAACCTGTTTCTCCATTTCTCATCCAGGGAAATATAATATTCTGCCTTTTTAATATTTCCTAAAATTTTTCATTCTTCTAGGAGAGAGGTGAGTGCTAACTTCCTACACAATTACCCCCGTATTTTACCATTTTATTAAAGACAACACCAATAAGACAACACCTGGAATACTGCAACCAAGTTTGGTCACCAAACTACTTAAAAGATGTTGAGATCTTGGAAAAAAATTCAGAGAAGAGCAACTAAGATGATCAAAGGCCTAGGCTTACTGAGTCATTACAATACAGAATTAGTCCCCCAAAAACCTATTTTATTGTAACATCTGAGAATTACGTTCATTCCCAGCTGAGTCCCAATTAGTTGCAAAACAAGTCTTTCGGAAGAAGTCCTTCAGGATAATCACCAACATTTATCTTCTTTGACACCCTGCCAAAGGCCTTACTTGGCAAAGCCCCACAAAGTTCAGAAACAAACGAGACACCAACTGGAAACAGAGTTAGCAACGTTGCTTTCCTGCAAAAGGCCCAAGTGCCTTTGTTTCTCTTTTAAGTCTTATGGGAGGGGCTAATCATCTCCTGGCCTTACTCCCAAGTCGTCCCTTTTGCTTTAGCTGCTCTTGCCTTCTGGCAACTCTGCGCAAGCGTGCACTAGGACAGGCTCCTCCTGTTCCTCTGCCTCTCTGCTGTCTGACTCTGGGGCTCTGGAGTCCACGCATCGCTCCCAGATGGCCCTGGCCCCATCTAAGCCTCTGATGCAGAGCCCTCATCGGGGCCTTCCCCAGACTCCAGGACTGGCCCATGTTCCTCCCCAGCCTCCTCACTGTCCTACTCCGCTGCCAGCTCCTCAGGCTGCTGGCGGACCACAACATCTATTGCCTCTAGCAGTGTGGCAACTGTTACACTCCTTCACCCTCCCCAGATGTTCTAAAGCAGTGTTTCTCAACCTCAGCATTTCAAAATGTGTGGACTTCAACTCCCAAAATTCCCCCAGCTTTAAAGAGTTCTGGAGACCACAGATTCTTCATTATTGGCTATTCTACTTTATTACCCACTTCTGAGAATACAAATTCTTCCAAAGATACTAGCAAAAGTTTTTCCTTTGGGCAACCTTTCTTTTGCGCACCTTAAAAACATACCTTTCTACTAAAGCAACTCAAGAAGAAGAAAAAAGTGAAAGAAAGTGAAAAACATCCTTTATTTATGTCTATATTTTAGACGCTTGTTTGTTTTTGAAAATAGGCATTTTCTGCCAAGGAAGGCAAGGAGGGCTGGCTAATTATACAAAAATACAACAAAATGCAAACCAAGCCATTTAATAATTAGTTAAAACACCATTAAAATTCATCAGTGGTACAGACTCCTTCTAATGAAAGCCCCATCTAGCCACTGATTCCAGACTCTCTGAGGCTGGATGAGATCATCTTTACATATTGATAGATATCAGCGGATATCAGAAGGGGAAAAAAATCAGTTGATTTTTCTTGGTGAACATTTCCAAATTCTGATGGTGATAAGAACAGTCCATCTCAGGTACATATGCAGTCTGGATTTGCTAACTGGACTCATCACCAGCTTAATTTATAGGTCAAAAATGTTCAAAATATCAAGTTATACATCATCACCACCAACAACAACAAATATTAAAATCTCCTCCACCTATGACCGTGATGGCAAACCTATGGCACGTGTGCTCGAGTTGTCATGCAGAGCCATTTTTCCGGGCACGCGCGCTGTCACTCAACTCATCTGCAGCTGTGTATGTGCACATGCTCCAGCTGGTGTTTGAGCCTCCAGTGCGCATGTGCACAATTCAGGGAACCCAGCTGGTCTTTGGAGCTCTCCTGTGCATGCACCCACATTTGCACATGTGCACGAGAGTACTTGCACACAGCGCATGAATTCGTAGATGGCATTCGCGTGTGTGCATTGTGCATGTGAAAACCGCATGCATGTGCTGATGGTGCAATTGTACACGCAGCACACAGGAACCGTGTGAAAGCCACGCGCATGCGCAGATGGTGTGATTGTGCGCACAGTGCACGGGCAGGAGCATGTTAGCACGGATAGCACACGCACAGTGAGTACCTGTTCAGCCCTCGGTGAGTAAAAGGTTCTCCACCACTTACCTATGAAGTGCACTGTTACGATTTCAAACTTGTAAGAGCTACTTAAAGCAAATTGGTCCATTTCTCCGAAGTTACCGGTATTTAGTGACTATTTCAATGATTTTCTTCCAAGGTTCTGCAGATGACAAAATCCATAACTGTTGCATCCACTGTAGGGATGATGCAGACATGGCTAAGTTTTATTCCTCACTTTCTCGGCCACCTTATCGTGGGACTAACTTCAGAACGATTGGTTTTTCCGGAACTAATGGTTGCTCATGACCAGAGGAATCTGCAGGAGAGAGAAAGAACAGAGAAAGAAATTAGCAAACAGGATAACCCAACTCAACTTCCAGGTTCACGAGGTTGAAGGACACCGCAAAAGGTCAACTAGAACCTTTCCAGGTCTAAACAGAACCATGGAACACAACCTCAGTCCTGCTTGAGCAGGGGGTTGGATTAGAAGACCTCCATGGTCCCTTCCCACAACTTTTATTCTATAAACCTTCTCTACAGATATGGTAGGTTTTTACATAATGTGTCTGAAGAAGTATATAATTTGAGCCTAGGCATTTGATCTCGAATAAGATCTCTGAATCGATTTGTTTGATAATCCATTGTTTGTCTTCTTGATTGTCCACATCTTCAGAATTTTCTCCGACGCCAAAGATCAAAAGCATCCATACTCCTTCTATCCTGCTAGGCGAAATTGGTTAATGGAAACTGACGTAGATCTGTATTCAGATCCCCTTAAGAGTTGCACGGCCACCCCATTATCTTTTTGATGCCCAAAGTCTCGGGTAACACTCTACATCTAAGAAGACATGGGCTCCTTCCCCAGAGCCAAGCTTAAGCCAACATCAAGACAACCCCAAACAGAGGGATTTAATCAAGACCATGTGAGATCCTAATACCACTCTATAAAGCCTTAGTAAGACCACACCTAGAATACCGCATCCAGTTTTGGTCACCACACTATAAAAAAAGATGTTGAGACTCTAGAAAAAGTGCAGAGAAGAGCAACAAAGACGATTAGGGGACTGGAGGCTAAAACATAGAATCTGGAAGGTGGTCCTTGATTTTCAGCTGTGATTGGATTTGCAGATGGTAGTTGTGACAATGTTTACAGTCATGACCCTGAATTGAAGTTTGATTTGCAGTTTTAGCTTGGCCACGCACAACTTTAATTATTGCAATGTTTTCTATGTGAGGCTACTCTTGGAAGGACTGTAGAAGCTGCATGTACAGAAGTATTTACAGCAAAAAAGTTGCTTTTTTGATGTAAATCCTGGCTTAATAGATGAGAATGAGACTAAAACATGAATGGTTGCAGGAACTGGGCATGGCTAGTCTAGTGAAGAGAAGGATCAGGGGAGACATGATAGCAGTGTTCCAATATTTGAGGGGCTGCCACAGAGAGGATGGGGTCAAGCTATTTTCCAAGGCACCCGAAGGCTAAACAAGGAATAATGGATGGAAACTGAACAAGGAGACATTCAATCTAGAAATAAGGAGGAATTTCCTGACAGTGAGAACTATCAACCAGTGGAACAGAAGTTGCCTTCGGAAGTTTTAATTTATTTATTTATTTGTCAAGCATAATATAACAGGTAAAAGTATAAACATAATTTGAATACATGAAAAGAGTAAGTGTAAAAAGTAATGTTAGGACAGGGATGGTAGGCAGGCTGGGGCACTTATGCACGCCCCTTACAGACCTCTTAGGAATGGGGTGAGGTCAACAGTAGACAGTTTAAGGTTAAAGTTTTGGGGGTTTGGGGAAGGAACCACAGAGTCAGGTAGTGCATTCCAGGCATTGACCACTCTGTTGCTGAAGTCCTATTTTCTGGAATCGAGTTTGGAGCAGTTCACTTTAAGTTTGTATCTATTATTTGCTCGTGTATTGTTGTGGCTGAAGCGGAAGTAGTCATTGACAGGAAGGACATTGTGGCAGATAATTTTATGTACTACGCTTAGGTGGGACCGAAGTCGGCGTAGTTCTAAGTTGTCTAAGCCCAAAATTTGAAGCCTGGGGGTATTAAGCAGTGGTTCTCAACCTGTGGGTCGCAACCCCTTTGGGGGTCGAACAACCCTTTCACAGGGGTCGCCTAAGACCATCGGAAAACACATATTTTCAATGGTTTTAGGAATAATTTTATGGTTGGGGGTCACCACAACATGAGGAACTGTATTAAAGGGTCACGGCATTAGGAAGGTTGAGAACCACTGGCATAAGGTATTCTATTGCAGGTAGAGGACTGGAGGACTCTTCATCACTGGAGGCTTTCAAGAAGGGACTGGACTGCCCTCTGTCAGAAACGGTGACGGCAGGGTCTCCTGCTTGGGCGGGGGTTGGACTAGATGACCTACAAGGTCCCTTGTTTTATTCTGTTAACCTCACGCCCGACCCAGGTTTCGAGGAGACCTGGCGAAAAAAGAGAGGGAAGGCAGCGCGCCTGCGTATTGGCGCGCGACCGCCTTTCCCAGAGGAGGCGGGGCAGGGGCGGGGCCAGCCGTCCCTCGCGCTCGCCAGGTTCCTCGCGCGCGCTCCCCGCCGGGTCTCTCCCGTGTTCCGTCGGCGCGTGAGGGCGACGCTTGCGGCCTTCTCTTTGAGGTGAGTCTGGCCGCGCCTCTCTCTCTCTCTCTCTCTCTCTTTTTCTTTTTCCCCGCTCGCGTGCGCTGAGGAGCAACCGCCTCAAGGCCGGGCCGGCGGATTTCCCCTTCTTCCCAGAAGGCTCGGAACGCCGACTCATCTAGCGGAGAGCCCGACCGCTTTCCCGGGGAAGGGTCTTTGTGGGGAGTGGGAGTGGTGGAAGCCATGCCTCATCGGGCTCGGCAGAAAAAAGGCGGCGAACCCTCTGCGACGGGGATGGTGGCGATTGTGTTTCCTCACGCTCTCCCAAGGTTAAACGGCAACCCGCGCGAACCGTTGCGCCGCCGCCGGGGACAACCCCGCGTTGTTTAATGGGAAGCCGCCTCTTCTTCTTCTTCCCGCCCGCTCGCCAGGCATTGGGTGGCCTCGGATTCCCATCGTCAGAGTCCCGTTCCCATTCCCCATAATGGGAATCTCGGGTCCGAAATAACTTAACTATGCAATCCGAGCAGAAACCAGACCGGATTTTTTGTTGTTGTTGTTTTTTTTGAAGGGGGGAGGGTTAGGGGTCTGAGTTGATGGAGGGGCCTGGATTTGCAGGAGATTTTTTTTTTTAAAAAAAGGGGGAGGGGGGGTTTAAATAATTCATGCTTCCTATAAGAATATGGTGCATGTCTGATCTTCTTTGCATCATCATCATCATCTCCTCTGCAAACAGTTGGGGATATATTTCTTAATCGTTTCTGCCGATTCTTTTTTATGATAATGTACGCTTGCTTAAAAAAAAGAGGGCCGTTTTTTTTTTTAAATGAAAATTAAAATGAGAAGGGTTTTTTAACTGCTTTCCCTTCTTGCGCTTCTCCCAATTCGAAAATGCTCCTTGAATAGTGTAGGCTTTTCTTTGCAACATCTCCTCTGCAGACGGTTGGGATATATCTCTTAATCGTTTCTGCCGATTATTATTATTATTTTTGATGATAACTTAAGCTTGCTTTAAAAAGGGGGGGGGGGCTTTTTTTTAAAGAAAATGAAAATGAGTGGTGTTTCATTGCGTTCCCTTCTTGTGCTTTTCCCAATTCGAAAATGCCCCTGAATTGGTGTGTGATTTTCTTTGCATCATCTCCTCTGCAAGGGTTGGGATATATCTCTTATCGTTTCTGCCGATTATTATTATTATTTATGATAACTTAATGTTGCTAATAAAAGGAGGCTTTTTTTAAAAAAAAATTAAAATGCGAGGGGTTTAACTGCTTTCCCTTCTTGCGCTTCTCCCAATTCGAAAACGCTCCTGAATGGTGTATGATTTTCTTTGCATCATCTCTGCAACTGTTGGGACCTATATACTTTCCTTTACTTTTACTTAGCCCTTGGGCCATATCAAAGTGCAGCGTTCCAGACATAAGTTATTATGCTAAAATCTGATAAAAACAATTTAAAATGGAATTGGAATAAAACACGATTTAAAATGAACTAGGAATAAAACATGATTTAAAATGGAATTGGAATAAAATACAGATTAAAATGATAGCTTTGATTAGCCTATAGGCCGTATCACAGCACAAGGTGCAAACACATATCACCAATAAAATCTTATACAAACAATTTAAAATAAGAGTAGGGTAAAATACAATAGTTATAGGATAAGATACAATATAATTTAATACATATATACCATTTTGGCCAATTCTTTTTTTAATGATAACTTAAGCTTGCAAAAAAAAGGGGGCTTTTTAAAAAAAATTAAATTAAAATAGGAGGGGTTTAACTGCTTTTCCCTTCATGCACTTCTCCCAATTAGGAAAATGGCCCTGAAAGGAGATTTCTGCGGATTGTTAGATCCATCGGATTTCTCGTCTTTGAAATAAGTCTGCAAAAATCGGTGCCCCTTCCACTGCCTTTTCTCTCTGTCTTGGGTAAATATGGTATACCTCACCAGAGGAAGATGATGGTGGCACCTTGGTGTTGTAAAAATGAGTGGTGCCAGTTCAAACTTTCCCCTTTCAAAGAAGCCATCTTTGTAACACATCAAATCTTTTTAAATGGGAAACAAGTAAAGCATAGAATGGCAGACCAGGACATTTCATTCTTCCTTGTTCTAAAGGTTTTATTTGAAGAAATATTTGAAATCTGTTCTCCACTTAGAACACCACCTTCTTCCCCAGATTCTGCATGGCTATTTTTTTCTGCGGTCCATAAATTAGTTAAAGACGGTGGTTATATGTGAATATCAGTGAAACTTAGTTTTATTGCAGGGTAGGAAGAGTATTGTTTTAATATGATGTATAAACCAAGGCCCCCTTTCATTATCTTATGATTCATTGTAATATGGGAATCCAGAAAAATGTAACCAGTTTAAGCACATTGTGTGAATCAGTCAGCATATATATCTGATATAAGTGTATTGATAGGGAAGATTGATTCCTTCCTCTGTTCTAAAATAACTCCATTCTTCTCTTCTACCTGAGAATTTTTGAAACAAAAGGTTGGATTATGGATCAAAGCACACAATCTTTATTTATAGCTATTTATTTAATTTAAAATATTTATAGTTTTGCAGTACAGTACCCACAACCTGGGGTAGCTAACCACAATGGATAAAATAAAAAACAATAAAATACCAAGAAATATATTATGAAAAACCAAGCACCCAATCCATCATGTACATCACATTAATCTACGGTATGTCATGGGTGCCCAAACTTTCACCTTGCCTAGGCCACATTGAGTAAAGAGGAATTTTCTTGGGACACATATAAAATATATAATATAGTTAATGTATATGACTATACTATATAATCGTGATGGCGAACCTATGGCACGGGTGCCACAGGTGGCACGTGGAGCCATATTGGTGGGCACGCGAGCTCAGCTTCAGCACACGTGTGTGCGCCGGCCAACTGATTTTTGGGTCTTCTGGGCCTACCAGAAGTCAGGAAACACACTGTTTCTGGCCTCCGGAAGGCCTCTGGGTGGGTGGGGAAGGCCGTTTTCATCCTCCCCGGGCTCCTAGAAAGGCTCTGGAGCCTGGGGAGAGCGAAAAACAGGCCTACCGGGCCCACCGTGCCATCACGTGCCAAAAGTGGGGGGAGCATGGAGGGGGCGGGCGCATAGAATTACGGATGTGGGCACGCATGTATGTGACCCCACCGTGCTCCCCCCGCTTTTGGCATGCGATAGCAAAAAGGTTAGCCATCACTGCTATATTCGAAGTTTACAAGATTGTGGGGCCACATTCCTAGCTGTCCAGGGCCACATGCAGCCCATGGGCCATGGATTGGAAATGCCTGAGCTATGGAATCCCAGAGGTATGTATGTATGTTATGTATGTATTTGGGGATGAAAGCTTGCTAGTTCTCAAGGGGGAAGAGTGTTCCACAGCAGGTCTGCTATGGAAAAGGCATGCTTCCTGGGTCCCACTAAATGAAAACAAACCAAAATTCAATCCACCTCTTTGAAGAACATTTATTGTTATGATTATTTCTTCATGTTTTATGGAAAGGTCAGCTCATCTGCACCACTTTTATACAGTATTCCTGCATCATTTACAGATCAGATGGTACATATATACACACACACACTTCTGTTGGCATAAAAGGAAAAGAAATTGAGGTTTCACTCGATATGACTTGGGTATTTTTAGATGTAGGTTTCCTGTCTGACTTCCAGCTGATCCATATAGCCTCGTATATAATCCAACCCACCACCCAAATTAGTGAAATTTGGCAGACCAGGGTGATCCCTGAGATCTTGCTGTGATGGGAATTGCCTTTGGCAAACACAGAAATTTTTGAACTCAGCCAAAGGTTATTCATTTGGAAACAGAGATGCATACTTGAGTGTGGTATGTCTATACTCTCTCCCTGTACAAGAGTTCTTTCTGTTTTTGAGGAGATCAGCATCCAAGGTCTAAAAACTTGAGCAGTGCAGTTAAGAAGATAAATTGGAAACTTTGCAGGCAATATCTGAAAGTGAGAAAAGCATGAGCAGCCATGCTTCTTCCCATTCCCAGGTGTTTTTTCTCATCATAATATTTACCATCGATATAGTCAAGATAATCTCAACCCATTGGATCATTGTTTCAAAGATATTTCTTTGCCTAAACAGAGAAACAAAATAGCCCCTGGGTGGGCAAAAATGCAGTGGTAGTTCAGGGAACTTCCTGCCAGGTTCCCAGTTGACTTACCTTAAGGAAAACTGGCAGGGAGAATTGAAAATGCCAATCACATGACTGCAGATGGGCTTGGCAGTCCTGGCTACAACCTTGCCAAATTTCAATTCCAGAGGGGTCCTGGATTTTGGATGCATTCTTTAAAAGTTAGCCCATTTGAGGTTCGCAATTCAAAAACTGTTCCTCTATAGTGCATCTTTTGATTCAATTGAAGGTTACAAATGATGAAGCAAGACATGAGAAATTTAGCAGTATATAGTTTTTAGAATGTCCAGGGTTTTTTGTTACTTCCCCCTACCCGCCACCCGCCCCCAAATATCTTGAAAACACATGCCTAAATAGCTTGATGGCATTATGACTACAGCTTCTTTGAACCCCACCTACATAATAGAATGTAGTTCAAAGGTTCACGAGGGAGCCAATCCCTTCTTAGCCTATTTAACACCTCTGCTAGTTTCATTGTACACAGATCTCCATTACACCAATAAAAGGTTTGCCACCTGGTGACTTGGTGGCAGGCTTAGATAGAAGATAGAAACCTCAAGGACTTTTGTCATTGACCGTTCTCATAGCTCTTAGGGGGGGCTTAACAGGGGCTTAACCAAGCATAATTTTCCCTTTGAAAAACATCTGCCTGCGCATAGATTACCCTTGATCTTTTTGAAGATTGCCTTGTATCCTGCACAGTTCAGGGTATTTTTAGTGAATTTCCTTCAAGACATTTCAGTGCCTTGGAAACACTTCTATTTTGTGAACCAGGAATTAGAAACCATTTAAGATTTCTTAAGATAAATTCAGCTTAGGAAATACATTATGTTGACACACATACATAGCTGCCCTGAGTCTCCAGAGAAAGGCATATAAATTGAACTAACTAACTAACTAAATAAATAGATATATTTGTAAATTTCAACCTTGAATTTAGTGATAGATAACTCTTTTACTTTATGTTTATGTTGGAGGGACGTGTTGTCCAATTACAAAATAACTGCCATAATAGCATGCCAATCACAAATCAAAAAGCCAAATTAGTTTGAATGTGCAGATCTGTGAACACCATGTTGAGTTTGGGAAAATTAATTCTTAGATTAGAAGAATATTTAATAAATTCATTTAATGATATTGATATATAAGGCTATAGTTTTGATAAATTTTTAGAATAATCCCTTAGATTTGTGATGGGAAATGTTTTTCTTTTTGTATCTGGCATTCCCAAATCACCTCTTTATGAGATATGTTTCCTGCCCTATTTTATTGCTTTATTGTCCCTCTTTTTAGTTTCTAAAGGAAAACAGGGCAGAAAGTAGCCTGAGGTCCATTACTTGTAGTAACATAGATCCAATACCTATGAATATGTATGCTTAACTGTACATAATGTGTTATTTATGCATTAGTCTCTACCATCTTTCTGAGAGGTAAAAATATGAAAGGGTGGGATTTCTCTCAATATTCTTTGGAAGGAGTCCCACTAGAACATATTGTTTAATAAGAGCAGCCTCCAACCTTTTGGGCACCAGAGACCAGTTCTGTGGAGAGAGGTTTTTCTGTGGACCAGAGGGGGCATGGTTTTGCATGGTGCCTGCGGATGGGGCTTCTGTTGTTTGCACGGCCCCATTTCTGGCATGCTGCAGACCAGTGTCAGTCCACAGACTGGGGGTTGGGGATCCTTGGCTTAATAAACACTACTGTAAGCCTTTATTTATTTATTTTGAGATTTGTGTATGATTCCCCATGGGGGCTCTTTTTATGAAGTCTTTTGTCCATATCTACAAATTATATACAATTTCCAGACTGAAAATTAAAATGGGATTGTTTGTCAGGTCAATATCAGACAATCAAGCAGAAAACAATACCCTAAATCAAGGAGCTACCAAGGAGAAAATCACACCCACCACCAAGACTGGCAAAGCAAGCTACTATAATACAAACAGGGAGAAAATCCCACACTCACTAGCACTGATGATGTTACCTAGTTGGTAATGAAATGTGTGCAAGCAAACAACCAAGCTTAGAGAGCATCAAGGACTCCACAGTTCAACCCTGAGCTACAAATATTCTTTTCTATTAAAAGAATTATTTGTCCATGTTTATACAAATATTGGAGTTGCATAATATATTCCATTGGGAGTTAAATAACATCCCTATTTTTGACAGTTTGCAGTTCTCAATCCTTTGATGTTATTTCTTTTTTTAATAATCAGAAATTCTATTTAGTAGACTTCTCCCAAGATGGCGGGAAGTGGGTGACTTTTTTTTTCATCCACTGATGAACAGTTGATTTTAAAAAAAATTTTTTTTTTAATTTATATGCCGCCCTTCTCCGGAGACTCAGGGCAGCTTACAATACATTAAGCAATAGCCTTCATACTTTTGTATATTTATACAAAGTCAGCTTATTGCCCCCACAATCTGGGTCTCATTTCACCTACCTTAGAAAGGATGGAAGACTGAGTCAACCTTGAGCCTGGTGGGATTAGAACTTGCAGTAATTGCAGGCAGCTGAATGTTAATCAGTGCCTTAGTCTACTGCGCCACTCAGGCCCTTTGCTGCCAAAGTTGGTTATTTGGTGGCTCGCCTCCCTGTTTTTTGGAAAGACCCAACATGACCTTCACCATATATTTACAGAGAAGAGGGGATCTTGAAGACTGCAATTCTTGGTGAGGAGCAATCAGAAGGTTGGGTCTCTTAGCATCTTTTCTCTTAGCTGTTTGTTTTGCTTAAGCATACCTGGGTTTTAGTTGCACATTTTGAAGCTTTATTACCTTTTGATTTACAACTAGTTGACTACTGACCTATTTTATAATCCTTTGCTGGATTTCTGCAATTTTTTTTTCTGTTCTTTTACTGTTTACTATTAAATTCCAAACCATTTTCCTTTTAGCCATAAGGAGATCTGCCATGACAGTATATTTTCTGGCAGTGAAAGTCATCCTATGCATTTTACATTTATACAGGATTATATTACAAGTTTTGCTCTTTCTAGCTCTTTAATAAGAAGGCATTGATATTTGTTTTCCAACTTTTGATGGGAAAATTCCCCTTTAGTCATTTTTGATTCTGGGGAAAAAAAACTTTATCAACTTTTATTTATGGATGCTGGTTTACGACATATCTGTTTCTCATATCCTTGGAAAGAACAGTGTGTTCCTCAAATGTCTCTAAAAGGTGAGATAATTTTCTGGGAAGCATTTGAAAAAAGAATGCTCTCCAGCAGTTTTATTTGAAAATATAAACAAAAAATTTGCTGGATCAACAATGGCTGTGAACCACAATCAAAACCATATCCAAAAGCAGGAAATAACAATGGTATCATCTTTCAAAACGACTCTGGCTGAGGCATAGAGGATTTGATTTGCAACTTGATGAATTGGAATCTGATCTGTTGCTGTCAGATGTGAAGAAGAAAGCACTTGGTTCGAAAAATATAGATATGCCAGAAGAGATTGGAAGGAATATGAATGCACGAAATTCTGAGATAATGGAATTGATGAACAATGGACTGGACTTCCTTGGCCAGCGGAATGTGTTTTTAAGGAGAATTTTTCAAACATGGTTGTTGCAGAGATATTTACAACAGAGACTTAGGACCTATGGAAATGAGAAGTAGTTATTGGGAAAGTTCCCAATTGAAAACCTAAGGAAAGGTTTCATTATTAAGAGCCAAATGAGGGTGCAGTATTTGATCCTGGACATATTAGGAATAATGACTGGGGTGATTTGTGATAGATAAGAAATTGTTGTAGACTTTCTATGAGTAAATTACAATGGTAGACTGTTAACAGAGGGCCTTGAGCTTTAACTTTGCTATTGTTTTTC
>WNWU01000019.1:2651133-2695758 GCA_012654045.1 Ptyas mucosa | reverse complement strand
GGTTTGCAAGGAGAGAGCTATTATTGCAATAGATTTGTCTGTGTTCAACTAGGGTAGATAACACGTGGCTTTGGTTTTTTGTCCCTTTCAGTTCATTTTTTTTATTAATGTTCTTGTCTAGTTTTGTTTTTTGTTTTTGTTGATTTTTTTTCTTCCTCTTTTAGATTTTTTATTTTGAATTTTAATTTTTTGAATAAAAACTTTTTTTTAAAAAAAAATTCTATTTAGCAACTTGAACGCTCTTTCATATTTTTATTTTGCAGATTTGGAGATGCAAATAGTTAATTTAAAATCTAACCTGAAAAAATTAATCTTACAAAGGATTCATTATAGTTAGAGGGAAATGCTCGGACAAATTTTCTTTCTGATCATTTCATTCTGCCCACAATATTATTCTTGAACGTCAAAGAAGAAGGGGAAAAATGAGTTATTCAAAAACCAGTGAAAGCCAAAAGTTGTATAATTCTTAAGAGAAGACGCTTACATTTTGTAAACCCCCATAGAAGTTAACAAAAACTACAATGAATACACTCCCTCCAATTTCAAGAAAAGGCTGACCTTTTATTCCCATTGGCTCCTAAAGTACAGAGCTTAAATTTACATCACAATGAAAGCTTTGTTGTCCAGTCCTCCGAACAGGGAGTTGCATTGGTGATAATGACAAATTTCAGCTAACTGTCAAAAGCTTGTCAATAATCTAAAGCCTCTTGAAAAAAGGAGTTTTTTCAACAATAGAGAACCAAGACAGAGATCTACTGTTTATTCCTGCTGGGTTTTAAATTCCACTTGTAGATAAAATACCATCACAAGTGTACTTCCATTCAGTTTGGGAAATTCTTAGCATAGTGTTCTCTTTCATTTAACATTTTGTAGTGTGGATAGAGGGGCATTACATGTTTTTTTTAAAAGAAATTACGGAGAAATAACTTCATAATCCTTTTTCACTCACATCTCTTAAATAGTGCCTCTCTCTAGCTTACCTGAGAAGAATGGATCCTTTTGTTTCTGGTCGTGCTTTTTTTCCAGGTGCATGCTTTAGACTGTAGTTTTCTAAGCCACATATGCAGCCTCAAACCACATTTAAACAGGTTATCTGTCATTTTGTTTAGAGATCTCCAGGAATCAGAGTCCTATTGAATGTCTGAACCTTCTCAGCAGGTTTACTGAATTTACCAGATTTGCACTGGAAGGGTCCAGCTTTCGTTTAAAAGTGATATCAAATCAAGAACAATTTGTTTTATACACAACACTAAAATAAATTGCCTGGTGAGAATTGAGAACTGTCTAGCTGGGTTCTGCCTTATGAGGATCACACTTTCATGAATTATGCATTGAAACTGGCAGAAAAGAATCACTCTGTCATATCTTTTTCATCATACTTTTGGACTTATCTGTATATAGAGAAAGGCTATTTTGTCATGAAATCTTTAACTGATATTTTAATTAGCAAGAACATTTCTGACCTGAGGCTCCTGTGGCTGTGTGGTAACATTAAATTGAAATGCATTTGTGAACTTCTTTTATTTGAGAAATTATTGAATGGCATTTTTAATGCCTCAGGCCTTTGGGCATCTACATTTAATAACACGCAATTCATATCCTTAAAAAACCCCTCTATAAATCATTTATTAAATAATACGGCCAATCTAAAGTGATACTATCTTCCATCAGTGAAATAATTATACAGTGGCTGCTCTTACAGACAAGAAAGCTAAATTGGCATATTAATAAAACTTAAAGATACGTTTGAGTATCTGTTTTGGCAACAAGGGGTTGCCAGTGATCAAAGCCCCATTTGCTCTTTAGTCCTCGAATTATGACTATAATGGAGCCTGCCCATCACTGTTGTAAGATGGGTCTGTTGCATGACCAACTTGATTCTTACTACCTTTTTTTTTTTGTGGCTGTTATTCAGCGAACAACCATTGAGCCACTGTCATTAAATGAACGCAGACTGGGAAGGGGAAGCGATTGTGGGGAGCACGGCGGGGGAAATAGGCAGGATGAACGTTGCAGTGCCTCTGCGGTCGTACATAAGAGTGAACGACTGCCGTAGTGCTGCAACATTCGTAATTTCAGGACTGTGTCATAAATACTTGCGGGGTTAATGCGTAACTTCAAATGGTCACTAAGTGAACTGTCATAGCTTGAGGATTACTTGTGTTTAAATATAAGACTTCCAGGGCATTCCAGAGCTAGATTGGGAAACTTCTGAAATTCATCCAAAAGGAAGCAGTGGCAAGTTACTCCATATCATTGCCAAGAAAACCAGGAGTAAGCTCAATTCTAGGTAATTTGTGTTATTGTTGTCCCTGCTGCTGTTAAATAATTGGTAGCCTAGATTTGTTAAGACATTCTCTTAAAAAAAACATCCAGGGATCGGTTGGCACTGCCACCTCCAACCGGCTTCCCAGTCGGTTGAATTGCAGCTGCAAAATTCTCAGCAGATCTGTATTTTTGGGGCCCCAAATTAAGGACAATTGTACTTGGGAGATCTGGGCCTGTGTTCTAACTGAACCTTCCTGAAGGTGCACTTTGTGAATGTTTTGGCAGATAGACTGATTGTGTTGGTTAATGGAGTGGGTTTCTCATTTGAGGATTCTATCTATGCTTCTCTTTCTCTTTATAACGGTAAATTGACCAGTAGTGCATTAACTGAAATGTTTGACTTTGATTGCTGCCTGCAGTTATTTCAGACGAAAGCAAAATGAATGAGCATCCAAAGAAAAGGAAAAGGAAGACTCTGCATCCTTCACGCTACTCAGGTAAATCAAATGTAGCTATATTTACCCATTTCAGTTACCGTAAATTGCATTTCCTTCCGAATGTGTCTTATTAAACTTTCCAAAGGCTAGATGAGATTGGTTAACTAAAAAACGAATTCTTAAAATTCTGTGTAGACTGTCTATAATTTATTGTTACATTGTATAAGTACAGGACAGAGTAACTGGTTGCAGTAGAAATGTTGATGTCTGTATCCTAGAATGTAAAGATTGAAGGTATCTTGGAGATCATCTAGCCCAATCTCTAAATTTAACTCAGTTCCTATACACTTTATTTGTAAGTTGCTATCCCTATGATTTATGTTCTTTATTATACACTTGAGATTTGGAAAAAGGAAAAAAATAAAGCACACAATCACATATAGTCTAACATAATTCCACATAACACCAATTCTCCCATCATTTTAAAAAATTGTAAAACATACTTTGGCAAACAGAGCCTTTCAGTCCTGATATAATTCTTTATGGAGAGGATAGTGATACCCTCTGGGTCCTGTCTTATTTTTTTAAAAAAGCAATTACCTGTGAGTACTTTGGAATGACCTCGGAGAACAGCTACCTTTCTTTGCTTAAATGAAGACAAGAGCAGCTATAGATTACCCCCCAAAAGAAAATGAATCAAAGGACAAGCCATTATGTAATAAAGGACCATCAGATTTAGAGACTAGCAGAAGAATGGACAAAGAAATAGTAGTGATTTTCTGACACAGGAGGAAACCAAGAGTCTGAAGTTCGAATGAGAACCTGGCAAAGAAGAGGAAAATGCAAGGAATCTGAGACTTCTAGGTAGGACTGATAGGTGCTAAGAGATTAGTTAAAGAGAGGCACAAAAGAGAAAACAGGAAAGTGTCTCTATATGCTCTGGGTAGAGGCAGACAGATAGCACTGAATAATTTTTGCAATTAAGAAAGGCAGGAGGTGAGAAAGAAAATCAAGATTGGCCCATCTTGATTATCTTGGGTATAAGGAGAGGAAACTTTCAGGCTTTCAAGTTTTTGTTCTGGTAGGCTATATCTATTATCAGAAAAGCTGAATTTTAGAACTGGAGGGAAAAGAGTTAAGAGTTAGATCTGCGTGAGAAATAGAATTGTGGATTCAAAGATACAATTTTATTTACAGGAGTACAAATCCCATTTTTGTTTTGTATTCAGCTTCAATACTAAGTATTGTTATTACTTACCTGTTTCTTCCAGAAATATAATACCTGGTAGAGGGGATCAAGAGAAGAGAAAGAATTCTTCTCTCACATCTGTAACTGGCCATCTACTGGTTTTATGTTAGTTGATTAGAATCATAGACCACCGTCCAATTTTTGTGTGTTTATATATTTCCCCCCCCCCCCCCCCCCAGCGGTGTTCTTTTTTATACAAAGTCAGCTTATTGCCCCCACAATCCGGGTCCTCATTTTACCTACCTCGGAAGGATGGAAGGCTGAGTCAACCTTGAGCCTGGTGAGATTTGAACTTGCAGTAATTGCAGGCAGCTAAGTGCTACTTTAACAGCACTTTAGTCCGCTGTGCCACCAAGGCGCAGATACAGATACAGATGTCAAGAAATATATTCCATCAGATATTTTAAGCTCATGCTTTTGTCTTTTTTTCTGTCTTAGATTCTTCAGGAATTCCAAAATACATAGATAATAGTGGCATATTTTCTGACCATTGTTACAGTGTCTGTTCCATGAAACAGCTAGACACAAAAGTTCCTGATAACCGAGGTAAAGATTTGCATTTTGCAAATTCATTCGCAGGTATATTTTTGAGCAGGTTGCCGGTATCTTTGTACATATTCTGAAAGATTTTAATAGTATTCTACACAATATCCTATTTTATGGACTATGTTCAAGAAACCAAACAAAAAATGTATGAAAAGATAGCTATAAATGCTGTCAGAATGTGTTAAAAATTGTAAGACTGCAGAAGTAGATGGTGTAACTGGATGAAAAAAAATGCTTTTGATATGTCTACTCTGTTTAATATTTGTATGCATTTGTGCTTGACAATTATTTTGTACCAAGGAAAAGATAAAAAAGGAATGCAAAATCTACAAGGACATTAGTTTGTTATATAGGATTGTTCACCCACATTTTTATCAAAAGGTTACAAGAGATGTTGATATGCAGAATTGTGGGTAGTGTACTGTGGCTTTATGTTGAATAGAATCTGCAGAAGAGATTTTTATATATACAAGTGAAAAAGAAAAGTTTACTGCATGTTTGATGTTTAAAATTTATGATAAAATGAAAAGGCATGAAATGTAGAGTGATTTATGAAAATATGTTTGATGAATTTTATACACACACACACACACACACACACACACACACACACACATAATGGAATTAAAACTTGGAGTTAGTTAAGGGTACCTGTGCCATCATGATGTGTTATGTTTGCACAAGGCAACAGCTGGCAAATCCATTTTTATAGACAGCTACCTATTACTGATATAGGTGACTTCAGAAACATTTGGCAGGATTACTATTATTTTTGAAAGAATTTCTGCCTCCCGAGTCGATACAATTTCAAATAATCGGTTCAGATTGGTATATTAAAATATACATTGGACATTTAAATATTTAAGGAAACAGTGATGTTTTAAAACATTTGGTCATGTTATATCATCGCATACCACACGACATAATAAACATGGACAAGGAGTATTTTAAAGAACACATACAAGTTTATGAAAAGCAGGCATAATTTCATAGACTTTCTCAGTGCCTGTAGTTATTCTGTCCATACAGAGAAATAATTTTAGCTTTTTAAAATTTTTACTACAGTGTACTCAGGTAGGAGGAATCCATATTATTTGTTAGGAGTCTTGTAGCAAGGTCTGAAACAAGCTCTGAATTGCATGTTGCAGAGCTAATGAAAAAGTATGAACTAAATTAGGAGGCTCACACTGGAATACCCTGAGTTGTGCGCTGAGTGGGTGCCTATATAAATAGATTAAATTAAATAGAATATTTTTTTTTCTCCACAGGTCGATTTCATAACATGACGCCTAGTATAGATACTGATGAGGATGGCAGCCAGGTGTATGCTGGGACATCTCAGTGGAGTGGGATCCAATCTAATGTTCCGGGGACACATTTGATGGACCCTAAGAAAAAAGGTAAGGGAAAGGCAATTATGTCAGTTCCTATTTACTCTCCCTATTCTTAATAGTGCCAAAATGAGAAGGGAATAGATGTCAAGTAATAAAGCCCCTTTCTGAACAGTAAACATTTTGGAGCCTAAGAGCCTACGCATTGTAGTTATTAGAACAAAGGTAGATCATCTCATACCCTCCACATGTTTGGGAGTGTAAATCAGAATCCTTTGCTACTGGTCTTGTTGCCATAGCATGTGGGAGTTGTATACAAGAATGTATAGAATATAAGCAAGCTATCTACAGCTTCTTAACGAAAGAGTGGAATAACAATATAAGCCTCTTTAAGATTTATCCAGCTGCAATTCAGATGAGTTCAGCAGAACTGACAAAATAAATATGCAAAGAATTGCAGTGGTAGTGTTCCAACAAAAATAATGATATTGCAAGTTTGCTTTTATTTTCTATCATAGCATTCAGAATGCCTCATTTTTGGGGAGATTGGGCAGTTTTTTCTTTTTCTCAGGAAAAGAATTAAAATCTATCCCCTGGTGGTGGTGGTGGTGATAGTTTTGATGAAAAAAAAATTACTCAGTAAATTAAAATATAAAAATATAATAGAGTCCATTCTTTGTAAGTTTGGTCTTGACTCCTTTTGCAGATAAAAACAACAGTAACGGAGTTTTTAAAGATTCGTGCGAGTCCCCCGTCTTCAGTGACAGTTTAACAGAAGAGGAGAAACCTCTGGACATTCAAACTGTAGAGATCTCCACTACTGAAATACAGGCTGTAGAGGTCCACGACATTGAAACTCAGACCGTTTCCCCTGAGAAGCTTGAAGCAGAAGAGGCAGAGGAAATCCCGGTTGGAAGTTGCAAGGGGCTTGACAAAAATCCTCCTCCTTCGAACGTCGCCATTCCACCCAAATGGCCCCTGCTTCGGGCGAATAGCAGCGGTTTGTACAAGTGTGAACGGTGCACGTTTAACAGCAAATATTTCTCTGACCTGAAGCAGCACGTGGTTCTCAAGCATAAAACCTGCCCTGAGGGAAACATCTGTCGCGTGTGCAAGGAAACCTTCTCTTCCAAAAAGGTGCTCATTGAACACTTGAAACTCCATGAGGAGGACCCCTACGTTTGCAAATACTGCGACTACAAAACCGTGATGATTGAAAACCTGAGCCAGCATATAGCAGACACGCATTTCAGCGACCATCTTTACTGGTGTGAGCAGTGTGACGTTCAGTTCTCTTCCAGTAGCGAGTTATACCTCCATTTCCAGGAGCACAGCTGCGATGAGCTCTACCTGTGCCAGTTCTGCGAGCACGAGACGAGCGACCCCGAGGACTTGCACAGCCATGTGGTGAACGAGCACGCAGGCCGGCTGATAGAGCTGAGCGACAGCTACAACAGCAGGCTGCCCCAGGGCCATTACAGCCTGGTCAACAAAATCAGCTTTGACAAGTGCAAGAACTTCTTTGTGTGTCAAGTGTGCGGCTTCCGCAGCAGGCTTCACACCAATGTCAATCGCCACGTGGCGATAGAGCACACCAAAATATTCCCCCATGTTTGCGATGACTGTGGGAAAGGCTTCTCAGGCATGTTGGAATATTGCAAACACTTAAACAGTCACCTGATGGAAGGCATTTATTTGTGTCAATATTGCGAATATTCGACCGGACAGATTGGAGACCTCAGAAGTCACTTGGACTTCAGGCATTCGGCTGAACTGCCTCACAAGTGCACCGAGTGTTTGATGAGGTTTGGTAACGAAAGAGACCTTCTGTGTCATCTTCAGATACACGAAACTGCTTGATTGCGGTTGTGTGAATGTTCTCATCTGTCCCAGAATAATAAGCATTTCAGAGTTCCCATCAGCATAAAAAGTAACTGAGCCTCAGGATGGCGCATTTCATCAAACTTTTAATGCATAATAGATAACATGTACAGTTGTCTGGAAGCATAGGCATTAAATTCTATGACAGAAATAAACATAACCATCCAGCCAAATGTGTATTATTTGTGTTCATATTGCTACTTAAAAAGCAAAACAGAATTTATTTAGATATGTGACCTCACCCTTGACATGACATGAGTTTGTCATCTGAGCTGACTTCATGCATATGATGAACTTTCTACCTCACAGATTTCCTAGAATTTGCTTTTATTTATAGAAGCAACAGATTTTGAATGTCATCCTCATACACAAAACCGATTACATATATTCCCTTAATTCTGGCTATTAAGCGGGGTTGTTTTTTTTTTAAATTTACAAGTATTTCAGTATAATGATAGTATTGGAAATCCCATTTTTGGCTAAAGAGCGAAATAAAAAGAGAATGAACAAATAAATAATATAGCTAATGAGTTTTCAATACTCTTCCAAATATCTTTCATATCATTTTTACTTTTGTGATTCATTACTCAGTTTCTGCAAGAATCCTCAATTTAAACACTATATTTCTTTCATTATTGTTTTATATCCACAATATCATTTTTCCATTTATTTTATTAAAGGTAAATATCCCATATTCAGTATGAATCAGCCCTGAGACGAGAACCAATTAGCCTAAAATATTATCAGCAGCATAATACCGTATTCTACAGTACTAGACATACCTGTTCAGAAGCAGGTTCCTTTGAGTTAAACGGGACATATGCCCCAGAAAAGACATTGTACTCCTATCCAGTGTTTTAATATTCAAGCCTATTGTAAAGCAATGTTATTTTAAGAATGAAACGTTGCTATGTTTCGTTGCAGGCCACTAATGCTAGTTATGGAGTGAACCATTTCTAACAACTTGTTTATGTTGAGCTATTTTAACAGTTGTTAGTAGAATACTGTGCCCCAAAAGTTACTTCATTTTAATGAAAGGAACATCTTACAACATCTAACAATTGCCGTGAATGAACAATAGGCATACAATAAATTAAAAATAATACTGACATTAATCATGAATAATAACATCCCTGTTACGAAAATACATAATCTCAAACCGTTAGGGTCACTCCCTAATTTACATGAGTGGTGAGCCGATAAGTATGTGAGTAAATGTATTTTTCCAATAATTGTTATAGATATCTCCAAAAAATTGGCACCAGTTGACATCTATAATTCTGTAACCAGTTTTTTTCCTATGGACTTTGCAGCGACATGGAATTTTGCCCCTGCCCACGTGGTAGCCGGGTTTGAGTCTTGGAGGAAAAAGCCTACATAAAAGTCGTCTGTCCTCCCTGGCAATCTTTCTAGTAAAGGGAGAATATATATTGACCTACATACTCTGTACAATTCACAGTACAATAAAACATGAGATATCTTCGACTTCTTCCTTTTCCACAGCCTGCTTGATTCTATCCCTACTGTGGAGAGGCAATCTATTTAGTTCTTGGAACTCCATGTCCTTCATTCTATCAATTACCACTTGCTTTGCTTTGTCAAAGCGGAGGGACATTATTAAGAATACCGATGACAGCCCATAAGAGCCCAGCTTGTGATCTATCGCCTGTTTCCAGGGGGAGAACAATTGCCATGAGTACGTATTGTAACTCTGGAGAGTTAATTCTCTTGTTCTTCAATGGTTAATGTGATTTTATTCAGTCAAAAGCCCCCTACCTGCCCAATTTCTATAATGTTCACTTGCAGTTAAACATTTTTAGGTTTCAACATGTACATTTGGATTTGGATCAGTCACCATGGCTGAAGTAAGGCTATACAGGTAGTCCTCGACTTATAACAGTTCATTTAGTGACCGTTCAAAGTTACAACTACTGGAAAAGGGGACTTCGAACGTTTTTCACAGTTGCGACCCTTGAAATATCCCCATGATCACGTGATCAAAATTCAGAAGCTCGGCAACTGGTTCATACTTAGACCATTACTGTGTCCCACGGTCATGTAATCACTTTGCAACCCTTTGACAAGCAAAGTCAATGGGGAAGCCAGATTCACTTAACAACCAGGTTACTAACTTATCAACTGCAGTGATTCACTTAACAACTATGGCAAGGATGGTCAGAGAATGGGGGCAATACTCACAACAAATGTTTCACTTAACAACAAATTTTGGCCTCAATTGTCATAAGTTGATGATTTACCTGTACATTATGTAGCAGAGTTACTTGTCACAGATACATAACAGAAGTCCGTCATGCCCCTTGCCTAAAGATAGCTGTTCCCTTATATCAGGGGTCAGCAACCCGCAGCTCTGGAGCCGCATGTGGCTCTTTCATCTCTCCGCTGCTGCTCCCTGTCGCTGGTTGGCTCCATAATTGATAGGGCTTTCAGTTCAGGTAGAGGAAAAGACGCCGTGCTAGGAAGAGGCTCTATGGTGGGGGAACTGACTTCTGGTCGGCTCCAGAATTGAATGGGGGGCTTCTGGTTAGGACCTTTGTGGCTCTTTGAGTGCTTAAGGTTGCCGATCCCTTCCCTATATGAAAATCCAACCAGAACAGAATGTTTTGGGGGGGGGTTGTTTTTTTTTTTTTAATTTGATTTATATGCCGCCCTTCTCCGGAGACTCAGGGCGGCTTACAATGTGTTAAGCAATAGCCTTCATACTTTTGTATATTTATACAAAGTCAGCTTATTGCCCCCATAATCTGGGTCCTCATTTTACCTACCTTAGAAAGGATGGAAGGCTGAGTCAACCTTGAGCCTGGTGGGATTTGAACTTGCAGTAATTGCAGGCAGCAGATGTAAATGGATGTTAATCACTGCCTTAGTCTACCGAGCCACCAGAGCTCCTGAATGAAGAGCCACCAGATGTTCTTGAATGAAGAGAAGTCCCACTTTTGGATAAAGCTAAGTCCAAAAATGCTAGAGAATTCTGGAAAGCCTAGCACTTGGTCAAATCAGCCATCAACAGGCACATAGAGCTAAGCAACATATACATACAAAATCAAACATACATACAAGTTCCCAAGTGATAATACTGCTTTATACCGCACTGGTGAGGCCACAGATGGAATACTGGTCAAATCAAAAAAGATGCTGAAATTCCAGAAAGTACAGAAAAGAACAAAGATGTTAAAGGATCTGGAGGTTAAAACCTATGATGAACAGTTGATACCGGTAGCTGTCTTCCAGTACTTAAGGGGATGTCACGAAGAGGGGACTGACTTACTCTCCAAACAACCAGAGAGCAAGACAAGAAGTAATGGGTGGGTCCTTGTTAGAGATCTAACTTAGAAGGAGAAATTTTCTGACTGAGAACAATTAATGGAATAATGAAGGTTTTTTTTTTTAAAAAAGAGACTGGACAACAAAAGAGCCTGTAGTACAGTGGTTTAAAGCACCCTGTTATTAACATCTATTAACATTTGCTGCTTGCAATTACTGCAAGTTCGAATCCCACCAGGCTCAAGATTGACTCAGCCTTCCATCCTTTCTAAGGTGGGTAAAATGAGGACCCAGATTGTGGGGGCAATAAGCTGACTTTGTATAAATATACAAAAGTATGAAGGCTATTGCTTAACGCACTGTAAGCCACCCTGAGTCTCCAGAGAAGGGCGGCATATAAATCAAATAAATATAAATATAAATATAAATATAAATAAATAAATAAAACCATTTGACTAGGATAGCATGTATAGGAGAACTAGAAGAGTTTTGAGATCTCTTCCAGCCCTATTATTTTATGTTTTATACCATTCAAAAAAGAAACTTCTTCAAAGAAAAACCAGAAAGCCTCTTGAAAAAGCATCTTTGGGACAACCATGACCTGGATGACTGAGAATCTCCATAGAGATTCAAAAGAGACAACCCAAAAGTTAAAAGACCACAATACTTCCTAGCCAAGCAATTAAAACCCAGATAAGCAATGAGCAATATCCCAATCAAGGAATTACCAACTCGGTAAACAATGTAGCCTAATCTAGGAATTAAAGGTCACGTATCATAGTTTAGAAGTGGTTGATTTTATAGAGAAGTCTTCGTTATTCCTAGAAAACATGGAAAATTAGCCTCCCTAGAGATTGCTAGAAAACACACCTGGTCTGGTAGGGAGGAAATGCAGCTTGGCTCCCTAAAGGGATTTTGCAATCTTTATCTAATCTTTACCTCAGACAGAGGGGTGTGTGTGAAGAAATCTCTTAATGAAATTAAAGGTAAAGGTTCCCCTCTCACATATGTGCTAGTCGTTCCCGACTCTAGGGGGCGGTGCTCATCTCCATTTCAAAACCGAAGAGCCAGCGCTGTCTAAAGACGTCTCCGTGGTCATGTGGCCGGCATGATTAAACGCCAAAGGTGCATGGAACGCTGTTACCTTCCCACCAAAGGTGGTTTCTATTTTTCTACTTGCATTTTTTACATGCTTTTGAACTGCTAGGTTGGCAGAAGCTGGGACAAGTAACGGGAGCTCACCCCATTACACGGCACTAGGGAATCGAACTGTTGAGCTGCCTATCTTTCGATTGACAAGCTCAGCATCTTAGCCACTGAGCCAGCGTGTCCCTAATGAAATTAGGAACTTCTAATATCTTGAGATTCCCTCCCCCAGTTTTATTTAGATTTGTGATATTTGCCAATTTCCCTATCTAAAGATAGGCTTTATCAGTTTCAGCCTTGGAGGCTTGGGAGCTCTTTTGTCCTAATGTCTGGAGTTCATTTAGGAGGTCAGAGCTACCTGTAGCCTTTAGACACCTCCAGACCCTGAGATCCATAAGCCACTCTTCTAACCAAGAAATAACATCTGCTTTTTGTGAGCTTTCCTTACAGATTTTAAATATTGAGGAAGAGCTCTTGAAACCTCATTTAAGAAACGCACAACTACATATTAGAGGATCAAGGGTGTGCTAATTTATAGGAAGCCTAAAGCTACATATAAAAAGACAGTAACATTAATACGTAGGCAGAAAACACCAAGAGAGAAAATGGCAGGAAAGAGAGAGAGAGAGAGAGAGAGAGAGGGGGAGGGAGGGAGGGAGGGAGGGAGAGAGAGATTTAATTTATAAATTTAATGCAGTATTTCATGGAAAAAGACAGGTGCGTTTATAAAGGAATAGTTGTAGGTTAGATTACTACACACTTTATAGCAGGGGTCTCCAACTTTGGCAACTTGAAGCCTGGCAGACTTCAACTCCCAGAACACTCAGCTTTGCTGGCTGGGGAATTCTGGGAGTTGAAGTCCGCCAGGCTTCAAGTTGCCATGTTTGGAGAGCCCTGCCTTATAGCCAAGGTTTCTCAATCTGTGCACGTTGGGTTGTCTGAGGAATTCTGGGAGTTGAAGTCCATCCATCTTATAGCTGCCCAAGTTGGAAACTTCGCCTTACAGATGCCAAGTTGCAGAAATGGCTAAATTGACTTTTTTGATTAAAGAAGTATAATTACTTGTTTAAAAGACTGAAAGTCTTTTAGGGACATTTTACTGAAAATGGACAAAAAATAAACTGGAGATTCCAGGATTTATTGATTAAAAGTTTGTCTATTGGGAAAAAGAAAATCGTGATTACAATAGTGGAAGACAGAGGTGGCAGTTGCTATGATTATAACTGTCACAAAGATTGGAAATCACTTCTTTAGGTATCTTATTTTTTTTCTTTCCTTTTTCTTATCCTTCACTTTTTCTTGGATCTTTTTATATTTTCTTTCTTTTCCTGCTTTTTCTTTCACCTGTATGTTTCTATAGTTTTTAAAAAATCTGCGTAAAATCTTCTTTTGAAGAAGAAAAGTTTTCTTCAAAAGAGAGAGAAAGACAACACCGCCTTACACAAATCTTTAATTGGACTCAACTTACCACGCCAATATCTATCTCCGTGGACAGGCAAGTTGGAAAAAACTGTCCTTTGCCCCGCATAAGTCAGCAGTCATACGGCAACCTGAAATAGATGGCAGTTCTATTGACCCCGACCTCTTAAGCTAAACCTATCCTACCTGGCTGCAAAAATCCGGACGCCCACGAAACGGTGCCCTAAAAAAAAAAACCTTTAAAACTCTGTTTACTGCCACCTGGTAAGAGTCCGAATTTTTACCTCCGGATTTTGAAGGAGCAGAAAAAAGGTGGGGGGGGATGAAGAGGGAGAGAGGTTTGATCCCTACTACACTTCAGGCTGTCGTACGAAGAAGCACGCGAGAGAGACCACCGAAGCGTCCTGCGCATGCTCCGAAGGAAAAAAAAAACCCCGAAGCCCGGCGCGTAAGAACCGGGAGTATAAAGATGAGGCAAAGCACAGCCGGCGTGGGAGAGGAGGCGGAAGTTGCCGCCGCTTCCTCGTGATTGGGTGAGAGCGGGAGGCGGAGCAAAGCCGCTGAGGTTCTGAGGCGGGGTGGGGGGGCGCGAGCCCCGCGCGTCCTGCCAAGATCCTCGCGCATCCTGCCAGGTAAGGTGGGGGGGGGAGCCTTTAGCCCTTTAATTAACCCTCTCCTCTTAATTAGTGAGGCGGGGGGGTAATTGGTGGACCCCAGCGTGTGGGGGGTGGGGGGGGCTTCGCGTCCATCCCAAGGGCGTTTTGGCAGCCTTCCTTCTTCCCCACCTCGTGCTTTCCCCCCTCCCAAGATGCGTTGGACTACAGTGCCCAGCGGACTGGGCGTCCGGGATTTGTAGTCCCAAATCCCTGGAACGGGGTGGGTGGGTATCAGGCCGAACTTTTCCACGGGGTGGGGTGGAGGTTGGGGTGGGGTCTTTCCTGGTTGCCCACGTTTCTTGGGCAGCCCCAACCCTGAAATTCCGGGGCATTTGCAGTCCCGTACATATTTCTTTTTTTAATCTGATCAGGTTGGGGGTGGGGAGAAGCAGAGAGGGAGTTTAGGGGCAGCTGTTTATTTTTTGGGGCGGGGGTTGTTTAGGAAAGAAAGGGGGCAATGGATTTTTTGGGGCGGGTTCAGTCTGAAAAAGTTTCTGTCGGGTCCCTTGTTTGTTTGTTTTTTGCTGACCTTTCATTGCTGGATTTAGGGAGCATCTTCAATGCATTGAAAAGTTTTCTTTTCTGGTCATTCTGAAGTTTGCAGCTCTTGAGAAAGGGGGGGGGGTCCGTTTTTGGCCAAGGCTAATCCCCCTTAAAGCTTTTAATCAAAGGTTCTTTTTTGCAGAAAGCTGGCTCTGGACAAACCTCCCCCCCAACCCCCATCCTTGGCTTGAAACTTGGCTTTGGGAGGATCTTAACAGATAACATTAACAGAGTTGAAAGGGACCTTATAGGTCATCTAGTCCAACCTCCCCCCCCACACACACACAGCTCAAGCAGGAGACCCTACACCATTTCTGACAAATGGCAGTCCAATCTTTTCTTGAAGATCTCAATTGATGACGCTCCCACAACTTCCGAAGGCAACTTCTGTTCCATAGGTCTTGCCTTGGGGTGAGGAAGGAGCCTGGTGAGCTGATGGCCAGAAAAACCAGAAATCGTCTTGCTTTGAGGAGCAACAGATGGAAACTTCTGGGTGGGAGAGAAAGACCAGGCCAGATCAGTTCAAAAAATTGCAGACCAAAGATTGTGCTTTTACGTGTTTTGAACTTTCAGAGGGAGATTTCAATACTTTGCTAGCTCCTCATCCTTATTTTCAGCTACTTGCTGTAGTTGAAAGATAGGATCGACCAAACTCTTCAGCTCATTGTCTCTTTAACACTTCATTGACCCCCAAACATTTATTGTAAGGCAATAATTTAATAAATATTACTTTCATGGTACTACTACTACTACTAATAATAATAAATAGTCCCCTGGAGTCAATATTGGCCACTTTGGAGAACCCAGCATAGATATTAGATCTATATAAAAATATAGCTATAAGAGAAATAGATATGAGCTTCCTAGCAACCTTCTGTAAAGTAATATGCTCTGTATGTGTGCACAAGTTATCTTTTGTGGTCAAAGTCCAGCTGGGAGCAGTTTTCTTGACCAGTTGACTGGATTCCATATGGATTTAATTTTGGTTTGTGCTTTGCACATATCTCAGCACACTAGTGTTAGGAATTAATGTGTGAGACATGGCCTCTGCTGCCTAAACCCCCCTCAGCTCTGATAAATATTTTAAGCTGTTCACTTCTATTGCTTGCTCCGTTGTTTCTGTTTAGGCCGTATGGAAATGAAAGTTTCGTTTCCTCGAAGGAGACATCTTAATTTGGGCAGCATCAATAACATTTGTGCAATATTTTGTTAATTTGATACCAATATATTTGCAAATAACATGGGTTGGTTAGCCACCGTTGCAACACAATCCATTTCCAGGAAAAACAGATGCCATGCATGGTATTAAATAGGCTGTGCTAGTAGACAGGGCGCATACACTCTTAGTATCTAGGTCAGTGTGGCACTGGGAAAATAAGACTCTAAAGCTTTTTAGCCCTGCTGTATTTTCCTGGTTTCATCCTGGACTGAAAAAGCTAGTCAGTTTCAAACCTCCATTTGACAGTTTTAAGCAGTAAGATGTTTTTAAAAGAGGGTTCCAAACATCAGCTATTTTGCATTTTCATCCACCCACCCACCCCACAAATATTGACAATATATGCAGAAGGAAAACTCCATTGCTAAGGTGAAAAAAATAGCTGTTGGGTTATGAAACAAAAAAGATAAACATGAGTAATAAGTGCTTGGTTTTCTAACCATATATCTGTTTTGAATTAAAAGATGAATCTAGGTTTGATGAAGTGAATGTCTGTGGTTTTTATACTGACTTTTAATATATTTTACAGTTATGAATTAATTTATGCATTTCTCCCCCCTCCCACCCCATCTTCTCTCTGAGGTATGGCAATTATCCAAAACAAAATTCTTGCACAAAATGCCACAAAATAGATTTTTAGTCTGAGGGAATTTACGAAGAGATTACATAGCAAAATAGATTAACATTGTGTGTATGTTTATATAGATAGATATGTGCATATGTATATCTGTCTGTGTGTGTACGTACACACACACACACACACACATATATGTTCTTATATGTTTCCATTTACTCTTTATTACATGGAAAGCCACAACAAAAAGCATGGCTCTATTCTCTATGAGCAGATATATTCCTGAATTTTGATATTTTGAAATTAGGGAGCAAACACATCCAAATTTTTTATACACACACACACACACACACACACATACATACATTTCCCACAATCAAGGAAAACACACCAATAGAGTTTACCAATATGGTGGCAGTTTCAACTGTCCCCTGACTTGTCATATTTGCTGTGACTGTGTGCTGGAAGAAGCATTGTGGATAATTTGTGGGTCTATCTAGTATTCTGTCTCCCTTTAGACAGGTAGTTAACCAGCCATGTTCCTTTCCAGGTCATCATGGAGTTAAAACTGTTTATGACCATGGAAGACATTTTCTGGGTGGGATTTATTTATTTAATGTCTGGCCTTTATTATTTATATAAATAACTCCAGTCGGTGGATATACCTAATGTTCCTTCTTCCTCCTATTTTCCCAACAACAACAAATCTGTGAGATCGGTTGGACTGAGAGGGAATGACTGACCCAAAGTCATCCACCGGCTTTCATGCCTAAGGCAGAACTAGAACTCACAGTCTCCTGGTTTCCAGCTGAATACCTGATTGTTAACTTCAATATCATTTCAGTTCCATCATGGCGGACCTTAATACCTCTCCACTCAAACACTTTGTGTTGGCCAAGAAGACAATTACTGCCATTTTTGAAGAACTACTGAATTTTGTTACCGAAGGAGCAAACTTCGTTGAAGGTTGGTTTTAAGCCAAATAGGGCAAGGAATGCATATTTTGGGGAGAGTAAGGAAGGCAGCTGCACTGGCCCATGTATGGGAAGATAGGAAGCAGCTGCATGAACCTCACAAAAGCTTTAATGATTCAAAGAGAAGTGTTTCACACTTTGGAATATTCATGAGTTGCCCCTTTGGAAGGCGTTTGTTTCATCCCTCTTTTAACAGTGGTTAAAACTCACAAATGTTTTATTGTACACAGTGCCACTAGGTAAATATCAGATTCCTTACATTTTGGTCAGCCAATAAATTGCTGGTAGGTTTTCTGTTTCTTATAATAACTCTATAAAAAAAGAAACAGCCGAAAATTGTATTGGTGCCTCATCACACTTTATAACACCGGAAAAAGGCCCCTCGATATGGTAAGCTAATTGTACTTTCCTAATGTTGGTGCTTTGATCTTTGTCCACCTATTATCTCCTGAATCATTGCTTGAGTTGTTCTAATTGGCCTGAGAATGACACATTATCTCAGCTTCATTTGATTGGTTAACTGCTCTAATGTCACAGAAGTATTAAAAAGGTTTAGGTTATGAAACTGAGTGGCTGAGATTGGCTTTGAGAATGGATTCATATTCTGTGGCTCCTAAACAGCATTTGATATCTATAGTGCTTCTCGGAGAACATTGATTTTAATGACACAAATCAAATTTTAGGAGCTTCTTAAAAGTTGACAGACAATATATGCTGCTAATCAAATATACCGGGAATAATTAGAGGTGCCCAAAATAATTCAGAACATCTGGGTAACTGTGTGACGAAGCATAAATATTTCATTGATTTACTGTTAGGCCATATCAGAATATCAAATATTAAATATAGAACAATAAGGGTATTTGTCAGAAAACAGCATAAGAGACATAAGTGAAGGAAAATGCAAATCATGTTTCTATGTCATCTCTACATTTTACCCAAATTCACATACGCAGTTTTGTTTTGTTCCAATAAAAGGCCATAGTACTGTGTTTCCCCGAAAACAAGACCCTGTCTTATATTTTTTGAACCCCAAAATAAGCGGCCTTATTTTCAGGGAGGTCTTATTTTGGGGTGCGTGGAGCAAGATGGGGCTCCTCTTGCCGTCTTACCTGATTTCTAGCCTTGAGTTTAACTTTTTTGGAGGAGGGCTTATTTTCGGGGGGGAGGCTTATTTTAACCCATGCGCTCAAAAGCCCGATTGGGCTTATTATCAGGGGATGTCTTATTTTCGGGGAAACATGGTATATGTAATTTTTGGATTCCGACCACAAATGAAATGTGTGTTTTAATGTAAGGATCCTAATAGGCTGTTTGTCTAATGTGCACTTCAAGATATTGATCCCTCTCTGTCTTATACAGGTGACAGTCAAATAGTATATATGCTGTGCCCGCTATTTGGCTCAGGCAAAATGAGAATAAGAGCCAGAGCAAGTTCCCACTTTGCCTGTTCAAACCTTATTATGTTTACAGAAATGTTCGACATCCCATTCTCCTCAACCTGGCAGTTCCTGGCCCATTGTCCTTTGAGAATTCATAGTGATGGCACGGCAGCTCTTTGAGAAAAAGCTTTCCCTTAAATTTTCCCTTACAGTGTTTTCCTGAATGCCATCACTCTGCTAAACAACTAATTCCCACAACACTGTCAAATTAACTACTAAGACTATATTACTGTTCTTCTCATCCTTACTAGTACCTATCTCTTCCCACTTATGGCTGTATCCATGTTGCTTGTATCTTTACAAATTATATTGTTTTTATTTTTTCCTAGTATGATTTGACTGCTTATTAGTATCCTATGGCTATCACTAAGTGTTGTATCTTATGATTCTTGATGAATGTATTTTTATGTACACTGAGACCTTATACACCAAAGACAAATTCCTTGTGTGTCCAATCACACTTGGCCAATATTCTATTCTATTTCTATTCTATTTCTATTCTGTTTCTATTCTGTTTCTATTCTATTTCTATTCTATTTCTATTCTATTTCTATTCTATTTCTATTCTATTAGAATTGCATGAATTTAGTGAAATTGCATAGAAAAAGTATTGTAGTCCTGCGGCAGCCTTCTATAACTCTTGTTTTTCTCTCTGATGACAGAAACCCACAGAAACCCACAGCTGGAATGCATAGCTACCGTGGACGAGCTTAAAAAAATACATGCCTATAAAAACAAGCTGGCCGTAATTGGTGAAGTATTAGCACGACGGCATATGAAAGTAGCCTTTTTTGGCAGGTAAGAGTTGCCATTTGTGGGAATAAATGGGTGAGGTTCTTCTCTTGGGAAATATAATACATTTCAAAGTATTTCAAACACATTACCTGAGAAGCCATTAAAACTATACTTCACGAGGAAGTTAAGATCAGATTTGAGAGTTACCCCAATGCTATTTCATAGCCAATTTTCATTCACTGTTGATGCTTGTACAATATAATTTCTCAGTAGATTATATCAGTCTCAGTGTCAAGTTCTGGTAATTCACGGGGAAAAAACACCAAGAACACAGTCCTGGTTTACAATGGCTTTATCTTTGTCACGAAAACGCCGGCACGAACTGACAATCGTGCAAGTGAAATAAAGTCAGGGCTAACCGCCCGGTGCTCATCTTCACCATTTAAGTGCTTCCTCAGCCTCGCCCGGCTGCGCGCCCCAACCCTCAAGTGGAAATCATTAGGCTTGAAACGGTGAGGCACGCCTGGTGTGCAGGCACCTGCCCCATTTCTCAGCTGCGTAGTCAGCGGCGGTAACCAGGGCTGGCCGAGACGGGTTTGGTCTCGCCAGTGGTGATGTGGGTTGGTTAATCTGGTAGGCGCAGAGTTTGGTGGGCGTTGCGCGGCCGTGTGGTTCTCCTTCCCCTGTCAGAATGGCTGCCCCGGTCTCTCCTTCCCCCACCGGAATGGCAGCCCTGGGCCTCCAGGCGCACCAGGGCTGACACTCAGGATTTTTTCCTCCAAAAAAGGGCTGAGGTTTTAATTGCAGCTGCCATCTTGACTTTTCTGACTTGCCCGCTCCTACAGATTTTGCCTCTGGCGCAATGTGCTTGCCATAAAAATAGAATATGTGCAATTTATCTTTTACAGCGGCTTTGCTATCATTAGAAATGAAAGCAACTTTCTAGTTCTTACTTATAGGTAGTCCTCAACACCTACCTGGGGAATACTTACAATCTGGTTCAAAGTTCCAATCGTTGTGTCCCGTCCCCCCACAGTCACATGACACCCCCCCCCCACAGTCACATGATCACACTTCAGGTGCCCAGCATCAGGCCACTTTTATGGCCATTTCCAGCACCCTGTATGTCACATGACCATGTTCTGCGACGGTTTCACGAAAAATCTGCATTTACTTCTGGCCCATAACGAATCGTTGATTTGCTTACCGACCACCCCAAAAAAGGTCATAAAATCTCCAATAACATTTACAGCCATCACAACTTATGACCGTGATGGGCAAGGTTCCATTTTGGTCATAACTCAAGGATTACCTGTATATTAAAATGAGGGGTCTGAGCAATGTCTGCTTTTACCTTAGCAACGTTGCAAAGATTTCATTGCCTTTCCTTGCTACTTTTCTCTCCCATCATCACCCAAACCAAAATAAATTAACAAAATAATAGAAATGGGTGGAGGTAGGTATAATGCGAAGAAAGAATAACCTCGAGGAACAGAAAGAAGAGCTGCAACCAAAACAACAGTCAGATAAAAGAAATCTGAGTCAGGGGCAGAAATATAATTTGAGAAAGCGTCTTAGGCAAGACTGTCCCTAATTCTCATGTAGATAAATAGAAGAGGGAAGAAGGCCATTCAGACTTGCAAGATTCTGTTTATAACCTTACTATAAAATCAGTATTAGCATTGAAAATGTTGGTTTCCTAGTCTGGTCTACTTTGAAGGACTGACAGCTGTCCTCTGGGTGTATAATTAATGATACTGATATATAAGAAAGGTAGGAGTGATGTGGTGGCCTGGAGGTGGAGCGCTCTCCTCACAATCCAGAGGCTGTGAGTTCGATCCTAGGTAGAGGCAGATAGTTCTCTCTCTGGGCACATGTATCTGCTGAACAAAACTCCACATTGGCGACAGGAAGGGGATCCGGCCAGTAAATACTCTCCTAGCTCCATTCAGTTGCCCAGACTCCACCCCCGCAAGGGATTATGGGGTTGTTAAAAGAAGATGGTGAGGATTTATAAGATAAAGGTAGCAAATGTACACAGTTTGCTTCAGGATTAAGACTTTCTAGACTGCAATCTGGAATTATTGCCCAGACAATTCATAATCTTGGCTACTATTGTGGCCCGCCAGCGGCCTGCGCGGATCGTGGCTGATCCCGACGAGGAGGCTGGTGTGAGGTCGCGCCAGCAGCCTGCGCAGCCGGCGCTAGCGTCTGACAGCAAGGAATCTGAAGAGGATGTGGTGCCAGAGGCAGAGACTTGGCCTGGGCCTTCAGAACCTCCAGAGGCTCCTTCAAGTGGAGAGAGCGAAGTGGAGGAGCCTCTCCTCAATGCTCTAGCATGCAGGGCTGCAAAAAAGCAGGAGTGGCTACTCAGAAGGAGGAGGTCTCCTCGAGAGTAAGATTTGAGGATAATTGGCCACTCCCTTAGCCTTTTTAACGCAGTTAGTAATTTCTTGCTGGAAACAACGTGTAATTATTGCAGAGCATTTTTGAAGAGTGAGTGTCTTATTGTATCTTGTCTTCTGGGCTGGTTGCCAACCTTTGCCGGACCTTGTTTATTCTTGGTACGTTATAACTTTGATAAGGACCGTTGGTGTGTGTCACAATCCTTGGGAATCCGGAGCTGGGGCAGAAGTATAAGATTTAAAAATTCACGGACTTCCGCTTCCGGTTCCGCTGGCGACAGACTCTGATCGGGCTAGCTCTGGCCCCAGAGTCCGATCCCCCCCCATCTGGAGGCCCTTTGGGCCAAGCGCCCCATTATTGGGGCGTTTGCCGTTTGAGGGCGGCTCGCCAGGGGTCCCCTGCCTCACTTCCAGGGGCCGGGAGGCCGATGCTGGCGCGCCCGAGGCTCCAGAGGGGGTGGGAGGCGATCGGCGGCTTTTTTCGAGGCCGCGGAGGCGCCACAGCGCCTAAGGGGACCGGTGCTAGCTAAGAAGGCACAACGGACTGTACTGACTGATTGGAGTGGAGCAGGCATCCTGGAGGCGAGAGGGGGGGGTTGGAGTTTCCCCCCCCCCCCCTTGTAGCTGGAAAGGTGCCGTGGCAGAGAACTAGGGGGAAGGAGATGGAGTGAAACCCCTTACCTTGCTGACTTTTCCTTGGGGGATGGCTCTGGCAGAGTTTCTTGGAGAGGTCTGGTGGCCTCTCTCCCCGGTAGGCAATGGCGGCAGTCTGACTTCCTGCTTCTTTATTTATGATTGAAGACAACATTCTCCTCTGGCTTCCTGTTTGACCTACTCTATACTTCGGACTCGTTGCTCCTGTGAGCGCCCACTGGTGGATAGTTGAAAAATTACTCTGATTGCTAATCCCTCTTTCTTCTCTGGAGGTTTGCCCTTTGATTTCTCATCTTCTACTGATCTAAGATGGCTAAGGGCCACAAATCAGCAGCAACTGACATGGGGAAAATTTTGGAAAGACTGGTGATATTGGACCAGAAGTTGGACAAGTTAGATGACGTGCAAAAAGGATTATCTGAAATTAAATCTGAAATGACACTTATGAAAAAAGACTTAAATGATGTTCAACAGCTGGCAGAGCAAAACAAGAAGAAGATGGGGGGTCTGGAGGGGGAGGTACGGGCACTCCAGAAGGTGGAGGATGGGAGAGGAAATGCAATGTTAACTTTACAATTGGATAAGATGTCTTATTTTCTCAGGTTCCAAAACGTGGAACAACTTGACCAGGAAAATTTGAGAGAAGTGATGGTTAAAATGTTGGGTGAATTTTTCGAAAGAGATTTGGAGTCTATTGGAAGGGATGTGGACTTGGTGTACAGAGTAAACTCACAATTTGCAATTTTACATAATTTACCAAGAGAGATTCATATTAAATTTGTGAGAAGGGAACTGAGAGATGAGATATTGAGAAAACAAAGACTGGGGGCGCTGGTGTACAGGGGCAAGGAGATCACCATCCTGAAGCAGATTCCCAGACAGGTACGAGAATCAAGAAGAAAATATTATTTTTTATCAAATAAGTTGTACCTCAAGGGAGTAGGTTTTAGGTGGTTGATTCCGGAGGGTTTGATGATTTTTTGGGAGGACAGTAAGAAGAAAATTAATAATGTAACGGAAGCTAAGGCTTTTCTTGACCAACATAAATCCTTCCTAGGTGGAGAAGATACAGGAGCCGAAGAGGGGGAAGTATTAGATGATCAAGGAGCGGAGGCGGACGGAGCTGTTGCGGCCCGGGAAGGGGAGGGAGGCCAGACCATGGTTTTAAGAGCCAGAACTAGGAAATGAAGAAAGGAGGGGAATCTATTGTTTAAGGTTTTTTTAATTGACATTTTTTTTTCTCTCTCTTCTTTTATTGTATTTTGTATAACATTTTTTTTTTTGTTTATATAATTTTTATATAACCTGGTTGTTTGTTTCGATTTAAGATAATAATGTCTGTTGTGTGAGAAATTAAAAAAAGAAAATAATAACTGAAATATCTTTATATAAAGATATTGAAAATTCAACATATTGTAAACTATAATATTGTATATTTTTAACCAATAAAAACTTTTATTATATAAAAAAAAAGATTTAAAAATTCACCTTTCCGTTCTCTTCCTGCCCTGTTGTACAGAACCAGCAGTGGGAAGAGTTCTGTGATCAACGCAATGCTGTGGGACAAAGTGTTGCCAAGTGGCATTGGGCACACCACTAACTGCTTTCTCAGCGTAGAAGGAACCGATGGCGATAAAGCTTACCTGATGACTGAAGGCTCAGACGAAAAGAAGAGCGTCAAGGTGAGTCTTCCTTACGGCTGTTTTGCTGGTAGCCCCTTGAAATAAGGCAAGTCAGGAAACAGGCACCTCAGGAGATAAAAGAAGAACTCTGCAGTATTTTATTAAAATACTAGTCCTTGACTTAGAGTGATGCGATGGCCTAGAGGTGGAGTTCTCGCATCACAATCTTGAGGCTGTGAGTTCAATTCTAGGTAGAGGCAGATATTTCTCTCTCTGGGCACAATGAAAATATATCTGTTGGAAAACAAAACTCCACAGTGGTGACAGGAAAGGCATCCGGCCAATAAAAACTCAGCTCCATTCAGTTGCCCAGACTCCACCCCGCAAGGGATTATGGGGTCATTATAAGAGGAAGTAGTCCTTGACTTGCAACCATTTGTTTAGTGACTGTTCAAAGTTACAACAGCACTGGAAAAAAAAAGTGACTTATGACCGTTTTTCACACAACCTTTGGAGCCTCCCCATGGTCACCTGATCAAAATTTGGGCGCTTGTGTTTATGATGATTGCAGTGTCACCTTTTGCAATCTTCTGACAAGCAAAATCAATGGGGAAGCCAGATTCCCTTTAACAACCGTGTTACTAAGTTAGCAACAGAAATTTTGGGGGGAAAAAACTGGATTTAAGTCGAGGACTATCCGTATAGACTCAAATAACAAAACGTTGAAAACCTGACAGTTTTCTCTCCCATCCCCTTTATACCAAAAAGCGTCGAGACAGGACAATTTTAAATTTCTTTTTCCTGGCTGAGTTCATATTTTGCTAACAGCTGTCTCATATCTGCTACAAGGTCATCTCTGTCCTCTCCGTGTTTAGTAGTAGAAAAGTCATTAGTCGTAGCTACAAGCAGTTTACTTCCTCTTTTTACAAGCAGGGATTGGTTTCTTACTATCACAGAAAGGTCCTCCAATATTTGTTTTTTTTAAAAAAAAAAGATCAGAGGCGGTTTGATGCAAAACGTGTAAAATTATATTTTCTGGGACACATACCGTATTTTTCGGACTATAAGACACACCAAGATTTCAAAGAGGAAAACAAGAAAAAAATAGTTTTTGCCTTCCCTGGCTCCCAGGAGCACTCTGCAGGCCTCCCAAACCAGGGATGAAATGCTCCCAGTTCGGACCGGATCGCCCGATCCGGTAGTGATGGAGGTGGGTGGTTTGGAGAACCAGTAGCAAAAATCCCCCCTCCTCCATGCCCAGCTGAGCTGCACAATCATCAGAGTCTTTTTTTTTTTACTTTTAAAAGCATTTTTTCTACAACCTCTTTGGCCGAAAAAATGCTTTTAAAAGTAAAAAAAAAAGCCTCTGATGATTGCGCGACTCAGCTGGGATTGCCAAAGACTTTTAAAAGAAAAATGCCTCTGACGATCCCAGCTGAGTTGCCTGATCGGCAGAGACTTTTTTTCTTTTAAATGCCTCTGACGATCAGGCAACTCAGCTTGGATCATCAGAGGCATTTAAAAGAAAAAAAGGGTTTTTCTTTGACGATCCCAGCTGAGTTGCCTGATCGTCAGAGGCATTTAAAAGAAAAGAAGTCTCTGCCGATCAGGCAACTCAGCCGGTGAATGCTGGAGCCTTCGCTGCCAAGCAGCTGATCAGCGGTTGGATCGACCTCCCGGAATTCCGCCGATCAGCTGTTCTAGGCGGCAGGGATTGCCGCCACTGTTCGCTGCAACCAAATGACGGCGGTGGCGATAGGCTGCAGCAGCGAACGGTGTTCTCTGGTGGCAGCAACGGCTCAGCTCAGTTGACAGGTAGTGGGCGCAACGGAGTGGAGCCCTGATGAGCCACGTGCTGGGGCTACAATAATGTGCTGAAGCTGACCAGGCTGTTTGCTGTTTGCTGCAAGGACACTAGCCAGGTGAATACCAGATGGATGCTGGGAGGCAGAGGCAGATTTTTTTTTCTTGTTTTCCTCCTCTAAAGTTAATGTGCGTCTTATGGTCCAGTGCGTCTTATAGTGTGAAAAATACAGTAGTTTGTTGCTGCTTCAGATAATATTCAAGTGCCTCTCAAGTTGTCATGCCACTGACCTTGTCTTAACTTGTTCTTCCTTTGCAGACGGTCAATCAGCTTGCTCACGCACTCCATATGGATAAAGACTTAGAAGCTGGTTGCTTAGTTCATGTCTTTTGGCCTAAAACCAAATGTGCTCTCTTGAGAGACGACTTGGTCTTAGTAGACAGGTATTACAACTCTTTTGGATTCATTCTCAAGGTGTCTTCCTTTTAAACACACACTCCGTCTTGGCTGTAGCTTCCCGTAGTTTCATTGTTCAAACCAGTCTCTGAAAAGGCTAAGCGATTAAGCCAACTCTCGACTGCAGCTTGATATCCTGGCTTGTTCAGAAACTTTTAATCATAGGGTCCAAAAAGAAGGGAAATTGCAATGAACGGAAGTCGTCTTGACTTGTTTATTGAGACTCTGGAAAGAGTGCAGAGAAGGGCAACAAAGATGTTTAGGGAGTTGGAGGCTACAGAAGGAGTAGATCAGACATCCAGCCCTTGCTTATCAATGGAGACCGAGTGGAGCAAGTGGCCAGTTTTAAGTTTCTGGGTGTTATCATAAAAAAGGACCTGATCTGGGACGCTCACATTGCAGCACTGGTCAAAAGGGCCCAGCAGAGATTATACTACCCGAGACTTCTCAGGAAACAACAACTGGATGAAAAACTGCTGGTGACTTTCTACCGCTGCATCATAGAGAGTATTTTTTAACTTACTGCACCTGTGTATGGTTTGCCAATTGCACAGTGGCAGATAGGATAGGACTCCAGAGGGTTAACGTCATTGCCCAGAGGATCATTGGTTGTTCTCTCCCCTCTTTGGAAGAGCTTTATATCTCCCGCTGCCTTCAGAAAGTTCAAAACATTCTTAAAGTTCCATCTCATCCTGGGCACCCCCTTTTTGAACTATTACCATCTGGCAGATGGTACAGGATAATAAAAACAAGGACAAATAGACTGAAAAACAGCTTCTATTCCAGGGCAATAACCATATTGAATTCTACGGTATAGTGCAATATCGGGTTTTCAATTTCAAATATATAGAATGTAAAGGATGTATGTGTTTTTATTTTTATAGTTATAATGTACACTGAAGACGGCATTAGGGCCATGACTTAGGGTCCGGGTACTTACGAGACCACCTTCTGCCACCCATAACCTCCCACTGACCAATACGCTCCCACAGAGAGGGTCTCCTCAGGGTGCCGTCGGTCAACTGGCGACCCCCAGGGAGAGAGCCTTCTCTGTGGGGGCACCCGCCCTCTGGAATGAGCTACCCCCAGGGATACGATTGATCCCGGACCTCCGCACTTTCCGCCGGGCTCTGAAGACTTTCTTCTTCCAACAAGCCGGGCTGGCTTAAAAATTTTTCTCTGTTTTAGGGGGAAGGGGTTTTAAATTGGGGTAGCCAAACGAATTTAATTATGTTTTAAATTATTTTAATTTTCATACTATATGTATTTTAATTCTGGCTGTTCACCGCCCTGAGTCCCCCTGGAGAAGGGCGGTATACAAATTTAATAAATAAATAAATACATAAATTTAATTTCGCACCATGTGCAATGACAATAAGGTAAACTAAAGTAAAGTAAACTAAGACATATGAAGAGCGGTTGCAGGAATTGGGTATGTCTAGTAAAAAGAAGGACTAGGGTTGTTGACATGATAGCAGTATTCTAGAGAGGGTCACCTTATTTTCTAAAGCACTTGAAGGCAAGACAAGAAATAATGGATGGAAACTAACCAAGGAGAGAAGCAACCTAGAATTAAGGAGAAATTTCCTGACAATGAGAACAATTCACGGAATGGCTTGCCTTCAGAAGTTGTGGAAGAAGAAGCCTCCAATGATGGGACAGAAGAATGTCCCATCATTGGAGGCTTTTAAGAAGAGACTGGACAGCCATTTGTCTGGAATGCTATATGGTCTCCTGCTTGAGCAGGGGGTTGGACTAGAAGACCTTCAAAGTCCCTTCCAACTCTGATGATGTTCTATGTACAGCCAAAAACACATTCAGAATTTATTTTACTAAACTACGATTGTGTGACGTGTTTTTATATTTTTCTACATTTTCAAATTCCATCTCTAACTCTCTCCCCTCATTTCGTAGTCCAGGTACTGATGTCACCACGGAGCTGGACACCTGGATTGACAAATTCTGCCTGGATGCCGATGTTTTTGTTCTAGTTGCTAATTCAGAGTCAACCCTCATGAATACAGTAAGTCTTCATCTTTTTTTAAGTGAGCCCTTCATTTGTTTTATTCCTATTTTCTCAAAGTAGAAAGTATATCTTGTTTTAATAGTCTTAAGAACCCTCTAAGTTTGGGGCAACTGATCCAACAGTTCATCGTAGGTATAAAATATCCCTGTCACAGATCTTTATCTGCGTTTAAATGCGTTTATCTACTACACCGGTCACCCTTCTAAGCTAGCATAGTGAATATTCCTGTTAGCTGATATTCTGTGATCCATATTAGGCAGTGGTGGGATTCAAATAATTTAACAACTGGTTCTCTGCCCTAATGACCAGCTGGGTGGGCGTGGCCAGGGGATGTGACAGGCAGCACTCGGCCTGCAACCCCCTGGGAGCAAAAATGCCTCTCCTTGTGCCCCATTTTGGGCCTAGTAGGCCTCCCTGCGCTTATCTGGGAGCCAAAATGGGGTGTGTGGGGACTCCTGGAAGAGGTGGAACAGAGAGCCAGACAGCAATTTAGCAACCGGTTTGCCTGAACTGGTTGAATCCCACCACTGATATTAGGGAAATCTTGAATTAAAACCTTTCATTTTCTCACAATATTTTCCACTAATTTTGTTGATGGCACAGGTAGCCCTTGAGTTTTTGATCACAATTGGGGCCAGAATTTTTACCGTAAGCTATCGTCATTGTAAGCAAGTCGAACCCAACTTTATGACAGTTTTTACAATGGTCGTTAAGAGAGTCGCCATGGTCATTAAGTGAATTGCATGGTCATTATGCAAACCCAACTTGTCCAACTAGACTTTTTTTTTTGGCCAGAAATCACAAATCACGATTGTGTGACTGCAGAATGCTGCAGCCAATTGTAAATATAAGCTAGTTGCTATGCCTGAATTGCAATCATGTAACCGTGGGCGTGGTGTGACAGTCATAATTGCAAGTAGTAGTCATAAGTCATTTTCCCAAGGTCATTGTAATATTGAATTTTAATTAAACAAATGGTCATAAGTCAAGGACTACCCTGTTTGTGGATTGCTACCCTGTTTCCCCCAAAATAAGACATCCCCTGATAATAAGCCCAATCGGGCTTTTGAGTACATGGCAATAAGGCCAAGCACTTATTTCAGGGTTCAAAAAAATATAAGACAGGGTCTTATTTTCGGGGAAACAGTATTTTGGGTGGGAGTTTGCTCTGACTTCTTTTGTTTCTTAATGCTGTTGCTCCTCGTTACGTTTTTTTCTGTCTTTACCACATTGATGACTAGATAATTCTTCTTTTGAATTGTATGGGATCATCTCAACGTTAGCACAAAAGAGGTTTTTTGATTTTGCTGATCAATAAATGTTCACTTGGGAATTAATTCCACTATATTCATTGAAGCTTAAGTCTTAAGGAGATGTGCCCTGGACTGCCGATTCTTTGTGTAAAAACATTTCTTCCCTTCTGAAAGAAAAGGAAAAAAACCTGAGTGTGAAATGTGAAGAGAAAAATTATAGATAGGGTATAAATTATAGGATGTAATTATAGGGTATAACTATAAATTACAAGGCAAATAGGAGCTTTTCAGGGACTCTTGTTTTTGCTCTCTGTTTTATCTTTTATAGTTGTTTCTTTTCATTTCTGATTATTTCCAATTTTAAGCTTCTTTGGAAGATTTTACACAGTGGAAAAGTAACATAGGAATTCTTTAATCCTTAGCTGGAAAGTATCATCTTTACAAAGTAAAACGTCAGATGTTTTGGAAATGTATTGAGACAAAATTTAAATCCAAGGTCAGCATGACTATAACTTTGATTAGCTGTCTGCTGGTGAATGATCAATTTGAGTGAAGTTCGGAGATTGTGCTTGTATCTTCTTTGCACTTGGATCCCAGACAGAATTATGACTCTTTGGATCTGCGAGTCAATTACAAACTCAGAAATCTTTATTTCTGAAATGAAGTTCAGAAACTCCCTCGTGGCTTGTCTAGGGCTTGTCTCATCTGAAAGACGGGAAGTAAAATAAAATAAAAAGGGGCAATAAAATACTATTTCAGTCATCATCAGTTCTTAAAAATGATTGTAAACAGTTCTTCTGAGGGCCTCTTAGAAGCAGCTCTGTAGAAGAAGGAAAGTAATGAAGCTGTATTCTTCGAACAACTATCTGTTCCCCAAAGCTCTTTCAATAGATCCGTGTCTGTCTATATTGACTCTTCCCCGAATTAAGGGATTACAGGGGTCGTAAAAAGAGAGTTTATATCTAGATCCATATTTGTATCTCTCTATTTCAGGAGAAACAGTTTTTCCACAAAGTGAACGAAAAACTTTCTAAACCGAACATTTTCATCCTGAACAACCGCTGGGATGCTTCTGCTTCAGAACCTGAATACATGGAGGATGTGAGTTACAGATTTGTAATTTTCTTGGAAAAAGGAGTTGATGGGTGCTTAGAGTACTGCTTAAAACCTTACATTCATTTAAGGCAGGGGTGTCAAACTCAATTTCATTGAGGGCCGCATCAGGGTTGTGTTTGACCTGGGGTGGAGGGGCGTGGCCAGTTCAACGGCACTTGTGTTGGGGGTGCCAATAGTGGCCTGAGTACTCTGCCAGCAAAAACAGGCTCCCAAGCTCGTTTTCAGCTGCGACAGCCTCCTGCAAGTGAAAACTAGAGTTCAGGAGGGCTGTGCACAGCCCTCGCGAGCTCCGTTTTCGACTGCGATGGCCTCCTGCAACCCTCTGCCAGCAAAAACAGAGCTTGGGAAGGCTGCACACGGCCCTCCTGAGCTCCGTTTTTGCTGGCAGAGGCATGCGAGCCAGTCCTTTGCTGTTTCCAGGGCGGCCCCACGGTCCAGATCTAAGCACCCCGCAGGCCGGATCCGGCCCGCGGGCCTTGAGTTTGACACCCCTGATTTAAGGTGACAGTCAAGGAAATCTCATAAATTCGGAGATTTTCTTCCCAAAGTAAGCCCCTCAGGAGACGGCACGGAGAAATTAGAAGTTGCTTTTTGTGTTTTGTAAATGGATGGTAGACTGACTGATGATCCCGTTCACTGTCATTGTCATTCTGCAGGTACGCAAACAGCACATGGAGCGTTGCCTGACTTTCTTGGTGGATGAGCTCAGGGTTGTGGACCGTTCTGAAGCCCAAAACCGAATTTTCTTTGTTTCAGCCAAGGAAGTTCTCAGTGCAAGGAAGCACAAAGCGCAGGGCATGCCTGAAGGAGGTGTGTATTGTATGTTAGGTCCACTTTCTAGCGGTGATGGAACATCTTAACATCTTTTGAAGGCTGGCTATTTTGTTCCACCCCAGAAGCACCCAACGTTCAAAAGACTCCTTCAGCTTCGAGAAATGTCTTGTTCATCCACGCTGTTTTGTGCCCTTGTAGGTGGCGCGATCGCCGAGGGATTTCAGACGCGGTTCCAGGAATTCCAGCATTTTGAAAAAATATTTGAGGTAAACTTCCAGGGTATCTAAATCAGATTGAGTGGACCTATATATATATATATGACCTATGACATCCATAGATCTGTTCATTCCAGGATTATCTGCAGAAAGAAATGTGTTTTGAGCTTGGTGGGTTTTCTTAGAGAGTCAGAAGAGGGCTGCATTCAAATAATTATGAATGACACTTACATTCAGCTAACTTTGCACATTAGTGCAAAGTGTAGTTCTCTTCTCTTCCAGGGACTATCTTATATATCAGAAAGTCAAGAGAACCCAACTGTTTTTCTATTGTAGAGTGATGAAGATGCTTCTAAGTTAGGCCTATTATATTTCTGCGTTGTCCAGGGCTGAAGTTTTATTCCTGGGGAAACACAATTGCTTTTATTTCAGATTCAGTCATAAAAAACATGACGTTAACTGACCTCTTTCTCTCTGCCTAAATGTTTTACTCTGAATATGACAACAACGGAGGTACTTCCTGCATCCGATACTTGGCAGCCAAGAGTGAATTTATATTGAATAATCATTCTTAAAATGCTTCTGGGGTCTGTGGGACTAGCAGCCAATGGTAAAGGGTGGTCTTCATTGTAGTGTGGGGAAAATTGGAGGCCCGCCCTTTCCTTCTCTGTTCTAGAAGGCAGCAAAGGTTGATATGAGACATCACAGAAGAAGCGTTGCCGTTCTCACAAAATAGGAACTAGCCTGATCCTTGTTACCTTCCATGAGACCCTTAATGCCATTTTATTTCAGTGAGGCTGGCTAAAAAAAAAAGGAGAAGCTGGATGACCATGTGACTATATCAGGGGTGGGCTTCAAAAATTTTAGCAAGGGGTTCTCTGCTCAGTTGCTGGGTGGGCGTGGGTGTGGCCTAGTCAGCCTCCTGCACCACAGTAGGGAGGGGGCATTTTTGCCCTCCCTGGGCTCCAGAGGCTTTTCTTGAGCCTCCAGGAAGGGCAAAAACGGCCTCCCCAGGCTCCGGAAGCCCTCTGGAGGCCGGAAACGGGCCTGTTTCTGCCCTTCTCAAACTTCCAATAGGCCCATTTTTCACCCTCTACACTCACTGTGCACTTATTTGCATCCAAAACAGGCCGCGTGGGGACTCTGAGAGGTGGGGTTGAGTGGGCGGGGCCAGCCAGGAGTGGGATTCGGGGGTTCTCCGAACTGCCCAGAATCTTAGCTAGATATTCTCCTGAACTTCTGCGAACCCCCAGCAGCCCACCCCTGGACTTATATGTATTGCTGACTATCATTGGTCTTGTTGCTTATGCCACCATGTCAGATTATGGCCTGTCTTCTTCGTAGCATCACCATTTGACTGAGGTATTTTTTGTAAATACTGTTTAAGAAATAAAAGAGAAGGAGGAAGAGATGCACCACAATCAGTGGTGGGGTTCAAATTTTTTTACTACTGGTTCTGTGGGCGTGGCTTGGTGGGCATGACTTGGTGGGCGTGGCAGGGGAAGGATATTGTAAAATCCCCATTCCCTCCCCACTCCAGGGGAAGGTTACTTCAAAATCCCCATTTCCTCCTGATCAGCTGGGACTCTGGAGGCAGAAAATAGATGGGGGACGGGGCCAGTCAGAGGTGGTATTTACCGGTTCTCCGAACTACTCAAAATTTCCGCTACCGGTTCTCGAGAACTGGTAGGAACCTGCTGAATACCACCTCTGACCACAATCATGTTTCCCTGGTTCAGTTCCTGTCAAGCTTCAGAGATTAAAATTCTTGACTAAGAAGGAATCTAGGAATGTCCTCTCGAAAGAACTGTAGTGTTATGTATGCTTTGCTAACGCCTTTTCTAGGAACACAACGCAGAATCTTCTCTTTGCATGAAAAATCAATTCTCTGCATCTTTAAGAAGAGTGGAGAAATACAGAATGGATGGAGTGGAGGCAAATTTGAAAAGGGGATGAAGGGCCGTAGAAGGCTTCGGGAGAAAAACTAACCAACTGAATAACCAGGCAGCCTGCAGAGCACTGGTGGCGCAGTGGTTAGGATGCAGTATTGCAGGCTAACTCTGCATTCCACTGCCAGGCGTTTGATCTTGACTGGCTCAAGGTTGACTCAGCTTTCCACCCTTCCGAAGTCGGTAAAATGAGGACCCAGATTGTTGGGGGGGGCAATATGCTGACTCTGTAACCGCTTAGAGAGGGCTGTAAAGCACTGTGAAGCGGTATATTTTCCGACGAGCCCTGAAAACACATTTATTTCATCTAGCCGGCCTGGCTTGACCCTATTGTTCTGGTTTTAAATTATAAATTGGTTTTAACTTGGTTGTTTTAAATTGTGGGCCAAAACTATTTAATTATTTTAAATTGTCTTTTAATTTTGTATGCTCTGTTTTATTTTGGCTGTTCACCGCCCTGAGTCCAGCTGGAGAAGGGCGGTATACAAATTAAATAAATAAATAAAATAAATAAATAAATAAATATAAATCTAAGTGCTATTGCTATAAATGATTATATCTGCTGTATAACAATAACACTTAGACTTACATTTCGCTTCACAGTGCTTTACAGCCCTCTCTTAAGCGGTTTACAGTGTCAGCACATTTGCCCCCCCCAACAATCTGGGTCCTCATTTTACCGACTTCGGAAGGATGAAAGGCTGAGTCAACCTCGAGCCAGTGAGAATCGAACTCCTGGAGTGAGCAGTGAATTAGCCCTGCAGTACTGCATTCTAACCACTGCGCCACCACAGCTCTTATTTATTATTTACTTATTTATTAGTCGCATTTTTATGCCGCCCAACTCCCGAGGGACTCTGGGCAGCTAACAACAAAGGATAAAATAATGCAAACTATATCCCATACAAAAGAAAAGAAAACGTTAAAACACATGCACTCCAATTTGTGGCCGGGTCTCGCAAGATCACCGTAGCGAGATTAACGGCCCCAGGTCTGCTGGAAGAGCCAGGTCTTCACCGCTTTCCGGAAGGCCAGTAGGGTGGGGGCAGTCCGGACCGCAGGGGGTAATAGGTTCCAGAGAGCTGGGGCAGCCACAGAGAAGGCCCTCCCCCGCGGGCCCACCAGCCGACGTTGTTTAGCTGACGGGACCCAGAGGAGACCGACTCTGGGATCTTACCAGTTGTTGGGAGCTATGCGGTAGAAGGCGGTCTCGAAGATAGCCTGGCCCTGAGCCATGTAGGGCTTTAAAGGTAATAACCAACACCTTGAATTGCACCCGGAGACCGATAGGGAGCCAGTGCAGCACGCGGAGAATTGGTGTAATGTGGGTGTATCTAGGTACACTCACAATAGCTCGCGTGGCTGCATTCTGGACCAACTGTAGTCCCTGAACACTTTTCAAGGGTAGCCCCATGTAGACCGTGTTGCAATAGTCCAACCGTGAGGTGACAAGGGCATGAGTGACTGTGAGGAGGGCCTCCTGATCAAATTGGTGCACCAGATGAACCTGTGCAAAGGTCCCCCTAGCCACAGCTGCTAGATGTTGCTCTAATCTTAGCTGTGAGTCTAGGAGGACACCCAAATTGTGAGCCCTTTCTGAAGGAGGCACTCCCCCCCCCCCCCAACCCGGGTGGACAATCGACATAGTCTTTAGGGCCCAGAGCAATTCGGTCTTGTCTGGGTTAAGTCTGAGCCTGTTGACTCCCATCCAGATCCTTATTTATCATCTCTTGAGACCTGAAGGACCCATGAGTGACATCATTGAAGGAAATAATTAGAAATGTTTCGTCCTTTTGTTTTGCTTTAGGATTGGTGGTCAGCTTAGAAAGCCAAACAACTGTGTTAAGCCAGGCCGCCCAAAGTCCAGGGAATGGGACCTGCTAGCCAAGCCATTCAACTGCCCTCTTGTAGCTGGGCCTGGTTAGAGATGAATTTTTGAACTGTTGGCTGAAAGGTTTTCCTGCAATACAGACCTCTCTCTGTCCTGACCTTGTCAATGATGGGAATTGTTTGAACTGATTGTCTGCTTTTATTATTTTCTCTCTTTTTTTCCATCCCTGAGGTATGGCTAATGTTTCTTATAGCTTCCTACTCTGGACTTGCTTGTTGTATTTGTCTGCCTTCTTCTACCTGTTTGCTGACCTGGAATTGGACTTTTCCTGCGAATCTCGTCTAGCTCTAACAATGTGCTCTTGTTCGTGTGAATCACTTGCTTTTTCATTGCTGATTTCTAGATCTACTTCGTCGAGCGTAATGGCTCTTGTCTATTATTTCTATTTTATATCTGCTTTGTTTCTTACTTTTTTTTTTTGGCTAATAACCCTTATTTAAGACTGAGAGTGTGAGCTTTAATTTTAAGTTCTGTTAAGATACATTCAAGAGTCTAGGAGTGAAGAAGAAAATAAACTTTCTCTTGGTAAACAGGTGAATAAAATGTTTAAGGTTTTACTGAACCTCCAGTAACTGTTCAGATGTAACCCTGTACCTTCTTAATCGAATAGGCCCTATTCCTTCAACAAAGGATTTTCAAGTATTTAAGAGTCATTATATTCCTCATGTTGCCATAAGGACTTGAAGGTGACATTTAACCTAAGCTAACCAGAGAATAAACTACAACAGTGTTTCTTAACCTTGGCTACTTAATGAAGGGTGGACTTCAACTCCCAGAAATCCTCAGCCAGCATGACTGACAGGAATTCTGGGAGTTGAAGTCCACCCATCTTCAAATAGCCATGGTTGAGAAACTAGAAGATCTCAATCCCGGTGATGACCCAGTAGTGGCTACACAGAGTTTTTGGCTACCTTGTTTTCATATGAATAACATAAACATCTTCTTGCAAGACAGGTTTATTTGTTACACTTACATGGAGGTGAAAACTTCACATGTAGAAATTTCTAGATGGCTTTCTTCCATGAACAGAATCCGATTATTATAGCACCAGCATGGCTGCTAGATCAATGTGTCTTCAGCTTGTGGCATGTGGGAGATACTCCAGCCACCATGTATGGATGCAGGAAGCATTAATCCATTTATCCTTCCCCTTTCTGTGGTATGTGGGTAAGGACCATTATGCAGTCCTTGAAGCTGGTCCTCAGGATTTCTCCATCCTGAAGGACCACAGATAGCTCGCAGGAGGAGTGAGGGAGACTTTCGAGAGCCAATCCTAAGGTAGATGGTTCTGCATTAGGCTAATAGTCAAACCAGCTTTCCTACAATCCATATCATTAAAAAACCAAAGCTGGCAAGTACTTATAGCTGCAGACTAGAAGTTCTAACTAGTTCAAAAACGCATTCACAAGGAAATCCAGATGCATTTATCCAGCCACAGGCTTAATAATTGCAGAACATATGCCAAGAGTGTCCACAGTATATGTTAAAAAAAAAAAAGTCAAAATGGCAGCCACTGTGGCACAATTGAAGCCCCTCCCACTTATGTGCTTTATATATCCCGCGTACACCTCCAACATATGCATTCTCCTCATTTTCCCCACTTAGCTTCTCAGCAGTTCATCTAAACCGTAATATAAATCACCCGTAGCTCAACAATTCTGTTGAGATTCCCAAATGCTTGCGTTAAGTGGAATTGGTTTTTGTTGTTGTTGTTGTTAATTGTTGCCTTTATCGTTCTTTTTTTACTTTCTACACATTACTGTTAGCTGAACTGTAAGAGAGAGCAGGATTTCACTGCTCTACAGTTGGGGTTTTGGTTACCGCTTGTCTTTCTTTTGTTGTTGTTGTTCTGTGTGTTTTCTTTTTCTCCCTCACCCCCTTTGCTATAATCGCATCAGGGCGTTCTCTGAAAGCTCGAAATTCCCAAGTGTTTTGGTGACGGAATTGCAGTAATGTGTGTGTTGTGGCTTGGGCCCCTCGCAGGAGTGTATCTCGCAGTCAGCTGTGAAAACCAAGTTTGAGCAGCACACTATCAGAGCTAAACAGATCCTTGAGACTGTGAAAAACATTATGGACAACGTAAATGTGGCGGCAGCCCATCAAAGGTAGGCCTTCTCCTGTTGCGTTTGCCTTGTTGCCCAAAACTGGACAAAGCCACCAGGTTGCACTGACCTTTTCTCCCCCGTTAGTAAGAGGTGAGTAGAGCAGATGAGGAAAGCATCTTTGCCGGTGACACCGGATGGGCCCGTTGCTGAGTTCTGATAGTCCCATGGAAACACGAAACGGTCTCCGAGTCATGTTTATTGTTGTTAATATTATTTCTGTACCACCCTTTCTTCATTCAAGAGCCATGGTGGCGCAGTGGTTAGAGTGCAGTATTGCAGGTTACTTCTGCTGACTGCCGGCTGCCTGCAATTTGGCAGTTGGAATCTCACCAGGCTCAAGGTTTTGCCTCAGCATTCCATCCTTCCGAGGTTGGTAAAATAAGGACCCAGATTCTTGGGGGACAATATGCTGAGCCTGTAAAGCAGGGGTGAAATCTACTTACCTTCCTTACCGGTTCAGAAGCGCGCGTGCGTATCACATATGTGCGCAGATCTGCACATGCGCAAAACCTGCGCATGCGCAGAAGGTAAAAGACATATTATTCCTGGTTAAAACCAGGAAGTTACGACACCCAGGCAGTTGGGCAGAGCTTTGCTCTGCCATTGCTACCGGATCACCGAACCACCTACCATAATAATAATAATAATAATAATAATAATAATAATTATTATTATTATTATTATTATTTTATTTATATACCGCCCTCCTCCCGAAGGACTCGGGGCAGTGTACAGCCAATTAAAACATAAATATACAGTATCAAAGTTAAAATTAATTAAAATTCATTAAATAGTTTTGGCCGAATTTTAAAAACCCAAAGTTAAAACCCAATTTAAAATCATTCAATTAGATAGCCCCGCCTGTCGGAACAGTAGGGTCTTAAGGGCACAGCGAAAGACCCGGAGATCAGAGATTTTAAGAATATCCGGGGGCAATTCATTCCAAAGGGCAGGGGCTCGGACAGAGAAGGCTCTCCTCCTGGGTGTCACCAGCCGGCATAACTTGGCCGATGGCACCCTGAGGAGCCCCTCTCTGTGGGAGCGAACTGGTCGGCTACCGGATCACCTGATCGGTGCGAACCGGGAGCATTTCACCCCTGCTGTAAACCGCTTAGAGAGGGCTGTAAAGCACTGGGAAGCAGTGTATAAGTCTTATTGCTATTGAGCTCAAGTTGTTTGCAGGTATGATAATTTAAAAATCTTTAAAATGGGTTGCCAGCTAGGCATAGTGGTTAAGGTACCAGATTGAAAACTGGGAGACTGTGACTTGTAGTCCTGCCTTGGGCAGCTGGGTGACCTTGGGCCAGTCACTGAGAGAACTCAATCCTAGGAAACAGGCAATGGCAAACCCTTTCTGAAAAACATTGCTAAGAAAGCTGCAGGGAATAGTCCAGACAGTTGCCAGGAGTCAAAGCTGATACAGGCACTAAATATATAGAATAAATATTATAGTGTAGAGTCATTGAGTTGGAAGCTAAGCCTGCATGTCAACTAGTCCAACCCTCAATTTTCAACAATAAACACATTTTAAAGGGGAAAAAAGCATTTTCCCCCTTTTTATGACCCTGCGCTGTAATCCCTTAATTTTTTTTTTATTTTTTATTTTTATTCTTATTTATATGCTGCTCTTCTCCGGAGACTCAGGGTGGCTTACAATGCGTTAAGCAATAGCCTTCATACTTTTGTATATTTTATACAAAGTCAGCTTATTGCCCCCACAAACCAGGTCCTCATTTTACCTACCTTAGAAAGGATGGAAGGCTGAGTCAACCTTGAGCCTGGTGAGATTCGAACTTACAGTAATTGCAGGCAGCTGGATGTTAAATGCTGCCTTGTAGGAGGCATTAGCCTCCTACGCCACTCAGGCTCCTGAGTGTGGTAGACTTGGGGCGACTCAATGGAACTGAGCATTTATTGGCCGGATGCCCTTCCTGACGCCTATGTGGAATTCACAGCAGATATTTTTTCTTTGTGCCCTGAGAGAGAGACACCTGCCAGGTATCTAGGGTTGAACTCTCAACCTTCTGAGTGGGAAGCGAGTGTCTTCACCACTAGGCCAACCATGCCGCTTACAGTCCTAGTAAGCTGTAAAAAGTGCAAATAATTAAAGCGGGGTTCCTTTTAGAAAAAGGCAGGCTAGCTCTGGAAATAGCTGAGTGAAGAGTCATGGCTGGAGAATCCAGCCACGTGTGCCTTGCAAAAGAATTCTGTGCTTGCTTTGTCTCTTCCCATGGCTCTCCCTTCCATACTCTCCCTGCAGCTTCTGCCTTCCAAATTAATTAATGGCTGGCTTCTTTTCCCTCCCAGACAGGGAGTGATCTACAGCAGGGGCGTCAAACTCAAGGCCCGTGGGGCTGGATCCAGCCCAGGGGGTGCTTAGATTTGGCCCATGGGGTCGCCCTGGAAACAGCAAAGGACCAGCCTGTGGTGCCTCTGCCAGCAAAACCAGAACTCGGGCGGGCTGCGTGCAGCTCTCCCAGGCTCCATTTTTGGTCACGACGGCCTCCTGCAGCCCTCTGCCAGCAAAAACGGAGCTGGGGGGGGCGTGCGTGGCCCTCCGTTTTTGCTAGCAGAGGGCAGCAGGAGGCTGTCGCAGCCGAAAACAGCACGGGAGCTTGTTTTCGCTGGCAGAGCGCTCAGGCCACCACAAGCACCCCGACACGAGTGATGTCAAGCTGGCCACACCCACCCTGGCCATGCCCACTCCACCCTGATGTGGCCCTCAGTGAAATTGAGTTTGACACCCCTCACCTACAGTATTAACTGGGTCACATGATAATCAAAATGTATATGTGACCCAATGGTGAAATCCAATTTTTTTTACTACCAGTTCTGTGGGTGTGGTTTGGTGGATGTGGCTTGGTGGGCGTGGCAGGGGAAGGATACAAATCCCACTCCCTCCCCACTCCTGGGGGAAGGATATTGCAAAATCTCCATTCCCACCCACTCTGGGTCCAGCCAGAGGTGGTATTTGCCGGTTCTCTGAACTACTCAAAATTTCCGCTACCGGTTTTCTGAATTGCTCAGAATTTCTGCTACCGGTTCTCCAGAACCTGTCAGAACCTGCTGGATTTCACCCGTGATGTCACCCTTTAATATCAGCGTTAAGCACATTGCTCAAAGGACCAGATTAAGACCAGAGGAGAAAAACAGTCTTAAAAGTGGTTTGAGCTGCAAATTGAATTGGTCTCCTTGCTCTTCATTTTGCCTGGAATCTACCTAGTAGGGTTAGTAGCCCCACTGTTAGTCTGAGTTTATGTCCACCAGAGGCTGATGGCTGCTTTTCCCCTGCCTTAAGAGTTCATTCGATAGAAGAAGAAGAAGACCAGAAGGACAGGTTGGAATTTGTACGAAACCAGCTCAACCTTTTAACAGGCGAGGTTAAGAAGAAAATTAAAGATGTTACAGAAGAAGTTGCCAACAAGGTAAATAGCCACATTCTGGATCCCTACCTCCCATCCACAGCACTCAGTTTTCCACACATCCTCCCACAGTAGTAACCATGGTTACTGCCATAACTAGTTCATTTGTCAGGTCCTTACTGAGTTTTTAGCAATGTCGGTACTTGCTTCACCACTACCAAATTATTATAGTCTTAAGTAGTGGAAATCTCTTGAGTAATTAGAGGTAGGCTGCTATCTTACACATCAAATCTTTCCTCCCTCCCTTTTATTTTGGAAGCGATTCTTGGCCTACCCCGCAGGGCTCTAAAGAGGATGTCAGGTTGTATGGGAAAGATGTCACTCGTTTCTCCTGACCTTACTCAGGCACACGTCTCATGTTTTCTAGGTGTCTTCTGCCATGACTGATGAAATCTGTCGGCTTTCAGTTTTGGTAGATGAGTTTAACTCTGATTTCCATCCATCTCCACAAGTTTTGAAACTTTATAAAAATGTAAGTTCTCTCCGTTGGCTTTCCATTCCTTGGCTAGGATTGATTTCTGTGGATTGGTTTTGGGGTGGGTGGGTGTGTTACTGGCATATCAACTACTTGAGAATCATATGTACCAATTCCTGTGATGCTAATACGTAGTGTCCAGAACTGGTCAAAGTTACATAAACTTGCCTTGTGATGTTTTAGCAAAAGGAGGAACACATTTGGGTTCATGGTAAAGCTCTTGATTTTCCTTTTCGCCAGGAACTCAGCAAACACCTAGAGGAAGGATTGGGAAGGAATCTGGCAGACCGGTGCTCCAGCGAAGTCAACAGCTCTATGCATCAATCCCAGCAAGAAATTATTGGTAAGGAAGAATGAATAAATACTGCCCTTTGACTTCTCCCCTCACGCTGCATATTTGGGTGGCTGTATACGGAATTCATTTCAAGAGCCAACTCTTGCCTTCCGTTTTTGCATTTGGTGATTCTTAAGTAGGTCTTAAGAAAAAATACGAAGAACAGTTACAGGAATTGGGTATGTCTAGTTTAATGAAAAGAAAGACCAAGGGTGACATGATAGCAGGGTTCCAATATCCCACAAAGACAAAGGGGTCAAGTTATTTTCCAAAGCATCAAAAAGCAGGACGAGAAACAATGGATGGAAAGGAGAGAAGCAAGCTAGAACTAAGGAGAAATTTCCTAACAGATGAGAGCAATCAACCAATGTAGCAGCTTACCTTCAGAGGTTGTGGGTGCTCCATCAAAAAGAGACTGGATAACCATTTATCTGAAATAGTATAAGGCTAGGTTCTGCTTGAGGAGGGGGTTGGATTAGAACAGGGGTCGGCAACCTTAAACACTCAAAGTGCCACAAAGGTCCTAACCGGAAGTCCCCCATTCAATTCTGGAGCCGACCGGAAGTCCAGTTCCCCCACCATAGAGACTCCTAGTGCGGTGTCCTTTTTCCTCTGCTGACTGGAAGTCCTGTTCCTCCACCATAGAGTTTCCTCTTAGCGCGGCGTCCTTTTTCCTCTACTTGTTCTAACCGAAAGGCCTATCAATTGTGGAGCCGACCAGCGACAGGGAACCGCAGCAGAGGGATGAAAGAGCCACATGCGGCTCCAGAGCCACAGGTTGCTGACCCCTGGATTAGAAGATTTACAAGGTCCCTTCCAACTCTATTATTCTATGTTCTAAATAATCCCATCTTGACAGTTCATGTCTTTGGGTCTGGGTTTCTGGGGAGGCAGGCATGCCTGCCTCCCTATTTCTAGAAATTAGTTCAATGTGGTTTTTTTCACTCAATGCTTTTTATTTTTTTCCTCTAGAAAATCTGCAGTCCCTCTTGCCTTCAGAGGTCCAGAACAAGCTCCATTTGCTGATTCCGTGCCGGCAATTTGACCTGAGCTACGATTTGAACTGCAACACCCTTTGCTCAGATTTTCAAGAAGATATCACATTTCGCTTCTCCCTGGGCTGGACGGCTCTTGTTAGTCGCTTCCTAGGATCTCAACACGCCCATCGGGTCCTGCTCACCATGGCCGAACCGGCTCTTGCAGTGAGTGTTTCAGATGGTTTCGTTCTAGCGCTCGTATGTCTAGATGGTCCTCCTGTATGCAAATGGCAGAGTAGATTTGAATATCGGAGATCGTTCAGCAGACCAGTCACGGCTCATGATTGTGAACAGCTCCCAGAAACAGTGATGGGGAACCTTGTTGTTCTTAAGTGCTACTGGTTGTGGAGGAAGTAGAGTCTTGGTCTCCGCAAAACCTCTTTTATTTACACAATGTGAATTCCATTCATTCACAGTCAGCAAGGCCTGTCCAGTTTTTCAAAGGAATATTTATCAACACAGACCTTATCTGGCTTGGAAAGCTGCCAGGTAACTAGTTTCCAAATGCAGTACAAGGCAAAACTTGGCACAGAGTCTCTCAGAGTCACGGAACGAACAAATTGTTTCCTGCAAAAGCCCACTCCCCGTTCACTCCTCTTTTGTTTCCTATGGGAGGGGCCAATCACCTCCAAGTTGTGGCTTTACTCCCAAGTCGACCCCTGCTTTCTGAGTTGTTCTTGTTGTCTGGCAGCTCTGCACATGCACACACTGGGAACAGGCTCCAGCTGTTCCTCTGCCTCACTGCTGTCTAGCTTCCTCTCTGCCTCTGACGCAGAGCCCTCATCCGAGCTTTCCCCAGCCCCCAGGACTGGCCCATGTTCCTCCCCTACCTCCTCACGATCCGACTCTGCTGCCAGCTGTGCTGGCTGCCAGCGGGGCACCACAGCTTGCCTGTTCAGATGGATGCCTCTGATGAAATAGCAGGATATCATTTTGCCCAGAGAGCGAGACTCTTCCCCAAAGTTGTTGTTGCACTGTGCGTCTTCAGACGTACCCTTGGTAGCATTTGGTTGGCTCATGAATGCACGAATGGAGAGCTCTTATGAATAACCCAGCTGTCTCCAATTTCCCTTCCCTGAGCAGACTTACTGCAAATCCTATTATTATTTAAAACATTCATATAGCTACCCATCTTTCAATCAACTCTGGGCAACTCTCAGTTAAAAATTAGAAGAGATCTAAAATCAAATTGCCGGCCGCCTGCAATTTGGCAGTTCGAATCTCACCAGGCTCAAGGTTGACTCAGCTTTCCATCCTTCCGAGGTGGGTTAAATAAGGACGCCGGATCGTTGGGGGAGATATGCTGGCTCTGTAATCCACTTAGAGTGGGCTTGAAAGCACTGTGAAGCGGTATATAAGTCTTAAGTGCTATTGCTATTTTTAAAGGA
>WNWU01000019.1:2617785-2647031 GCA_012654045.1 Ptyas mucosa | reverse complement strand
ATCTATCTATCTATCTATCTATCTATCTATCTATCGAGAGGGGGGGATTTTTTTTAACTGTTTTATCATTAGCATATGGCATTGTTTCAGTAACCGGTGATATTGCAGACTGGTAGTTTGGCTTGCCAAGATACCAGCCCTGTTATAGGACACACTTGCGTGCTTCCCATGGTACACCACAGGAGGGCGAGCTGGCTTTGCTCCAGAGAGAAAGACGAGTGGCTCTACCTGCAGCATCACCCAAGCCCCCCCCCCCCTTCCAGAAGGTGCCTCACAAGCGGGCACTGCAACTGGGAAGGTTCAGAGCCCTTGACTGCCTGCACAGAGCACCAACGTATCTCCCTGCTGAAGTGGTACCTATCTATCTACTCGCACAGAACATGGTTTCGAACTACAAGTGGGCAGAAGCTGAGGCGAGTGACAAGAGTTCACCCTGCCATCTTCAGTATCATTAAGTCATTGAGCCACTGCGCCTCTTACTTATGCAAATGAATGGGTATCTGTCTAATTTAGATTCATTTAGAGAGGTACTTTTAATTTTAATTACTTTTTTTATTTCAAACATTAATTTACCAGTTTTCTTCAAACTGACTTGGGTATTGTTAATGTTTGAGGCCCCCGGAGGACTAATTATTTTCCTCCTTTCGTTTTGTAGGAAGAAAGCTGTTTGTCTTGAAGATGAATTTGACTGTTTTTCAAAGGATTTTCTCCAGAAAAAGAAGAGTGGAATTTAAAAGATTAGCACCTTTTCCCTCACAGGGATTTAATCACATGAATTTTTCCTGCTGCTTTTGACTCCTCGGTTCCTCCGTTGCCATCCGGCCGTTCTGATACTTAGGCTATGAATTGTGCCCAAGAACTCAGGAAGGAAGCAGTATTTACTATTGATTGAATCATTTTGCAACTTTTCATAAGATGAACTAATTTGTATCTACTGTAGTATATAAAAATTTATTTGGAAATGTAAAAAGTAAAGTATATAAAATAAAACAAAGAGACCCGTAGGATTTTGTATAAGTGTTCACACCAAGAGTCAGCTCCTCTTTTTGGCATCCAAGGCAATTCTTTGTTCACTCCAGTCCTATTATCATATTGTTAATTGCAATTCTCTCTGGGAGTGAGCAGTGATGATTTTTTCCCCCAAAGACTGTTGTACAAACCAATACAGTATTACAGAATGCTGCCAATTTTTGAAAGAGATTTGTAGTGTTTGGATGCAGAGACAATCAGTTATCCTGATGCCATTCTAGGGTTTTCATTTGGCCGAAAGATGAATTAAATCTTCAAAGTGGCATATTTAAAGCTGTATATTTTTACTGAGGGAATTCTTGGCTCAAGTCAGATTGATTTAGCAGAAAAAGCCTGGATGTACTTTCGCTACTTCTCAGAATAAGCTTTGTTAGGCAGGCAAACTTTTCTCAAAAAAAGTTCTAGGAAACCAGAGTATTGTCACAATTGGTAGTGGTGAAGAGGATAGTTTCTAACCTTACAAAATTTAACATGCCACTCTGCCACATGTCTTACCAGCAGCATTTTAATACAGGACTGGTATGCCTGGATAGCTGAAATTCAGGTGCAAGTACAGTGCAAACCACTAATGCAGGGGTGTTGAACTCAAGGCTGTGGGCCAGATCCAGCCCATGGGGTGCTTAGATCTGGCCCGCAGGGCCACCCTGGAAACAGTGAAGGACTGGTCCATGGTGCTTCTGCCAGCGAAAATGGGCTCCTCCCGAGCTCCATTTTCATTGGCAGTGCTCTGCAGGAAGCCGTCACAGCCAAAAATGGAGCCTGGGAGGGGTGCCCCCGACATGAGTGATGTCGAACTGGCCATACCGATCCCGGCCACCCCCACCCACCCCCGAGGTCAAACGCAACCCTGATGTGGCCCTCAATGAAATCGAGCTTGACACCCCTGCACTAATGTGAAGTTAATTTTTTTTGCAGTTTCTAAATTATGTATTTTTAAAAAAGATTCCCAGGATTATAGCTGCTTCCCATGGGGCCAGAGAAAAGGAAATAATGTCCAAGTACTATTTACATCCTCCCTTCCTTTACTTTCACAGCTGAAATGTTGTTGTTTTTTAAATTTTGATTTATATGCCGCCCTTCTCCGGAGACTCAGGGCAGCTTACAATGCGTTAAGCAATAGCCTTCATACTTTTGTATATTTATACAAAGTCAGCTTATTGCCCCCACAATCTGGGTCCTCATTTCACCTACCTTAGAAAGGATGGAAGGCTGAGTCAACCTTGAGCCTGGTGAGATTCGAATTTACAGTAATTGCAGACAGCTGGTGTTGATCACTATGCTTTTAGTCTGCTGAGCTAAACCAGGCTCCTTAAGATTAATGTCGGGAGTTAATGTCTCAAAGCAATTTTGGAAGCCCACACATAGTGTTACTGGTCGATTTCTTCCTTCCATGCCAGTGGAATGTCATAACAGAAGGCTTTTCGCTGCTTTTCTAGCTTCTCATGACAATTTTGGATTGGTACCTTCTACTGCTTCGGAATTATATCATGTACAGTCGTGGCCAGAATTGTGGAAACCTTTTGGGAAGTGTGTTTTTGAGGTTTGATGGCTAATAACACCACTTTTTTTTTTTGAGTGTCAAGATAATCCTATTCTACTACTGGAATGGTTTGGGAATAGCCCAGACCTTCTTAAGCCAATTGGAAATCTATGGAGCCAACTAAAGAAACTTGTTAGTCAGAAGCGACCCACCAATAAATCCTAGTTAATAGAAGCCATCATTCAATCTTGGTTTCACATGATAACAGCTGCAGAACTAAAGATTTGGTTCACTCCATGAGAAGACGTAATCATTTTCGTATATCTCATTTTTTTCTATGGTGATAATTTTTGTATATCTCATTTTTTCTACGTGTTCCACTTTTCTTCTTTATACTGTAACTGCCATTCTAATAGCAAATCCTTCGTAGAAGTTACTGCATTACAGTCCTGATTAAAGTGAAGAATTAACTTTAGTTCTTAAAAAAAAATATCGGGTGAGGCTTGGTAAGAGTTCCTAAGAGACAAAGAGCTAGTAACACCGTTGGCAGTTTTCTCAAATTTCTGCCTTGTTCAGCAACAAGAGGCAACTCTGGTATTATTCTTTGAATGTTTAATGAGGATTGCTTCTGTTCTTTATGTCAGATCAATACAGTAATCGTAGATGGAGCCAGTGACATTTGCCGAGATGTTAAAACGAAATGACAACTTAAATCATACACAACTAAACTGGCTAAAGAATGTGACTGTGCAGATAACAAGCAATAGCCAATATAACATTACTATTTGAGCTGCTTTGGCTACCGGTGTGTTTCCAGGTGCAATTTAATGTGTTTAGTCACCTTTAAAACCGATCTGGGACCAGTTACCTGATCAACAAATCTCTTTCCCATTTGTCCAATTCAATCCAGCAAACTGGTCATTCTGCAGATCCCTTCAGCCCAGAATGTCAACTGGCAGGAACCTGGCCAGTGGTGAAATGTGAAATTTGTTACTACCGGTTCTCTGTGGGCGTGGCTTGGTGGGCGTGGCCAACTTTTGTTGTTTTTACTTTTCAAACCATTTTTTCTATAACCTCTTCAGCCAAAGAGGTGGTAGAAAAAATGCTTTTAAAGCCTTTGATAGTCCCAGCTGAGCCGCGCAATCATCAGAGGCTTTTTTTTTTTTAACTTTTCAGCCAGAGGTAGAAAACATGTTTTTAAAAATAAAATTGTGCTGCTCAGCTGGGCAATGGGGGGGGGGGGGGGGCGGGGTTTTTTGCTACCGGTTTTCCGAACCACCCGCCTCCATCGCTACCGGATCAGGTGATCCTGTCCAAACGGGGAGCATTTCACCCCTGGACTGGGCCTTGTCTGCTGTAACAGCCCCTGCTTTATGGAATATTCTCCCTTCTCAGATTAGAATGGCCGCAGCCCTGTTGGTGTTTCATTAGACTTTAAAAACTTGGCTATATTTCTGGGCCCAGGCTCAGAATGCGTTAAGGACTCCATTTCTTGGCATTATTGTTAGTTGGTTAACTATCTCAGCCGCTGTTATTTATTCTTTGGATGCTTTTAATTGTTTTATAGTTTTAGAATGGTAAGCCGCCGAAGTCACTTGGCTGGAATGGGCGACTATAAAAACTGAATAAATGAGTAAATCTTGAGCCCCAAATGCTTGCATGAAATGGCTATTTACAGAATACAGCCAGTAGTGGGATTCAAATAATTTAACGACTGGTTCTCTGCCCTAACGACTGGCTGGGTGGGCGTGGCCAGGGGGTGTGACAGGCAGAACTCTGCCTCCTGCAACCCCCTGGGAGCAAAAATGGGCTGGAGGGGCACTGCCGTACGCCGTGCCCCGTTTTGGGCCGAATAGGCCTCCCTGCAGCCTCCTGGAAGCAAAAACGCCTTGATAGTACAGTGGACTAAAGCACACTGTTATTAACATCAGCTGCCTGCAACTACTGCAAGTTTGAATCCCACCAGGCTCAAGGTTGACTCAGCCTTCCATCCTTTCTAAGGTAGGTAAAAAAGTATGAAGGCTATTGCTGAGCGCATTGTAAGCCGCCCTGAGTCTCCGGAGAAGGGCGGCATATAAATCAAATGAAAAAAAAAATGGGGCACGTGGGGACTTCTGGAAGGGGCAGGGCGAGCCGAGCCACCAATTTAACAACCGGTTCGGCTGAAGTGGTGCAAACCGGTTGAATCCCACCACTGAATACAGCCTGAGGCATGCTGCATTGAAGTTCTTTTTGTTATACTCAAAACTTCTTCGCTTCCTTCTGTTACCAGGAATAAGATGACAACTGGTTAGATTTAGAAGAGGGAAGAATGAATCACAAAATAATTTAAAGATAAAAAGTGAACTACACCCAAATCCAGTGAGAACATCTCAGTTCTTTCATAAGGCAGAAGGAAACAAGGAGGAAGATAAGGATTAGTGAAGAATATTTGTACTCAGGGCTAAAATGCGGGGTCCTTGGTGCTCTCTGAGCTTGCTTGTTTTCTTGCAGACGTTTCATTGGCCTAACTAGGTAACATCATCAGTGCTAGTAAGGAGTGCTGTTTGCTGTCAGTTTATATTCTGGTGTCTTGCCTTGTCTGTGCGGGTGGAGATAAGGATTGCCTCTAAACACTGTATCAATCATCTCCTGAATTTCTATTTTAAAAAATAAAGAGAAAATTCCAGCAGTGCAAAATTAGTGGATATACCTGATTGGCAGAGCATGCATAGTTTTAATTCTTTCTTCTTCTATTTTGGGAAAAAAATTAATTCCTTTTTGTTCTGTCAAAATGCAGTGATGTGTTTAATATACATATCCATTTTTTTTAAAAAAAGGTGACCTAAATAATTCAAAAGGAATGGCTGTTGAACAGCAATGACCCACATTTTGTCCGTCCTCAACGAACAGGATCCATAAAGGAGAATTACAGCGTAATCCTTTAAAACCGTAATATCCTTGAAAAGAATTTTTTTTTTGTTCTTGTTTTCTAGGATGGAGTAATTACTATCCAGGTTCTTTGAGAGAGTAAAATTGGTGGGACGTTAGATGCAATACGCTGAAGAACAGGCAAACATGAAATCAACTGAACAGGAGGAAAAAGAGAAATCCTAATTAAAAGCACTTGTTTATTGGTTACAATGTTAAAGTCAGGCAACATTTTTCCACCAAGACACTGTACAATTACAAAGGAAAAGATTCATTAGGGGAAGAACTATAAACAATTCATAGCAAGTGTCCATCCTTTCCCCCCCACATTAGCACTAAGAAAAAAAAATGGCACAAATCTCTGGTTTTTGTTTGTTTGTTTGTTTAATCAATTAGGCTGAATAAAAGAATTTTAAGATGTTCTGAACATACAATCCAAGAGAGGCAGTGCAGAATTCACTTGGTACCTGGAAATATTTTGGAAGGCTTTTTTTTTTTCTTCGAGAGAAGACGGTAACAAGTGAAGGTTTAAAAATAACCCTACCGCGCACTTCCTGGAATAAACTGTTAACAGCAAAAGCACAAAGACTGTTTATTTATGAAAACAAGTCAGACACAACTCCTCCTTTGGAGGAAGGAGGAAGAGGAGGCTGGGATCGACACAGAGATGTGCTGCAGCAAGAAGGAAACAAAGAGAGCACCATTGTGTTGTAAAAATAAAGGCCTGAAATATCTTTTTAAGAAATCCCCATATTATTTAAAATCAAAAGAAAGTCAGGCACATTTTTTTTCCAAAAAAAAAAATCTTATTTATTAATCATTTAGTTAACACTGTGAACAGACTCACCAGAACACCACTAAGCATTTAACAGTCTTGCATGTATTTTACACAACCTTTTATTTCAACAAAAAAGAAAAGAAAAGAAAAGAAAAATAAGACTTGCAATGCCTCAAATATGGAAGTAGTCTGAGTAGCACGAGGGCCTAATTTTTTTTTTTTTAAAAAAAGGAAGGGAGGGTACAAGGATGCATGGGGTTTTTTCCCCCCAACAAGTCCTGTGTGTCTGTATGAGATGGTCTCATCTACAGCTGGAGGGGCAGGTATTTCCCCTTCCAGCTGTAGCAAACGCTACTCAGGAGTCTCACCCCATTTCCCCCCCCCCCCCCAAAAAAGAATAATGTTCAAGGGAGGAACTGCAGTTAAGAAGGGGGCAAGGAGGAAGTCAGAAAAGTTACGAGAATATCCAACAGCTCAGTTATTCATGCAGGACGTAAGAATTCTAGCTACGAGGGGAAGATTGGTTATATACAGATTGGTCAGCTAAGGAGCCCTATTGCAGAGTGAGGCACTGTATGACCTGGCTTGGCTCACTCTTGGAAAAAGCCTATGGCATGAATGTCCAACCATGGCAAATTTTAAGACCTGTGGACTTCAACTCCCAGAATTCCCCAGCCAGCTATGCTGGCTGGGGAATTCTGGGAGTTGAAGTCTACAGGTCTTAAAATTTGCCATGGTTGGGACATCACTGGCCTACAGTGTTTTCTGAATCACCAATGGGACGCTGGAGACACCACTTCTTAAGTTAAACTGTACAATTCGTCTTTTGAGGCCACTATCCGTTCGAGGTGGTGCTACTTCAAACGGCAATACTACAGCCGTTCAGCCTGACGGGGAAACGAACGGCAAGCTCCTTAATCCTAAAAGCGCAGTCAGCACCGGAGACAAAACGTCTGCAGGGGGGCAGGAAAATAAGAGCAGGAACAACAGCAGAAATCAAAACCCTCAGCAGGTTTTGGCAAATTTGAAGCTCAGTGGACTTCAAACTCCCAGAATTCTCCGCCATGGCAATGCCGGCTGGGGAATTCTGGGAGTTGAACTCCGTATGCCTGGAAATTCGCCAAGGTTGGGGAAACCCCGCATTGTAGGACAGGAATGGGTAGGCTAGAGAGACCAGAAGAGGCGGGAGCGAAGATTTCAGAACAGGGCCTTCACTTTGCAGAGGCTTCAAGCACCCACAGCAGCAAAGCAAATCTGATCCGGTTGATGTTCCCCATTTAGAAGGAGAGTGAAGGAGGAAACTTAAGTACTTTAAGGCTTTGTACTTTTGTTCCTTAACCCCTTAAAGTCTGAAATTTGATACCTGCTTCCTCTACAGATGTTAACAGCAGCTATTAATCCTCCAACTCCATGATGGGAGGGCAGGAAGGCATCTCCAGACCCTACAAGGTGGCCCAATCCCACTGCAGGACATCCATTCAAACTCCTGTTTCATTTTATGCATTCCAGGCAAATGTACTTTGGCAAATCGTATTGGGAAATCGGTTAATTCCCACAATTTACGCTAAGGACTCTTGAGATACATCCAGCCACTGATTTATGCAAGCTGTTCTGCTTTCTAGGGGAATTATTCCCAAAATCCAATATATGGTTACAAACTATTCCTGATGAAGTAGGATAACCAAAACTCTAAAGCAGGGATGGTCAACCTTGGCAGCTTGAGGACCTGTAGACTTCAACTCCCAGAATTCCCCAGCCAGCGTGGATGGCTAGGGAATTCTGGGAGTTGAAGTCCGCAAGTCTTAAAAGTTACCAAGGTTATAGAGACCCCTGCACTAAAGTAATAAAACTGAGACTGTGTGATGGCTCCCAGCTTCTTTGGCAAACCGAACAATTCAACGCTGTGAATATTTTTGGGCTGGGCATTTTCCCCCTAAAAGGGCAAATTTTTTCTTACTCATGCAAGGCAATCTTAAGGCCCTTACAAAATATATCTTGAACACCAAGGAGACAAGTAGTGGACTAAGGGTGAGGTGATGGTAAAATGAAGAGCTGTATTACAACAGTAGAAATTTTTTTTAATAAATCCCTTGGGGTGAAATCACATTGGTATCAGGTGTGAAAAGAATGGACCATATCAAAGATAGTAAAAAGCTGCATGTATGTATCCTAACACAGATAATATTTGTTTTGAAAGAACACCTCTCTCTCTCTCTCTGGATGTTAACAGAGGATTCATGGACCGTTAAGAGCTCCTACATCCAAAGCGTTTGGCACATGCTTTGGCACTTTTGCCACCAGTAAAAAAAAAAAAAAAAAAAAAAAGCCGGAATATAGGATTAAAAAATTGGTCAAAGTTGAGAAAACAAATGGCACTGCAGCAAAATACGTCTGAAAAGACCAAACAAGAACTACCAACCTATGTTCAGACAGAGGAGATTTTAGGGGACATATAACATTAGGTCTTTCCTCTACCATCAAATCAGACTATTAATAGAGAACTGAATCTACATTTCAGGCCAATCCATGAATACTCCTGAAGAAACAGATCCACTTCATACCTGCTACAAGTACAGACGGCAAGAAAACTAATTCCGAGGATTTTTCTAAAGCACGTTTTCAGCTACCCATTTGTATATTTATGAGAACAGGACAATTCCGATGGCCGATTATTAGATGACCTCCGCTCAAAAAATTTAAAAAGCCCAAAAGCAGGATCCTACAATACTTGTTGCTCCAGAGAAGACTCAAGCTATGGCGAGAAGTCTTTCCAAATGAGATCTGTTTTAAGGAAAGAGGAAGACTGGGGAAGGCAAGTTCATTTGTTAATGTTTCCCCGAGACTTAACGAACACAAAAACTTAAAAAGGCAGCTCAGTTTTTCTGGAATGTCTAGGTGAACGCGCTCCGTCGGTTGGCACAGCAGCTATTAAAATGAGCATTCTGCACTTCTTGTGGTGGGTGGTGGGCTTAACTGAAGTTTCAAATAGCTCATTAAAAAATTGATGTGAAGTATACCAGGCTAGTCTTTCTCAACTTTGGCAATTTTAAAATGTGTGGACTTCAACTCCCAGAATCCTTCTGGGAACTGAAGTCCACACATCTTAAAGTTGCCACGGTTGAGAAACACTGGGCTAAAAGTTTTAAAGAGGTAATACTAATGCAGTATTGAAGAGTCTTCATGCAGTGAGTGCAGATTTCAAGAGAAACACTGTGCTGGCGGTCTTAAAGAGACAATAGTAACAACTTCCCCCGCATATGCAAGATTCGTACGAGAGAAAACTTTTCTACCTGGAATATATAAAGTAGAATTATAATGTGTGGATGCACTCAGAATATGCCCCACATACATTTGGAGTGATGCAGTTCAAAGAGAATTCAGGTTCCTTTGCTAGACATTGGAAGTGGCCCCACATTCAGTCTTAAGCCAGACAATAAGTTTACAGAAGATGACAAATGTCTCAATTACAATTATTCAGGTCCCCACAAAAATACACCCATCAAACAACCGTCTCAAGGAAATACGTATCCTTCAATTTCCTGATCCTAATCTCATTAGAGGCTCATTAGAAGGAAGCTCAAAATCTAAATCCTTAAAAACATTTCACTTCTTACGTTATGCATCTGATCATCTGTTTAACTCCGTGGTGATCAGAGCCCCTTAGCTTCTAATGGATTATCTGGGATCTGCTGCCACTCTAAGGGGGAGAAATAGTCATCGAGCAAGAAAGGGGCAAAAGTGTCACAAGAGTCATCGAGGGATTTCCTTTTTTTGTTTGTTTGTTTTGTTTTATACAGACACTCTGTTATAAAATTTCACAAACAGCTCATTAACTTCACACTTTTATCTACAGTAAATTCACGAAGAGGGGGGAAAATTATAACAGCAGACCAGCCGATCCACTGCAGAACTCAGAAGCTACACCTTAGGTTAAACGTAGAGCTATATAAATGCAGTTTCTTTCTTAAAAAAAAAAAACGCAAACATTGTTCCTTTACTTACAGACAAAATGTTACATGATTGGCTGCTATGTGTATATTCAATTATGTACAAAAAGGTACAGAATTAGCAGGACTGGGGCACAAGCAGAAATCCCTTCAGGGCAAATGTAGCCAAACGAAATGCTAACTGACTGGCTTATTTTTATTTTTATTTTTAGCTTTGCTCACCACAAACAGGTGTGCCGCCCTCTCTCTCTCTCTCTCTCTCTTTTTCCTTGAAAGAAAAGTCACTGATTTCTCCCATCTACCACTTCTTCGTTCTTTCTGTGTGTTTGTTTTAATTTCATTTACAGAAAGCCTACTTATGCAATAATCAGCAAGTAGAAAAACTTCACCTGTAAATACAAAGTAGAAATGTTATTTCACAGCAAGAGGCTGCAGCATTGCTCTCTCCAGATCTCAGTGGAGAAGGTGTGCGTGTCTATTGGTGGAGGGGAGGGGTTCAAACGCCACGTTAATTCCAGATTCTGAGAAAACTGTCCCAAGATCCTGTAGCTACAGCCATGCCGTCGTCAGTCACTCCTAAGCAGCTGACTCGGTTGTCGTGACCAGCGAGAACACCTGAAAGGGTCAAAGAGTACAGTAATTAAACCAACGGTCCTCAAATGTCCCATTCACAAGTCTCATGTTCTTCAATATGTGTGTTATCTGTTTTCAGAAATACCTTCTCACACAAAATGCCTTAACCACAGTACAGGGAATGGATTGAAGTACCAAAAAAAAACACACCTCTAAATGAGAACAGTCGATTTCAGTTGTGAAAATCAAGGCAACAGTGAAACGCCTGTGCAAATGCGTAACTTTTTTTCTTAAAAAAAAAATGAAGGTTTCCCCCGTCCAGTCAGGTCTGACTCTAGGGAGCGGTGTTCGTATGCCGTAGTCTATATGCCGAAGCGCAGGGAACGCTGTTATCTTCCCACCGAAGTGGTACCTATTTATCTACTTGATTTTGCATGCTTTCAAACTGCTAGGTGGTCCCGAGCTGGAGCAAGTAACAGGAGCTCACCCTGCCACATTGAGCTCAGGTATTGAACCTGGACTGTCAGCTTCTCAGCTGACAAGCTCGGCACCTTTAACCATTGACCCATCCTGTTCTCTCACCACCCCCCTTTAAAAAAACCCAACCCAGCACTAAAGATGAAAGATGCAAAGCATGCACAAATGAAAGAGACTTCCAGAGATGAAGGGCCATGACTGGGTAACTTCTGAGGCATATTTGACCAATCCAGCTATACTTAAAAGATAACTCTTCAGGAAAACGGTTAACAGTTAAGGCTTTGAGTCAAAAACCAGGACTCATTCGCTTAACAATGAATTTGTATGCCACATACTGTAACTGACATCCCAGAGCCATGGTGGCACAGTAGTTAGAATGCAGTACTGCAGGCTACTTCTGCTGACTTCCAGGTGGCTGCCAGCAGTTCGATTCTCGTTGACTCAGTCTTCCATCTTTTTCCAAGGTCGGTAAAAATGAGGACCCAGATTGTTGGGGGCAATATGCTGACTTTGTAAACCGAGGACTGTAAAGCACCATGAAGCGGTATAGAAGTGCTACTGCTATTGCTATCCCATGGAACAGTCACAATAGAAAAGTTAACGCACTTAAATCTTCCAGCTCCTATTAACCTTATAGCTTTAACTCACCTGCACGTTCACCCTTCAGGGTATCCCAAACATTGCAGTTGAAATCGTCGTAGCCCGCCAAAAAGAGACGTCCGCTCTTTGAGAAAGCTACAGAAGTGATCCCGCAGATGATGTTGTCGTGAGAATACAACATGAGCTCCTGGTCTGCACGAAGATCAAAGAGTCGACAGGTGGCATCATCTGAACCAGTGGCAAAGGCATGGCCGCTTGGGAAGAACTGTGAAATGCAACAAAAATATGAAAAATGCAGACGGGGGGCGGGGGGGGGGGGGGAGAGGAAGATAGCAGGGAGAAGGAAAGAGGTTGGGTCTAGAATGCTAACATTCAAAGTTCACTTACTATTAAATTCTCTGCGCTCAAAATAATACCGTTTGCCCCAAAATATGACATCCCCTGATAATAAGCCCAATTGGGCTTTTGAGCGCATGGCAATAAGGCCAAGAGCTTATTTCAGGGTTCAAAAAAAAATATAAGACAGGGTCTTATTTTCGGGGAAACACGGTATTAGAACAGCATCTTGCGTGATACTTGAAGCTTTATATTTGCCTGAATTCTTAATGTACTTAAAACATTTGCCAAGTTCTTTATTCTTCATCAGCAAAGCAAGAGAGTTCTCAGAACAATTAGCCATCTAAAACAGTGTTTCCCAATCTTGGGCACTTGAAGCTGTGTGGACTTCAACTCCCAGAATTCCCTAGCCAGAAAGGAATTCTGGATGTTGAATTTCACACAGCTTCAAGTGGCCAAAGGTGAAAATCACTGCTCTAAAACTTTAAAGAGTGGATGACACATGTTTGACTTCTGCATCCAGAGACTGGCACCCCCAGAAATTCCACACACTTGTAACTCCACTAACCCTTCTGCCCAATTAACCGTCCCTGAGAAATCCTTGGCCTATGAAAAGTTGGCTTCCACAGATGAAAGAGATGAAAAGAATTTGCACACGTCTGATACACCGATGGAAAATCTAAAACCATCTAGCAGATGCCGAAGAGAACTCGCTAGCACTACGAAGAAGCATTCATATTCTCATATATTCACGAGCACAACAGTCACTTACACAAACTGCATTAATGTCAGACACGTGTCCCATGAACGACTGCCTGCACATCCCATCTCGGATGTCCCAGAGCTTGGAGGAGGCATCGCAGGCACCGGAAACAAAAGTGCTCATGTCTGGGCTTAGAGAGAGACTCATGACATCACCGGTATGCCCAGTAAAGGCAGTTGTCTGTTGGCCTGTCTCGATATCCCACAGAGCACTGCAAAGTAAAGTAAAAGCATTTGAATTCAGAAGCTCAAACAATTAGCTTGGGGAGCTCATTAAAAAAAAAAAAGATGATCCCAGGATACTCACCAGGTAGTGTCTCCAGAGCTCGTAACAATTTGGTTATCGTCTAGAAAGCGACAGCAGGACAAGTATCCTGAAAAGAAAACAGTAGCAAAACGGCTGTTTCAAATTGCAACTCAGATTAGGCCCAGAATTCCGCTTCCTTCCAGCCTTTATTAAAAACATTTTTAATATAGTACTGAACACTACAAATGTCTAAAGTCAGAGGAACGATTTCAAGATCTGGGGAAAGCTGAGTCACCGAACAGATTGGAAATGGGATGGCCCAGTGGCAGCTAACTCGAACGAACAAAAATAAAATAATAAAATAAAAATATTAAATTAAATTAAAATAAAATAATAAATTTAATTTAATTAAGTAATAAAATTAAAATAAAATAAAACAAAACAAAAAAATAATATCTAGCTAGCTGCCAGCCATAAATGTCTATAACATTTACTATAAAGTTAATCTGCTGAATGCTTAATAATAGACATTTTTAAATTGTTCGGACAGGACGTAAAAAGCAGCAAACACCATATGTGCAAATATTGCAAAAAGGGAAAAAAAAACCCCAAACCCAATATTTACAATAGTTATTTAACATAGAATCAAGGGACCAAATTCTGCGTTAGAAAATTTATTCCTTATTCTATTTTTTTTTGGGGGGGGGGGGGGAGATTCCTTTTAAAAGCAATCCCAGAGAGGTAAAGTATGCAATTATTTTTCCCCCAACTTGACTCCCTTGGTTTTAGAGGGTAAGAAGAGAAAGTTTAAGGGTAATTCTACTTTCATTACAAAGAAACAAAAAGAAGAAGAAGGACAGCTGACCAGTATGGCCGGGGAGTTCTCTGCTCACTCGTACGTTGCCCTCCCGTGTCTTCAGATTGTAGATAGAACAGATGTTGTCTAATCCACCGCAAGCGACATAATTGCCAGATGGTGCATACGCACAGGTCATTACCCAGGAAGACCGCAAAGGAATAGCATGCATCTTTTAAAATAAAAGGGGGAGAAGGACGAGAAGCACCATGAGGAATTGTCCTATTTGAAAATCAGATGCAAAAACCACTGGTGCAGATGATTAACTGATACTATGGGAACAACTCCCATCGCACAGGGAGCACAACAGATACAGGTAGTTCTCAAGTTACGACCATTCCACTACGGTCATAAATCGGGTCCCTCGCATTTTTTTTGGGCAGCAGTCGTTAAGTAAACACGGCAGTTGTAAAGCAAAGCAATGGCTTGCTATAGGTCGGGTGCCAAGGTTCCAACCGATGAACCCAAACCAATTCAGCACTCTTGGAGACTTTCAACTTTCTCACAGAACTGTTTTATCGAATACATCCTTTCGGCACGGATGAAAACAAAACCAGCTCTAAATATTTCCCGCGGTTTCAGTATCGTTAAAGAGATAATTCCCTCCCTTCAAGGTCATAGGTCACATTGTCCAATTAGGTGTTCTGGCATCTCCTTGGCAACTCCCTTCAGTCTCTGGCCAGCACCTGTTGAGATGACCTTGGTTCCCACGAGATTGTCTCTTGTTGTCGTCTGGTCTGACATTCCCCCCCACCCTCCTCACACACACACACACACACACACACACACACACACACACTGTGGCAATCTGAGAAACGGAAAGATGGCTGAGGCAGGCCTGAACCGTTTCAAAGTTGACACCGGGTTTGCCAAAAACGAAGTAAATGCTTGTTTTCTGCAAAACCAAAGCAAAAGGCAGCCCCATGGTTGCAAAACACCGCAAACAGCTACGAACATGGGTTGGTTGCCAAGTGCCAGACCATCAGAACTTTGAATTCAGGTCGTAAGTACCCTTCAAAGGGAGGTCCAGCATAACTCTGAATGTCGCCCAGGGACTGATTTTTTTAAGTTGAGGACTATCTGTAATGAACTGAACCTTTGCTCTCAATAATGTGTGGGCAGCGGCATTACAAAATCAAGGCAGAACTTTCCTTCAAAATGTTAATATTCCAGCCCAGTTTTCAAAAGGAGCTTTGATCCGCTCCGAGCTAAGCAAGTTTATCCAGTGGTGAAATTCAATTTCTTTTACTACCGGTTCTGTGGGCGTGGTGTGGCTTGGTGGGCGTGGCAGGGGAAGGATACTGCAAAATCTCCATTCCCACCTCACTCCTGGGGGAAGGATATTGCGAAATCTCCATTCCTATCCCATTCCAGGGGAAGGATACTGCAAAATCCTCATTCCCTCCCCACTCCTGGGGGAAGGATATTGCAAAATTCCCATTCCTTCCCCATTCTGGGGCCAGCCAGAGGTGGCATTTGCCGGTTCTCCGAACTGCTCAAAATTTCCACTACCGGTTCTCCAGAACCTGTCAGAACCTGCTGGATTTCACCCCTGAGTTTATCCTTTTTGTAGCAGGTTGTCACAATGGCACTGAACAAATAGTACAACAGTTTAATGGGTTAAAAATACTACCTGACATTGCAACTAGTTTTAAAGAGGACAAACCATAAATTTTGCAAATAGCGAACTCTCCAATGGCAAAATTACCTATCTTTTTGAAAATAACGTCCAGTGCTTTCTGATATAAGAATAGTGAATTAATCTCATACTATCCCAGACTCTTCAAATGAGTATACGAAAGAAAGAAAAAACCTGGAATTACTGGCTAACCACAAATTGTGCCATGAGAATGACCTCCCTCCCCAGGACTTGTCTCAATCCCACTTAATTTGCAACATCCCAGGTCTCCTTTTACTGGTTCTGGAGAGGATTAAAAAAAGGTGCGTATTTGCATTTGAAGTGACACTGAATGGTTCAGTTGAAAATATTTTAAGAGATTATAAGGCACAACTATTATTGCCCGCTATCAAATGAATACCAAGGTAGCTGTTGAGAACAGTAGTTTTTTTACTTTCCAACGTGAACAATTTAACACCTCAAAGCACTTCAATAAGCAGTTTGTACAGTAGAACCTCTGGTCACGAATGCTTCTGACCATGAGCAAATCGGGTTCCGACCAAAAAATTCACAAATTTTTTGACTCTGGTCATGAACACGTACTCGAGTGGCAATCAAACATGGCCGCAGCCAATTTCCCCTTCCGCACCATTGGCTGCACGAGACTTTCGTTCCCATTGCTAGGAAATATCTTTCCGACAATCATTGGAAATTAGGTTCAGATCACAACCAAATCAGATTGTGACCAAAGTTATGGAACAAATTATGGTCGTGACCAGAGGTTCTACTGTATCCTCAAGTGTTTGAGCCAGAATTTTTTAAGATTAATGAAACAGAATGTACTATGACATGCTTGAGAAAACAACAGACTTATACTTCCAAACACAGAAAAAAATAAGAAGACAAAGAAATCGTACTGAAACCTGAAAACCATCAAGAAATAACAAAGCCAATAAAGAGGTTTGGATGGGGGAACAGAAAAAATAAATTTTAAAAAAATTAGCAGTGAAATCTAAAAATAAAGCCCATCAGCAAGAGATACATAAAATGTTCAACCTGAGTATATTAAAATAATAATAATAACTGTACCTTGTTTGTTGTATAACTATCCCAAATAATTAATTTTCCATCTTGGGAAGCACTCACTAGTAACCTAAAGATAACAGTAAAATAAAACGAAGAAAAGCACAAACAAAATATGTATTAATACGTTAACCTTGTATCTTCCTCTTTGTGGTTTCAGAATTGAAAGTTCAAAGGCAAATTCCTGTGCATTCACTAAGACCCCTATTTCCCTTTCTTCAACTTGTGAACCACACAGCTTAGGGCACAAGCAAAAGATATTAGGGCCACATGTTGAAAAGCTTAAGTTCTTCTATGAAATCCTAGCCAATTCTTCCCCAACCTGATGCTAAACATCACGGCATGGGTCCAGGTTATTTGAAGAACTGTCTCAACTCAATGGAGTTGGCCTGTCCCATCCAAGCTGGCATAAGGGGCTTGCTGCGGAATTCAGGAATTCAGCTGGCGGAGTCAAGGAGAAGAGCCTCTTCCGCCATGGCTCCTGGCACCTCGTGCCATCCCAGGTGAAATCCGTACCTACCCTTTTGGCCTTTTTTTTTTTAATTTGATTTATATGCCGCCCTTCTCCGGAGATTCAGGGCGGCTTACAGTGCGTTAAGCAATAGCCTTCATACTTTTGTATATTTATACAAAGTCAGCTTATTGCCCCCACAATCTGGGTCCTCATTTTACCTCATTACCTACCTTAGAAAGGATGGAAGGCTGAGTCAACCTTGAGCCTGGTGAGATTCGAACTTACTGTAATTGTAGACAGCTGGTCTTAATCACAATGCTTTTTAGTCTGCTGAGCCACCAGCCCTTCTGAAAAGGGCTGAAGATTTGGCTCTGCCAACTGGCCTGAGGCTCCAATGGGGCCATATCAGAGATAAAACCCCACCTCCTCCCTATATACACCTTCCCACCTTTGTCAATTTTAAAGCACTTTTAGTATTCCTCTCTATTGTTTTAATGTTTCATATTGCTGTTTTTATTGATTGTAAGCCACCTAGAATCGCCTCTAGGCGAGACGGGCAGCCCATAAGTTCAATAAAACAAATAAATGACATATTAGCTTCGAGTCGTAATCCAGCCAAACTGGAGGACACCAGGTTGAAGCTGCTGGTATACAAAATTAAAACCCAGATAAACTGACAATTAAGATGAGGAATCAGGTAGACCAGGGGTGGGCTGCTGGGGGTTCACAGGGATTCAGAAGAACCTCTAGCTAAGATTCTGGGCAGTTCGGAGAACCCCCAAATCCCACTCCTGGCTGGCCCCGCCCATCCCTCCCCTCCCCTGAATCCCCATGGAGCCCATTTTGGATGTAGGTAAGTGCAGGATGCGCACCGAGGCTCAGGTAGGGCGAAAAATGGGCCTACCGGAAGTTTGGGAAAGCCGGAAACAAGGCCTCCAGAGTCTGGGGAGGCTGTTTTCGCCCTCCTGGAGGCTTGAGGAAAGACTCCGGAGCCCGAGGAGGGCAAAAATGCCCCCACACCCGCCATGATGCAAGAGGCACATTAGGCCACACCTACCATGGCCACACCCACCCAGCAACGGGCAGAGAATCCTTTGCTAAAATTTTTGAACTCCATCCCTGACTGGTAGACCCTCTAATATTGTACACTGTTGGTGAAGAATGGACAGCCCAAAATAACATAAATAGGTATATCCTATTCACTGCAACAGTGTAATGTGCATGCTTCCTCCTTTTTATTTTATTCAGTTACCTGGAAAAAGGGAAGCAAGTTCAGGTTGCATAAGCTTAGTTTCCTTTATCACTATTACTGTTTTGAGGAAAGGAATTTTATTTATTTATTTATATTAAATTTAAATGAGTAGTTTCCCAGGAAATGACTGAGGCTGCTCCATCTACATAAAATTTCCAATCTATTTCGTTATGGGATTCTAAAATATGCAGGAAAACCCCGAACAATAAAACTTCTCAATATATACAGCTTAATTCTTAAAAATAAGGAACAAATTGTTTCCTATCTGCTTAAAATAAGGAATTATTACTATAAATTTCTAATGTTCCATTTTAAATGCTAATCTTCTAAATACTGCTTCAGTTCACAAAATAAGTTACTGTAAATACATATGCATGGTTGTTTTTTTTAAATAAAAAGCTATTTTGGGGACAGAAATATAATATTTATTTTTAAACACTGAAATCTAACATCTTGGAGTCAAACCCAAAATACAGCAAATCTGTCGTCAAATTACTGGGTTTAAGAGGGTTCTTTACAGCTTTGAATATGTTCCCAAGAATCTAAATTTATTTTTGCTTAGAGAATTTTGTTTCCATATTAACAGCCTGCTTTTTTTCCAATGTTACTGTTCATATGGCCAAGAAACAAGTAAAGAATTGAGGCATTTGAACTATGGTGCTGGAGAAGACTCCTGAGAGTCCCTTGGACTGCAAGGCGATCAAACCAGTCAGTCCTAGAGAACAATCCTGACTGCTCTTTAGAAGGCCAGATCCTGAAGATGAAATTCAAATACTTTGGCTACCTAATGAGAAGGAAGGACACTGGAGAAGAGCTTAATGCTGGGAACGATTGAGGGCAAAAGAAGAAAGGGACAACAGAGAATGAGGTGGCTGGATGGAGTCATTGAAGCAGTAGGTATGAGCTTAAATGGACTCCAGAGGATGGTAGAGGACAGGAAGGCCTGGAGGAACATTATCCATGGGGTCGCGATGGGTCGGACATGACTTCGCAACTAACAACAACAAAAAGGATTCATACAAACCTTGAATCAGATCCCCAATGCATAGCATAAATTTTGGCTAAATGACCTCTCAAGGTACGCCTTGTACGCATCTGGATTCGACCCACGGAGTCAAGACTTGTGGTGATCTGAGAAAAGAGAAAGGACACTTTTCAAAACCTTCTCCTGGACTGCATAAGAATATATGACAACCGAGTATAAGAAACAACTTAATAGTATACAATGCTAAGCCGTTTCTTATATTTGTCATGTACCATCTCTTTATTTGAAGAGTCTGCTGATGCTAAGCTATGGTATGATAAGTTTGGGATTTTGCATAACATACAAACCCATTCTTTGTGACTTGGTATAATATTCAAATCTGGCCAATTACAGATGGTTGATTTTAAAAATAGGGCTTGATGTACTCGAATGGAACTAAGCTTGAGCGAATGGTTACAGTCCAAGAAGCCATCATTGCTATTTTGATTTACTGATTCCTTTTCTCAAGCCCCTTTAAACGACTGTGGAAACGTACTAGCAGGTCTTTAGACTATAGAGTCAATGCCGAAGAGCGATCAAAACCATTGTCTTTTTCCTGGCCAAGGAAAAGGGGCGTAAGACAAGGAACTTCTGCTAAACTGCAGACTCTGCGCATCCATTTTAGACGCTGTAACTGCCTTAGCGCCTTAGGAAAACAGAGCAGGAAGGAAAATTAAACGGCAACCCACCTGAGCGAGAGTTGTGTCGCTACATGCTTTTCTTGCATCCTTTAAAAGAAAATTTAAAGGATTATTTTACATAACAATGGCTGGAACGGGTTTTGCATCCTTACCAAATTAGTGCATTTATTAAGGGAGACAGAGAGAAAGATTCATTCTGGCAGGCTAGATCTGGCAAGTAGCAAGGCATTAGGCAAAAGGTTTATAGACAGTACGCTCCCTGGCTGGAAATACCACAAAAAGGATGCATTAAGATTTCAGATCCATCCAATTGGGCTCTCTGAAAGAGGCCCAGCACTGTGCCCCGAAGTCTTTCAAGACTCCTTCATCCATCCGGTGACAACATCGGTAAAGGAAAGGTGGTATATGGAGAAAACTGCACAGGGGCAGCAGATAAAAATCTCTTCACGAAAAGATCTTCCTGGGTTACCATGAAGTATGTTAGAAAGACATCTTACTCTGATTTGATTCCGGAGCTGTTCTGCCTCCTGCCGTAATTGTTCCAGTTCACTCATTCTCTTGAATGGGTCTCTTCTCGCCTCTTAGAGTACAAGTGATGAGAAATCTGTTAAAAACAATTTACAAGAAACCACTTGAATCATGTGGCTGTAATTAACAACATCAACATTTAGACATTTACAGCCATCCCATCATTACTGCATTCTCCTCGGGCTACATGTAAGCAAGCCCCCAAGTGTCTGGAGTGGAGACTCGGGGTTTTTCCAAAAGGTGCAGCATCACTAGGCGTTAACGATAGGCAATGGCAACGTTATAAAATATATGGGATTAAATCATATTAATTGCATTTAATTCATTTAAACGTATTGTAATTTAAAATCTAATTTAAGAATTTTTCTGGGCCCCACCAATTTGTCTTTCCCTCTCCTAGTTTTCTTGTGTGAACCCAGCATATTAACGGCTTGAAAAAAAACATGCACTCTGATAATCTTACCAAAATACTACCCTATGGAACACATTTAAATGGCTTAAACTCTATGTGTGTGTGTGTGTGTGTGTGTGTGGGTAGGTGGGTGTGTCCGTGCATGTGTAGTCTCAGCATCATCCCTATAAAAGAAATATAGGCCCTCAGTTACAATTTGGGGGGGGGGGGTAGAAACTTAGATAAACAGAAAATCTTGACTACCTCCATGTTACCACAGTGTGCTAATTTTAATGCAGGGCAACATTGCAGAAAGGATAAGAATAAAGGGTAATACAAGAAAACAATTTCCTTCTTACTTTTAAAGAAAGTATTTGAAATATTTTCAGATTAAAAAAATAATAATATGACTAACTGGAGAGATGCCCACTGTGGGGGACTTGACTGATACTTAAAAGATTACCTGAGACAACCTGAGATTACTCTGAGACTACCTAAAGGCATGTCTCAGGGCACAGGTGTCAAACTTGTGGCATCACATTACCGTCATGTGACGGTTTGTGACGTTTTTTCCCCTTTGTGGAGCTGGGGTGGTCATGGCCTGTGCGTGATGCATCCGGCCTGCAAGCCGTCAGTTTGATACCCCTGTCTTAGAGTAAGTGAATGAGGAATATTCATACGGTGATCAATGCAGATAAATTTTGCTTTTTGACTGCTTGAGTAGCAACCATTCAAAGTTATGACGGTATTGGAAAAGTAACATTGCGAGCAAGGGCCACATTTACAACCTTCACAGCATTTCTCACAGTCACACGATCACTATTAGTTAGTGTGCACGTTGTCCTGTGCCTGACCCATTTCCCCCCCCCACACACACACACCTACCGACCCACAGAGTGGAGAGATTGACAAGTGGTCTCTTCCTGAATTGTTTTTATACCCAGTGCAGCACTTCCCCAAAACCTCCCATTAAAAAGCTCAGGAACTGACAAGACAGGCATTGGGAATGGTCTAGGATGGAGTGTGTGTACACACACATTCTATTTGTGTTGGGTGTGAGAAGCTGGTGTCGTGGAGGTTGGTAGTTTGGAAGTTCAGAGCAGGGCAGCCTCTTTGAGATAGCCTCCAGGAAAATCAAAGCAGAGTTGTCTGACTACTTGGTGGAGATGGAAATGTGGCTGGATTTGTGGGCTTGAACATGCTGCTTTTGATTGGAATTGCAGTAAAGCAGGGTGTCAAACTCAAGGCCCGAAGGCCAGATCCGGCCCACGGGGTACTTAGATCTGGCCGTGGGGCCACCCTGGAAACAACGGACTGGCCTGCGGTGCCTCTGCCAGCGAAAACCCTCCCGAGCTCTGTTTTCGCTGGCAGAGGGATGCAAGAGGCCATCGGAGCCGAAAATGGAGCTCAGGAGCCTGTTTTCTCTGGCACTACAGGCGCCCCCCACATGAGTAACGTCGAGCTGGCCACACCCACTCTGGCCACACCCACTCCACCCCCCCCAAGGTCAAACACAACCCTGATGCGGCCCTCAATGAAATGACACCCCTGCAGTAGAGGCTTCAAGCAAACTGCAGGCACATCGCTAACCAGCTGTTTAATGGTGGCTAAGGACTTTTTATCATGCATTGTGGACTTATAAAAAGAAAAGAAAATACTGGAGCCAAAGTCATGCAATAATGCAAAAGATAGTGCAAACTACCACCCTGATGAAATCAGAATGGTTGCGTGAATGTTGAGCCAGAAAAGAAATATGAAAAATTAATATTGTATAAGTAATTGTAACAAGATTATTATATGCGCAAAGAGGGGACAGCAATTCAATCCCCACAGTGGAAGACTGAACTTGTGGAAATGGGGAAGTTGACCAGTTTGGTCAGAGGAAAAAAGTGACTCATGGGCTTCTATGGACTTTTTCTTGAAAGAAGACTGAATTGACAATTTCTGAATTTGGGGATTAAAAAGGGCCAAAAAAGAAAATGAACACGTGAAGTGTTAATACCGCACTATAATGCCTTGGGGTAAGGCCACACTTGGAATACTGCATCCAGTTTTGGTGCCATACTGTAAAAAAGATGTTGAGACTAGAAAGAGTGCAGAGAAGAATAACAAGGATGATTAGGGGACTGGAGGCTAAAACATATGAAGAACGGTTGCAGAACTGGGTGTCTACTTTAATGGAAAGAAGGACTAGGGGTGACATGATAGCAGTGTTCCAGTATCTCAGGGGCTGCCACAAAGAAGAGGGAGTCAAGCTATTCTCTAAAGCACCTGAGGGCAGGACAAGAAGCAATGGATGGAAACTAATCAAGGAGAGAAGCAACTTAGAACTAAGGAGAAATCTCCTGACAGTTAGAACAATTAATCAGTGGAACAACTTGCCTATAGAAGCTATGAAAACTACAAAACACTGGAAGTTTTAATTTAAAATACTAGAAGGCCGGCAAATATTAATAGGACTAGCCCTTTATTGCAAGGAACTTTTCACCCACATATTCGCCCACAATATGTCCCACTTTCGTTATGAAAGCCAGCTGGGTGACTTTGGGCCGTTCGCTGCTGTTGTGTTGGAAGAGGAAGGTGTGTTGGATAGGTTTGCCACCTTGAGTGATTTGTAAAAACAATAACATAAATTGCAGCATGGTCGTAGAGTTCACAAGATCAAGCCTTTATCCAAAACTCCTATGCTATTGGCAGCATCATACAAACTCAATTCCCTGCTTTTGATCCTGCAGCTGCCTTTCCAGCTTCTGTGCCATACCAATAAACCCTACATAGTTCGGCATCTTTGGCCAAATACCATATTATCCACCCAGAGTCGCTAGATACAAGATGGATGAGAAATAAATTTTATAAATAAAAATTTTTTAAAATACTATGCCCACCACTTTGGGCATATTCTCTGAGCTCCACTCCAAATTTTTCCCACTTCCAACCCTAATCTTTAAGAAATCCATAGCAATGTTAAAAAAAAAGAAAGAATATGGTTGCCCCTTGGTCAAACTTCAAACCTGATGATTCCATCTGGATATTATGGAGATGAGAGTGCCAGTACTTTCTCCTGAAATATTTTATGACTGGAATTGCCCTGGAAACTACTGCAGTATTCTCAAATGATCCCCCTTTGTATGTATTAAGCCTGGTTCTCCTTAAACGATTGTTAATTTTAATTAGTAACTGGAGAAATGTTAAATGCTCACTAAGCAACTTTGGGCCAGTTTCTTTCTCAGTTCCTCAGTTCCTTCAAAAAAAAAAGACCACAGAAAAACCAAGGATTAAAATTATTCACATTAAGACAACATGTGGCTATGATCCAGTACTTGCAATGAAGTTTAAACCAACTTTTGCTTCTGCATAAAGAGATCTATATTATTCCTATCCCCCACACCCCCAAAAAAACATTGAGAGACACAGCAAGTTATTTCAACATTAAGTCACAGCAAATATGAATATATATGTTTATAAAATGCTTTTTGAAGTTAAAATATCTAGCTATGTGCATAGTTCTACTATCCAGCAATACGTTTTTAAAGACATTCATTGCTGATCGGCAGAGACCGAGTCTCTTCTTCCCATCTTGGACTTCTGAAACAATGAAAGTCCCTGGATAGCCATGAGAGAGGTTAAGTTCTGAAAGAGCATTTAGAAACCGAAATATTTCTCCCCATGCTATAGAACCGTGATGGCGAACCTATGGCACGGGTGCCACAGGTAGCACGTGGAGCCATATCGGTGGGCACGCGAGCTCAGCTCCAGCACGCATGCGTGCACCAGCCAGCTGATTTTCGGGCCTTCTGAGCCCACCAGAAGTCAGGAAACACACTTTCTGGCCTCCGGAAGGCCTCTGGGGGCGTGAGGAAAGCCATTTTTGCCCTCCCCAGGCTCCTAGAAAGGCTCTGGGGAGAGCAAAAACCGGGTCTACCAGGCCCACCGTGCCATCACGTGCCAAAGGCAGGGGGAGCACAAGGGGGAAGGGCATATAGAATTATGGGTGTGGGCATGCGTGCATGTGACCCCACCGCACTCCCCCCGCTTTTGGCACGCGATGGCAAAAAGGTTAGCCATCACTGCTATAGAACAAAGCAGGGGGCTCCAACCGTGGCAACTTTAAGACTTATGCACTTCAACTCCCAGAATTCCTCAGCCAGCAAAGCAAAGCAAAGCTGACTGAGGGATTCTGGGAGTTGAAGTCCACAAGTCTTAAAGTTGCCAAGGTTAGAGGCCCCTGGAACAAAGGACTCTACCACCTTCCAGCTGTTATCCAGACCAAGGGCAATTCTAACATTCATCCATTTTTGAGGTATAATTTAAATCTGTAGAAGAATTAGGTTCTCAAGACTCACTCAGTCTTCATGATGTCTTACAATTAGACATCTATATATATAAAAAGAGGGCCTTATTTACAGGTCGCTTGAAGTTGCAACTGAATTCTTACCACTTACCATTAACCACAGCTGGCTGTTTTGTTTTAATTCAAAGGATCAGGCTGAAAACACCTAACCAAAAGCTACATACCCTCTTTACTATGAATGTTTACCCTTGGTAAGGATGGCTGCCTCGATTACAACTGCCTCAAGCTTCACGTCACCATTGCTCCTCATTTGGAAAATGTCAAGAGAAATCTTTTGCTGTTTGGCGAAGCCTTTGTTTCTCCAAAAATAAATACAGGAAACAGGCCTAGGTGTGTCCTTGATCTTTAAGGTTGAAGATATTGTGCACATTTTCAAAAGGGCTGTGCAGCACCGTGCCTCCACTGCAGCTAGACAACAAAACACAGGAAGCTCTGGCCCAGAAGGCGAGGTTCAACCTAGAGCCTGACTCCCAATTCAGCTCCAGCAACTTCAGAGGCTCCCAGCGTTTGAGTGCAAAACCAAACCACCCTTTTAAAAAAAATCTTACATTTTACATCCTTTCATCTACAGTGGGAGAAGTTACTAGCAATTAGAACCATATGGTAACAGGTTTCGGGCTACTCATTCTTAATTGATTCTGGGAGGTGCAAAGAGTACCAAAAATGATGAGCGCCAAGCAAATTTGTCCCATAAGGAATAATGTAGTGAGTCACAAAGCAGCCGACATTGACAACTTCTACCGTGTTTCTCCGAAAATAAGACCCTGTCTTATATTTTTTTTGAACCTTGAAATAAGCGCTTGGCCTTATTTTCGGGGAGGTCTTATTGTTTTGGGGTGAATAGAGCAAGATGGAGCTCCTCTTGCCATCTTATCTGATTTCCAGCTCTGTCTCCCTAACCCTATCCAGAGAAAATGGCGGGGACCGGCTGCACATGTGTTTAAATATTTTCAGGGAGGGCTTATTTTGGGGGGTAGGTCTTATTTTCAGGGGATGGTTTATTGGGGGGGAGGGCTTATTTTGGGGCGAGGTCTTGTTTTCGGGAAAATGTGGTAGCTTATGCATTGAGTACCAAACAAACGATGAGAACCAGGACAAATTTTTCACGTCAAGATGCGCTGAGTACCAAATTCGATAAGTTTCAAAACAGTTGAGTACCAAGGCACCACTGTACAAGTGAATACTCTTTTTTCAAATAGCCTTTAAATTGTGGATCTAGTCATACTAAAGATTGTGAGAATTCAGTGAAACTCCAGATCTTGGCTCAGAAATAGAGGACAATGGCATCTACTTGTAGAGTAGCAATCCGTAAGATATTTTCCAGCCAATTTTGTCTCTCTTGGAAGCCCCCAAGTATTGCTGTCACAGATGCAGCGCCAAAAACCACAGCTTTTGGCAAGTTCCTTTCATATCCTATCCCAAGACATTGTGATAAAGCAAAGTTATTCCTTGGCTCAAAACAATGACATTCCTCTTGCTGCAACCATTTTTCATACATGGATTATTCAGGAAAGGACGTATTCATTTCTTCCATATTCAAAGCCCCCAAATTCCTGGCCCCTCAAACCTCTTTGGAAAGAGACACATTGGGAGGACTCTTAGTTTGGATAAATACTGAATTTACCATAAGTAGCCTAATTCAAGAAACAGTAGATAAAATATATGGTTTAAATATTCAGATTTAAAATTTAAAAATTAGTGGATTTCCCTATCTGAAACAGAGAACTTAGTGTAAAAGCATAAGTAATAATTTTCTGGAACTGTATATCCATATATTGGGCCATAAGAATCTAAATACGTTTGTTTTAAAGTACTGTATAATTGCACTTTTAAAATATTTTAAAACGTCATGCAAAGTTCTGCTAAAGTGCTTCAGATAAATATTTCATAATTTGCTAGCGTGTCCGATGGGAGCTGCCCTTTGTGGCCGATTACAGCGACAACTCAAAAATTCAAGTTGAAGTCTTATCATCTTTACAAAGGGTCAGAGAAGGAAAAAAAAATTGTAATCATTCTGGCAACTAAAACAAGACTGCGAAATACTTCTTAGGCAAGTTATCACATGCACTAAAGCTGAAAAGGCGCAATCAGTGGGTTCTGGGGAAAATACTGAATTCATATTAAAAATACTGCCTTTTTAAAAACAAATAACTGTCACTTATCAATTTGAAGATTGCATTTTGTAATTGGGGAGGAAGGGAAGATTTTGCAACAGACACCATTTGGATTAAGCATTAAACTGGTGCATATGCAATAAATCGCATGGCTTTTAAAGATTAAATGTTTATTAGACACATGTACCAGTTTTAGAGATTAACACTTAAGACTTTTAATGCTAAAAAGCATATTTAGGGGACAACTTTATATCTTGGCAACAACCCCTAAAAGGGACACAGCTGTCTCTTGGCCTAGAAACTAAGAGATTCTGAGTTTTTTAGGCCTCTTTTAGACATGAAAATCACTCTCTTTCACACCAACTCACCTCACAGGGTTGTTGTGAGAAAAATAAGAGGCAGGAATATTATGCATGTTTACATATGAAAATGGGAGATAAAATAACAATAATTATATTGCTGCTGTAATATTTAGGCCCCAACATGCTTTGAAGCTCCTTAAAAGTGAATCTAAAGGACTTCACGGTTCTTTCAAATCTCTTTGAACTAAGCTACTTTTAAACCTTTTTATAAAGCCTGATCTGGTCATTAGAAATGAAATCACAGGATATTGTGAAGGGCAAAAACTTCCCTTGTGGCCTGGCCTTGAACGAGCTGCCTGCTGATCAGGCAGATATTGAGCCATTCCGTCAAGCTGAAATGGAAGACAAAGAGGAAAAGGAGTATTGTATTATAAAGGGAAGGGGGGGTTGGCTAAGCGACAGAACGAGAAACGGGCAAACCTAATGTGTCTGTTAGAGAAAGAGCAAGAACAAAGATGATAGAATCAAAGGGCTGGAAGGGACCTCAAAGGTCTTCTAGTCCAACCCCCAAACCCCCACCCCGCTCAAGGCAGGAGAACTTGTACCATCCTGGTCAAATGCTTGACCAGTCTATTTCTGAAAATCTCTCCAACTCTGGATGGCAAGCTATTCCGCTGATTAATTGTTCTTACTGTCACAAAATTTCTCCATACCTTTAGGTTGGAACTGGAGATAATATTTTAAACATCTGAAGCTTCCAAAGTCAGGTTTTGTTTTGAAGCTGTGTTGCTGAAACTTAGGAGCCCTACAATGAAAATATTAAATCAAGCTTGACTAAATCTTGAGTGTCTCTCCAGTGCTTGCTTTCTAGCTCCTGTAAATGTTAGTTAGGTCCCCATTTCCAAGAACACCTTGAACAAATCCATCTGATCCAGTGGTGAAATGTAAAATTTGTTACTACCGGTTCTGTGGGTGTGGCTTTGAGAGGGGAGGGGTTTAATGTGACTGGGTGGGCGTGGCCAACCTTTTTTTTAACTTTTAAAAGCATTTTTTCTCCAACCTCTTCAGCCGAAGAGGTTGCAGAAAAAAAATGCTTTTAAAAGCCTCTGACGATCCCAGCTGAGCCGCATGATCATCAGAGGCTTTTTTTAAAAAACTTTTAAAAGCATTTTTTTGGCCGAAGTGGTTGTAGAAAAAATGCTTTTAAAAATAAATAAATAAATAAATAAATAAATAAATAAATAAATAAAAGCCTCTGATGATTGCGTGGCTCAGCTGGGCATAGGGGGAGGGCGCAGGGATTTTTGCTACCAGTTCTCCGAACCACCTGCTGTCATCGCTCCCGGATCGGGCGATCCGGTCTAAACTGGGAGCATTTCACCCCTGATCTGATCCAACATATATTTCCTCATGAAAAGTTTGTTAAGTGGCTGTTTTATGAAGTATGACCCAGGCAGAATAAAATAATTGAGGTAGTTCTTAAATTATGAGTG
>WNWU01000019.1:2605217-2617385 GCA_012654045.1 Ptyas mucosa | reverse complement strand
GAATCCCCCAGCCAGCGCTGCTGGCTGGGGGATTCTGGGTGTTGAAGTCCACCCATCTTCAAGCTACCAAGGCTGAGAAACACTACGTTAGGGTTTTAACTCAAGGCACCCACGTGACCAGAAGTAAATGTCTGCCCTTTTTCATGGTGGTTGTTAAGGGAGTACCATGGTCATTAAGTGAATGCTGCAGTTATTGAGTGAAGACTGAGATTGTTAAGGGAACCCATTCATCTGAAGGAGTGTTATTTGCCATAAACTGCAAATCATGGTCACATTATCACATTATCATGCTGTGCTGGTCCGTAAAGCCGATCTACCCAGCAAGTGTTCATGTGATCCGTGCAACCATTTGCAACAGTGAAGGGTGATTTAAAGGCCATAAACCACCTGTTTTGTGATTGTCGTAACTTTGAACAGTTGAAAAACAATTGGTCGATCAGCAAGGGCTTCCTGTATGAAGTCCTTGATTTATGACTGCATTTGAAACCGGCATCATAAATTAAGGCACTCACATGACCAGACCTGATTTTATAATAGTTTTTACACCCATTAAACCAGGGTGGATTTAAACATGATTTAAATCATGTTTTAAATCACTAGTAAAAAGGCTTGATTTAAATCATAATTTTTAAACAGCAACTGTCATTTCTGTCCCGCAGTGGCTCCTCCTCTGACCCGCTGTTGACTCACCGACAATCCCATTCACTTTAAAGAGCCTTGGATAGTACAGTGGTCTAAAGCCCTGTTATTAACATCAGCTGCCTGCAATTATTGCAGGTTCGAATCTCACCAAGGCTCAAGGTTGACTCAGCCTTCCATCCTTTCTAAGGTAGATAAATTGAGGACCCAGTTTGTGGGGGCAATAAGCTGACTTGGTATAAATATACAAAAGTATGAAGGCTATTGTTTAGCGCATTGTAAGCCGCCCTGAGTTTCCGGAGAAGGGCGGCATATAAATCAAATTTAAAAAAAAAAATGGGATGGCTGGTGATGCGACAGTGACACAAGGTGGGGGATGTGTCGGGCAGCAGGTGAGTGGATGCCCACTAACAGGCACTGCCATGATGGATCTGAAATGACAGGAGCTCTTTAATATTATATTTATAAGCTGCTTGGAAGGTTTCACTTTCATTTTTTACTGCTTGCCCTTCCTCCTCACCCTTAAGAGCCTGGTGGTGCAGATGCATTTCTTTTCAAACCATCATGCAGTTTGTAGTGTACATAGATTTGCAAAACAATGGGATAAAGGTATGTTCCTGAACTTTCTTTTATGATTTATCTCATGGTTACTGTGAAATTGTGTGAATGCATCAATGCGGTGCATGTTATCTCAGCTTGCAGAACTTGGATTCATTGAGTTTACCAAAAATGTAAAATTTTTTTTAAATTTGATTTATATGCCGCCCTTCTCCAGAGACTCAGGGCAGCTTACAATGCGTTAAAGCAATAGCCTTCATACTTTTGTATATTTATACAAAGTCAGCTTATTGCCCCCACAATCTGGGTCCTCATTTCGCCTACCTTAGAAAGGATGGAAGGCTGAGTCAACCTTGGGCCTGGTGAGATTCGAACTTGCAGTAATTGCAGGCTGCTGAATGTTAATCGCAGTGCCTTAGTCTACTGCGCCACTCAGAAATATTGCAGAATATAGAGCCTCATGCTACGTAACTAAGCTCCATTTCATGCTGAATAAACTAAATTATTAATGCATCTTAAATAGAATACCATCTTTAGATAGATTTTTTACTCCAAAAGCATTTTATTAAAATAAATTTGATAAAAATTTTAAAAAAAATCCGATTTAAATTTTAAAAATCCCTGGGGTTTTTTTTTTTAATTTTTTTAAAAAATAAATTTTTATCCACCCTGTGTTAAACACAGCAGAGGCTCTAAGTCCAAGTCAAACCAGAAAAAAAAACAGCAAAAAACAACAATTGCAGTCAGATGACTGTGGGATGCTGTAAACAGTCATAAATGTTAAGCCGATTGCCAAGTGCCCAAAGTGCAGTCATGTGACCTCAGGGGACGGAGGCATGACATTTTGTGACAGTCAGGCGTGCCCATAAGGGCGGTAAAGCACCCTTTCCAAGGCCATCCTAACTCCAAATTGAATTCAGACTCCTATATTACCATGAATGGGGCACCTTGACTGGGGGATGCACCCTAGCTTGCCTGTTCCCATGACTCCTCCCCTCGCAACCGTCTCAATACTCTCCCCCTCCAATGACACTTACGTATTACTTTGGAACATCGCATTCAAAAGCCTCTCAGTGGTTAACAGCATGCTATAAAATAATCAACAATACAATCAAATATCCATGGTACAAAGTTAAGATTAAACTAAATGGTAACAGGAAATGGCTGCCCCAAGCAAACAACAGCTCTCTTCTTCCTCGGCCTGAAATTCACTACTGTTGCATTAATCTCAGCCATTTTCCCAAACAATGGAGACACCATCAAAACTTCTTCTCTCTCCCAGGTAACTAAAGTTCAATGAAAAGACACCTTTAATTTAAAATTTAGAAGGGAATGTAAAGGTAGCATGGGTTTAGAGAGAAATCAGATTTAAATTTAATTTTAAAGATGAATAGATATAGACTTTTTATGCCTCCTTGCCATTTTGGGGTTGGGGAGGATACTTCCACGTATAACTTCTTCAGAATTCTAAATGTGCCTATGATGCTAAAATAGTTGCCTTTAATCTAAAAACAGGAAAAAAAAAATAACCAAATTGAAAAGTTAAAAGCAAATCTAAAAACAAAAACTATATATATAGATAGATAGATAGATAGATAGATAGATAGATAGATAGATATAGATATATATATAGATATAGATATATATGAAAAGCAATAAATAACAAAAATAAAATTAAAACAGTTGCCAACCCCTTGGTCAATATTAACCATATTCCTCTACTTAATATTACATTCATTGTTAAAATAGATGGAATGAATTTGTTGCAACAGTTTTACTACTAAATGAAGGAAATAAGAAATTATGCAGAAATTGGAAAGTGTTTAATGCACTTCCTTTCTTCTTTAAGAGTCTAATCAACTCTTTTTAGCTAAAGACTGACACCGAAACAATTATTTTTATCTGATTAAAAACAAATTATGATTTATTTTGCCAAAGCCTTTCAGATTAAGATACAACATTTAAATGTGCAATGCCCACATTTTCTTTCCTTTGGTTCAAACATGCCTGATTTTCAGAAACCGACTGGATGTAGTTTTCTTGACAAGATTTTTCAAAAGGGGCAATTTTGAGATTGCCTCTTTCCTAGGGCTGAGAGAAAGTGACTTGACCAAAGATCACCTAGCTCGTTTTGTGCCTAAGGTGCAACTAGAACTCACAGTCTCCTGGCTTCTAGCCTGATGTCTTAACCACTACATCAAACTTGTCTCTTGCCCACAATTTACTCGGTTAGGAATTCAAAGGACAAAAGAATGCTTGTTTATATTTTAAATTCAGCCATCACTGGAGATGAATCATGGTTAAAACATGACAAGGAGAAATTTTATTGATATAAACAGCAACATGACTCAGGAATTCTCCCAAACTAGCTGGAGATAATAAGGAACCTCGCCACGAGTCTGAACTCAACAGATTTTGCCATAGTTAGATATTTTATCTACGGCTGGAGGACAAATATCTACCCTTGTATTCTTCATATTGTTGACTCATTGCCACATTATTGGATGAGGAAATTAGATTGAACTGAAACGTATCAGGGTTCTTTCTCTTTAAATAAGTTAACTTCGTCAATATAGCAAAGTAAATTACTTTGTACTGGCCTAGGAATCAAAAAAGAAGTTACTGCAGGTGGGCACTGTTTAACTATTTGGAAAAATTTTACAACTACTTTTTAAATGCTTGTTCTATGGATCCCTTTTTAAATTTAATGCAAACTAAAGGTCGTCCGCAAGAGACTGTAGCGGGAATATAAAATACCTGCAAAATATTTGACATGTTTCTTTAACACCGGGAGCTGAAGCAGTTCAATAGCATTTATTACTAAAAGATTTTAGTACCCTATGAATTCCAGCATTATCTCAGCAATTCCTAAAGCAGCCTGTATTATCCGTGCATTGTAGTTAGAGGCTAACACAAGTGTGTAGCTTGCCTAAGACCATTTACTGATTTCATAGCTAAAGTGACATTTGAATCAGGTATTTCCTGATTCACAACTTAATCTTTTGGTCACCAGAGTGCTCCTGTTCTCTGAACTCTGGGGTGCATATCGGGAACATTACCCATAATTTAAAATTCATATTGGGACAATAATAACTTTATTAAGTTAAAGTTTTCAACCCACTTGTCACTTTTCAGCTTAAATAGCTCTTCATCAGCCAAAATTATTTTAAAATTCCTCCAAAGAAGGGAAGAAGCCCTGCTAATTTTGAGGCACTGTGTACCAGCTTACTGTCTATACACCCTACAAACCAAGTCCTGTTGAAGTACAGAAATGGTGTTAAGTTGCATCAAAATTCCTTCAGAGGTTTCCTAGGAATAAGAAACAAGTACAGTACATCATTGTTAGCCCCCATATCAAAAATACAAAGTTCAGCTGCTAAAACTGTTTTAGTCCTATGTGAGATACAACTATTTCTTGAAAAAGGAAAGGAAAGGCTAAAAAGGAAAGATTGATTAGGTAGCCTTTTAACAAAACTGCGGTATTTCCTACTGGAATTGATCTGCAATCTATTTTACATAATTTTAGAATAAAGCTGTATCAAAATTACTCACTTCAAACCACCTTTGTTTGTATAAAAAAAAGGGATTGTTTCCTACAAATTTTAGCAAGTCCTTTGAGTGGTTTTCTTCAAATTCTGCATCTGTCTTCAGTAGACATTGTAGGAATGGTATAAGAGTAATACACAGATGTAAGAATTTTGGAATGATGTTTTTTTGTGGAATGAGTAAAAAAGAAGTTAACTCTCCCCACCAAAATTAATGGGGCATAATTGCTTCACTTTGAACCCACTGCTACTGCAGGCTGTTCAAAACCATTCACATGCAATACTACACTAAAATTTAGTTTCAATGCTGGTACATAGCAATTAAAAAGCTCAGGATTAAAAAAAAAACTGACATCACGTCCAAAATGAAGTTCATGGCAAGAATAAATTGTGAAACATGCGTCTACCATTTCAGTCTCTTCCCCCACAACCTTAAGCTGAAAATCATAATCATATTACAATAAATTGGGTATTTTCATAAGCTTACTTAATTTTTAAAGAATATCTTGGCATCGCTATTAAAATGATCTATAATGATGGATTTAAGCTGTTCAGCTGCTTTTTCAGCTGCTTTAAAATAAATCAGCATCACCTAATCCTTTTCCAGTTTTGTTATTATGCTGTATCAATTTGAGAAAACAGTATTCTGTTTCCTGGTGTCTTACTGGAAACCAATTCCAAAATTTGAGTCTTAATTTGAGCCTTGGTAGTACAGTGGTCTAAAGCACCCTGTTATTAACACCAGCTGCCTGCAATTATTGCAGGTTCAAATCTCACCAGGCTCAAGCCTTCCATCCTTTCTAAGGTAGGTGAATTGAGGACCCAGTTTGTGGGGGCAATAAGCTGACTTTGTATAAATATACAAAAGTATGAAGGCTATTGCTTAGTGCATTGTAAGCCGCCCTGAGTCTCCGGAGAAGGGCGGCATATAAATCAATTTTTTTTAAAAAAAAATCTCTTTTTCTTCAAATCATTTCGACTCCATATTCACTGATAAATAAAACCCTACCGTATCGTAACAAGATTGGCGGACAGTCACAGCAGAGCAGTTGTACATAAATCTTTCAGATGAACTATGATTGCAACAGACATTAAAGAATTTTCGTGCATAATATCTAATAGAGACTCCTATGAACAGATAATTTGTTTTGTAATATCCTGTCTAAAACTAAAGGGCACGATGGGTGTTCGCCTGGACACAGCAGGCTCGGCAAGATGCTTTGTATAGTAACACCAGGAAGCTAAGAAGTCAACTGAGTGAGACTGACCCGCCATGTAACGCAAACTATTTCCCCAAATCAAGCAAATCTGAACAGGTTTTCAAACAGTGTTTCTATGGATTTCCAACATTTATGCTATTAACTTTCATTCATTTCCCTACAAGTGCCTGAAAAAGGCAGTTTTAAATGGGAAACTCTTCCACATACAATTATGTGGAAAAGCAAATAATGCCTTTTCATTATTTTTCAACATATGTGGGCCTATCAATATTTTATCTTCCTTCAAATAGTATATAAAGGTGAAACAATTGAACAAAAAAAAAACCTGCATGAAAATTTAATTTTGCAATCATTTATTCAACAAAAAAATTAACAGATATGTCATTTCCTTCTGTGGTAAAAGTAAGTATACCCTCAGCTCTAATGGCTGGTATTGTCCACATTGGAAGAACGAACCTGAAGTAGTAACTCTCTACCAGTCTCTGTCATGGACTGGGAAGAATTCTTTCATACTTTTCCAAGCAGATTTTTTGCGATGTGATATTTAAAGGCTTTCTTGCAGGCACAGCCTATTCCAAATTTCCTCACAGCATCCAAATGGGAATTAGATCCAGACTTTGATTTGGCCACTCTACCAATTAAAATAATAAAATTTTCTCCCTCCCCTTTAAATGGGAGGGCTCAATATTCCAATTCAGGACACATATATCAGATGGATCAGTTTTACTGGAAGCAGGAACTTCTGCAGGTACCCAGGTGCCAAGCTATTAAGGGCTGTGTCAATAGCAGCCAGCATTTTCAACTGTAATTACAAGTCTACCACCAACCAATTGTGCAAAGCCTACAAGACCAGAGTTATAAGATCATGGCAGGTTTCATTCTCAATAAATGAATTGCTGTATTTCGTATTAATGAAGATGGAGCCAATCAAGTGACTGATTTGTGTTGTTGCTGCTTGGGGGCTTGGGGGGGGGGGGGGGGAGAGGAATGGAGTTTTTATTTTAATGGGTTTTATTACACGGTGGATTTTTTTTAATGGTGTAAGACTAACACAGAGTCACCAATGTGTTAGTTAGAATGCCATATAAATTTGTTTAATAAATAAAACGGTAGCTTCTGAGTATTCTTCAAAAGCAACCCCATGTAAAGGGTATATCAACAGTAACAGAGTTGGAAGGGACCTTGGAGGTCATCTAGTCCAACCCCCTGCTCACGCAGGAGAGCTATACTAGGGATTCGAACCGCCGAACTGCCGACCTTTCTGATCAACAAGCTCAGTGTCTTAGCCACTGAGCCATTTAGCCAGCATTAAGGATATGAGTAACTGTTGTCATTGGTATACCAGCCCTTGGACAACCCCTGGACCAGCCCAGTGTCTACCTACCTACCCAACAATAATTGCAACACTAGGGAAACCTGTTCCTCCAAGCGGGAATCTACCCTATCCAAAGCCCACAAAGCCAATAAGGAGCCAAATGAGTTTCATCACAAAGAGCATCTTCACATCTTATGAAGGTTTTTACTTTGGCTACTTTCTTCCCATCCAATCCCCCAAGGCTCCAGATGCTGAGACAAGACCACCACAAGATCTCCAGCAAAGACCAGATAGAGATGAGCACTCTGCTGACACCACATCCCAAATTAAATGACTTCTCCTTCGCTTAATATAAATGTTAAACTTCAGGAGTGACAGAGACTAAAACCTGTGGTACTCAATACAGAGCAATCGCTAGGTTGACCTCTCTGCCTTCCACTGCCTGGGACTGCCCACTTAGGAAGGAGTGGAAGTACTATACAATTAAGCCAGTCTACTCCTACCTGCAGCCAATTCAGTAGGACACGGTGGTTGATGACTGAAAGTTACCAAGAGATCTAAACAGACCAGAAGGGGCACAATCGGTGGTGGGATTCAGCCAGTTCGCACCACTTTGGGAGAACCGGTTGTTAACTTTCTGAGCAGTTTGGTGAACTGGTTGTTGGAAGAAATCATTAGAGCGGTTATTAAATTATTTGAATCCCACCACTGGGCACAATACCCCCATCCAGATCTCAACAAAGACCATCAACCAGAATGACCAATGCTGTTTTGGTGATATGTTTCCCATATCAGGTCTGAATTCATACTATCAAGGATCCAGACAAACTATTTTATAAGGGTGCTCTACATTTACTACTCCCATCACTTTCTCAACAATCTTCCCTTGAAATTTAAAGGTTAGAGACTGGGTTAAAGTTGTCTATAATTACTGGACCCAGGGAAAGGCCTCTTCAATAAAAAAAAAAGGGGGGGGGTTGTATATTTTGGCAATTTCAATACATATTTTTTTAAAAAAAAGCTATGATTTTTTTGGCTACATCTATGAAAAATGCTATGCTGTATTTTAATTGCCAGAATTATCTATTCAACAGTGACTGTGACAATTACATAGCCATGTTCTAACTCTCAAACTGCATTAAATATTATTGGAAAAGTGGGCAAAAGTGAGAAGAGGAACAACAACAACAAATCTCCCGAAACTGAAGGGCTTCTCTGAATGAAAATGTCTGGACTTTGTGCAACCTTCCCCCCCACAAACAGATCATTAATTGTACAGCGGTAGTGCAATTAACTGTCTAAAAAAGACCATTAAATAAGGCTACTGTCCAAAACTGAAATCAAATATTAGGTCAACCAATACCTTTTAGAAAAGCTTAACAGCATACCATTTCTAAAGGGGGAGGAGGCTATTGTCTAGCCTCATAAACTATAGGACCCTCCACCCCCCAATATTTGTAAGCATTACTAGCTTCCACATTGTCAGGGGCAATAAAACAGAAATAATAATAATCTGCACACAGCATCCCTTCCCACAACCCTAAATAGGGCATCATACACCATGTATTCCCAAACCCCTGAATGTAAAATTAAGTCTTGACACAATGCAATTTCGTCATCCTATCATTTATGTATGCAAGTATTAGCTTGAAGTCCTATTGTGGATGGAGATTCTCAGTCATCCAAGTCACGGTTGTCCCAAAGGTTGCTTTTCAAAAGGCAACTGGACTTCCTTGGTTTTCCTTCCTTGAAAACGTTCCGCTTCTAATCCAAGCAGCTTCTTGAGAACTACAAGTTGCCTTTTGAAAAACATCTTTGGGACTTGAAGTCTTATTATTTACTTTCACCCTTTACCCCCTACTTTAATCTGGTTCTTTTCCCCGTTTTCATTCCCAGTTTCTGCATTCTCTGAATTGATAATTACAGATAGTTCTCTTCTTACACTTATTCATTTAGTGACTATTCAAAGTTACAATGGCATTGAAAAAAGTGACTTGTGACAGTTTCTCCCACTTATACCACTGCAGCATCCCCAAACTCATGTGATCAAAATTCGGCTAATTGGTAACTGGCAGGTATTTATGATGGTTCAAGTGTGCCAGGATTTATATGATCACTTTTTGTGACCTTTTGACAAACAAAGTCAATGGGGAAGCCAGATTCATTTAACAAGCGTATAACTAACTTAACTGCTGCAGTGATGCAAGAAAGGTAATAAAATAAGGCAAAACTCTACGCTTAGCAACAGAAATTTTAGGCTCAACTGTAGTTTAAATCAAGGACTACCTATATAACCACAACTCCGTTCAATCCTACATTTGGAGCTACCATGAATATTGCAATCAGAGTGACAGGATTTGCTGTGTTTTATGCTCCCAATACCATTCTCTACTTCTAATATAATATCTTCCCAGAATTTATCAAAACATCTTTGATTGCAAAGTATTCTTTTCTCTGGTCTTTCAAAGGAGGCAATTCCTAAACATTAGCTGAAAAAAATTAATTAGATGCTTCTAAAAGTTCTCTGAAATAGTCAAGTATGCTATCTTTCTAGAATCTAGCGGAAGGATATGGCATAATCAAGATGCTTATTCTGTTTGGCTGGATTTTAGGTATTAGGGGATTTTTTTTTAAAAAAAAGGCCACTATGACCACCTAACTATCTATGACATACCAATGTCTTATTTATTATAGTGCTATTTCTGTTACTTGGTTGCTATCCCCTTTCTTTTGGATCAAAGTACTGCTTTAATTTATATTACAATTCTGTTAGATACCAAAGCATTTACTCATTAGACATGTAAGTGGAGTATAAAGTTTTTAATAAATGAAATACTGAGCTATCTCTAGGTGGGAAGCCCTTGGGAGCAAGGAAGCCAATCTGAATAGCGTTAATATTTATACCAATTTAGCAGGATAAATATTCTAACTTCAGAAAACCCTTATGCGCAGAATGGCCTGCTGTGACTCAGCATGGATGCAACACACATAACAGACAAGAATGTCATTCTCCACATGAATGATGAGTGCAATATTTTAAGCATCAATTTGACCCAAAATTTCATGGTGCAAATACATGTTTCCACATTTAACCAGACTTTCCCCATTCTTAAAAGCAAACATCTTGCAACAAGCCATTATAGCACTATTTTTGAAATTAAAACATTTTGAAACTATAAAAAAACTGTCAAATTACTAGAGTTATGAGATAGTTCTTGTTTTTTCATGTATTTTTATTGGAAAACAGTAGTTCCAGTATAGTTTTAAATCCTGCAAAGCAAAACACAAACCAAAACTTTAAAACAGGAAAAGGGCTGTGTAATCTTATTAAGCATTTCTATTATACACAACACACAGATATATTCTCATTTTTATTTTGATTCTATCGCTGTTGTTTGACATATTGTTTTCAAAAATATAAAAAATAGAAAGGTTAAGCATCCCAAAAATATTATCCGTAACTCGATGGTTCAGATGTAACTTAGATATGAGATTTTTTTTAATATGACAGATTTCCACGATTTTTTAAAAAAAACAACATTCCAAATATTTTCCATCTAAGAGGATGAGAAATCTGTGTTACATAATTCAACGGGTTATCTACTGGTACTTGTAATGAAATACATCATCTTGGTTAAGCTCCACAGATGTAAGCCAGCCCACACCTCAAGGTTGGCCACAAGCCTCAAAGAAATGCTTTGATTTTTCAGAACAGTAAAGACAATTTCACACATAGCACCACCCTTGTTGTATTGCAGTCATGTTTACAAATGGAGTAAAGTCAACAAACATACACTGCACATATAGTTGTTGATTTTAAGTGTATGGCAACCATCTAGCATTTCGGAGGCAGTATTTCTGCATATAAGTGTCTTACTCTGCCTAGTCAACCTCAACTCTAACACAAACCATTTCTTACACACCTCGCTGTGCTCAAGCATTCACCTACTAAAAAAGTCTCAAGATGGCACAGCAAGCCAAGATTGTTCACACCCAGCCATGTAAAGCTGATTCAATAGGTTTCAATGCTCTTTCAGCCACGCTTCAAACAATTACAGCAATCACATGTTTTACAATTCTCCCTATTTTAACTGTTTACAGGTAGTCCTCAACCTACGACCATAACTGAGCCCCAAATTTACGTTGCTAAGTGAGAGAAATTTGTTAATAAGTGAGTTTTGCCCTATTTCACGACTTTTTTTGCTACGGTTGCGGTTAAGTGAATCATTGCAGTTGTTAAGTGAATCTGGCTTCCCCACCGACTTTGCTTGTCAGACGGTCACAAAAGGGGATCTCGCACCCGATCCCGGATTCCCACAACCGTCATAAACATGAACCAAGCGCCCGAATTTGGATCACGTGACCACGGAGATGCTGCGACGGTTGTTAAGCGTGAAGAACGGTCATTAAGACCCCCCTTTTTCTAGTGCCGCTGCAACTTCAAACGGTCACGTAAACGAACCGTTGTAAGTCGAGGACTACCTGTACTTGATAAAAGAGACGAGCTGGGAAAAGGGACGAGTTAATGCCTTTAACGCCATGGGAAAAAGATGACGACACAAAAGGAACAAACCAGTGGAAACGTGGATGGTAGTTTAATTCCCAATTTCCACGCCCCCCCTTTTTTTTCTCTCCACTCCAAAGGACCTAAGGACACACACAGCTCACACTGTCTCGCACTAAGGCTCTTCACAAAACCCGCACACCACAACCCCGCGCCAGCCTCTTCTTGGGACCGACAGTCAACTACTGTTGTGCAAAGGCCGGGCAGCCGTTTATTTCTATGACCCCCCCCCCCCCCCCACTTCCCACAGCAACAGGTCTTGGGCTTGTTCGTGTCCCTCTATCAGTGTTTCTCAACCTTGGAAGCTTGAAGATGGGTGGACTTCAA
>WNWU01000019.1:2558080-2604817 GCA_012654045.1 Ptyas mucosa | reverse complement strand
CCCCCCCCCCCCGGGTGGCTCCTAATGGAACGCGCCACCAGAAGGGCTTGAGCGGGACAAAAGAGGCGAAAAGGGACGCCCGGTTCTTCTAAAGCAAACCCCGCCCGGCTCCGCCAAAGCGTGTGGGAAAAAAAACAAAGAGAGACTCGGGGGATCGGCTGGGTTAGTTAGATCCACTGCCCTGGTGGATCTAATTAAACAGTAGCCGGTCTTCCTTCCTTTGCCGTCCGAAAGGTTTCTGACTCAAAAAAAAATCAATCTGCACCGGGGTCAGGATACTAATGCGGATGGCGTCCTTTATTAGTAATGCCAACCGTGCATTTATTATTGGATTTATTTTATTATGCAATAACAGTGCAATAAAGCCGTGCATGCCACTTTCCTCCCCGTCTCGGACACCGGTGCAACGGGTCGCATAAATAAATAAAAGATTTTAAGCACAAACCAGAGAGAACATGGCAAGGAACGCAATAAGAACAATTTCATCTCGCGCGATGGCACTGACTAAGCAAGCCCTAATTGTGGTTTTTGGGTTTTCAGCCCTTCCTTGATGCAAACTGTCATTTATTCCATAAACCATGGATAAACAAGCCATGGTTGTAACGTGGATTAACCGAGCTAACGAAACTTGTGGGTTTTTTTTCTCAGCTCAACTGCCACACTTTTTTTTTCCTGTAGATGCTGTAGAAACTTTAGCATTAAATGGTTAAGATTAGTCCGAACATGTACATCAGTATTAAAAATCTTGCCACGATTAATGAAACAGATTTATACATTTCATTGTAAGTGTGTAAACTTTGCTGTTTCCTATAAGGAGAAAAAGAAATGCTCTTTTACTGATTTGCTAGAATAATCTTAGCGAAGTAGACTTATCTTTTAAAATAATTCAATTTCTCCTATGCAAAATATAGTGGCAATTAAGTGTGTGTGATAAAAAGAAGAAGAGATGGGATCACAGATGAATGGAGGCTGGTTTAATATAAAAAGTATATTTGAAGTGGTTTGGGGAGGATTGACTTGCAAAGCAATTGTATAAAGGAAGAGGGGCTAGAAGGGGAAAAAAGAAGAAAAAAAGGATGAACCGATAAGGTCTTCAAAAAGAAAATGGTGAGAAAGTTTGAACAAAATGAAATTGTTTATATATTTATTATTGCAAAGATAGAAAGATATGGAAATGTCCCTTTATAAAAGCAAAGGAGGAAAAAGGAAAGACATTTATTCTGATATTGGATCAGATTATTAAACATCATGTTAGTAACCACTTACTTAGGCTTCCAACAATTAACAAGAACTAATATGGGCTTATAGCTAACAAATCATTTACTACTGACAGTTAATAGAGGTAGTCCTAGACTTATGACCCCAATGCTAAGCAAGTGAATTTTGCCCCATTTTACAACTTTTCTTGCCATCGTTTGTTAAATCCTTGCAGTTGTTAAATTAGTAACAAGGTTGTTAAGTGAATCTGACTCCCCCATTGACTTTGCTTGTCAGAAGGTCGCAAAGGGGGATCACATGACCCCAGGACACTGCAACCGTCATAAATATGAGCCAGTTCCCAAGCATCTGAATTTTCATCATGTGACCATGGAGATGCTGCAATTGTCCTACGTGTGAAAAACGGTTATCAGTCATTTTTTTCAGTCGTTGTAACTTCGATCAGTCACTAAGCAAATTCTTTTAAGTCGAGGACTACCTGTAGTTTAATAGATTTGTGGAATGCTGTAGATGCAGTATATCTTGACCTCAGCAAAGCATTTGCCAAAGCCTCGCCTAAGGACACCCTCGTTAATAAAATGGTAGATTATTAGCTAGATAACACAGCTGTTAAATAGATTCATTGCTGGATGAATGAGAATGCGATTATATGTTCCTGACTGGTGCAGTTTTATTACTGAGCTGGATAAAGGGAGATCAGGGAATCTTCACATAACTGGCAGAGAGGACATACGTGGGAGTAGTGGCTAACGCCATGATGGCGAACCTATGGCATGCATGCCCGAAGTGGCATGCGGAGCCATGTCGCCTGGCACACGCGGTGTCACCCATTCCTCTTCCGGGTTTCTGGCACGCATGCAGTGCTCAGCATGCGGCAGTGCCGGAAACTAGAAAAGCTGGTCCTCCTGCATGAGCATGCACGCCGGCCAGCTGATCTTCGCATGCGCATGCGTGCCAGAAACCCGGAAGAGTAGCTGGCTGAAACCAGAAGTTCAGTAGCTAAAACCGGAACTTCATTTTCGGGTGTGCGCATACAACCTTTTCCGGGTTGCAGCCCAGACGCACGCATGCGCGCTACCTTTTCAGCACTCAGTGCCAAAAAAGGTTAGCCATCACCGGGCTAACACATGGGAAGGCAGAAGTTTCAAAGTCCCGCAACTGAGGAAGAAAACAAGACAACGAAAGGCACAAATACAGACTGGGAGAGATTTGGCTTGGCCCTAATACCTGTGAAAAGGAGCCTGCAGCGTGACGCAATTGCTAAAAAGGCAAATGCGATTTTGAGATGCATTTATAAAAGCACTGAATCCATATCATGGGAAATAAACATTCTCATTCTAATCTGCTTCGGGCAGAACCGACCCAAATCCTGGGCACTGCAGTCTAAAACATGGGGAAAAGTTCAGAGGAGGCTATCTAGGAAAGTCCAATGAAAAATAGTTTTAAAAAATTTGCAGAAGACAACCGAAGAGAGAGATGTAGTGGTCTTATTAGACATCTAAAAGACTTTTGTTAAGGAAGATATGGACTTGTTCTTTGGGTTCATTTTGGCAAAATTAATAGAACAGAACTATAGAGAAGCAGGTTCAAGCAGATATGAAAATGAATAAAATTGTGTATTTTTAGATGCATATAGCTAGTTTGCCAGGGACACGGTGGCTCAGTGGCTAAGATGCTGAGCTTGTCGATCGAAAGGTTGGCAGTTCCGCGGTTCGAATCCCTAGTACTGCATAATGGGGTGAGCTCTCATTACTTGTCCCAGCTTCTGCCAAGCTAGCAGTTTGAAAGCATGTAAAAAATGCAAGTAGAAAAATAGGGACCACCTTTGGTGGGAAGGTAACAGCGCTCCATGCGCTTTTGGCGTTGAGTCATGCTGGCCACATGACCACAGTCGTCTTTGGACAGCACTGGCTCTTCGGCTTTGAAATGGAGATGAGCACCACCCCCTAGAGTCGGGAACGACTAGCACATGTGTGCGAGGGGAACCTTTACCTTTACCTTATAGCTTATTTCCTATCCCTATCTCTTTTTACTGAAAGAGTGTAAAAGCATGATATCCTTCTTGGGAATCTAACCAAGGCATCTCCAAACTTAGCCCTTTTAAGACTTTAGACTTCAATTCCCAGAATTCCCTAGCCAGGATGGCTGGCTGGGGGAATTCTGGGAGTTGAAGTCCATAACTCTTAAAGTTGCCAAGTTTATAGATCCCTGATCTAACCCATTGAAAATAAATAGGAATTTTACTTGTGAGTAATCATCCACAGGGTAAGTTACATGGTTACATTATCTGGGAGTCATACTGAATTAAAAAGTTAGACTTCTGGGAAAGTTCATACAGTCAAATTAGATTGCGTATGTTTTTACTGCAGAACACACCATCAAATCACATTTAACGAAATCATGACAAATGGGCATTTTCAAAGGATAATGCTACACCTGTACTGCACAGCATTATGCATGTAGTTTTGGGGCAGCTGGTAACCTGATCAAATCCAGCTTCATCATGTGGAATGGAATTAATCAAGCCTAGAGTTGTGCATACGAAGCCTCTCTCCCCTGGAGACCTGTATTTAATGTGTTGGCATAGAGTGTGGCACGGTGCCCAATGTCAAGAACAGAACTGAGAGAACCAGCCAAACTTCGTCTGCCACTCGTTGCCCTATGCATGGTGGAACGTGTTAATAGAGATTAAGAGTGTGCAAATGTTTGATTTAGGCAGAGCGCTCATTGGTCCATCAGAAGGCAGGCATAACCAACTACGAAGGGAATAAGTATTTTTAATCAGCTGCTATACAGTTTTGCACGTTTACTTGGATGCAAGGCCCGTTTTATCGCTATGGGCTAAAATTGAAGTCTTAGGGAAGCATTTATGTGGGTACAAACCTCCGCCGAACTCGTAATATAACTTAATGTGCGTCAGGCACATAAACTAAGCCCTACCCATCTCAGAAAAACCGTTTTCATGATTAAAAAAGGAGGAGGTAGGTACAGTACCATAGCTTCTTTTAAAGAATTATTTCTACCATTCTCATGGTGATTACTCATGAGAGGTAAATTAAATCCCAAGTGTACAAAACAATAGCAAAAAAATATACAATGGATGTGAGAAATCCACGCGCCCCAGTTAAAAGGCCAGCTTTTTTGAGATGCAAAAAAGTCAGACCAAGATAAATCACTTCAGAATTTTTTCCCACCTTTTAATGTAAAATACATGTTGTACAATTCAATTATAAATAAACTGAAACCTTTCAGGGGGAAAATAATAAAAACCATGAAGTAAGGTGGTTGTACGGGTACACACCCTTAAAAGTATACTTTGTTGAATCATCTTTTGATTTTATGACAGCATCCAGTCTTTTGGGGTAGTCTGTTAGGATGGATATCTTGGCTTGGGAATTTTTGCTCAACTCTTCCTTGCAAAAGTGCTCTAAATCTGTCAAGATTATGGGGGTGTTTGCCATGCACAGCTCTCTCTTTAGGTTTTCAATTGGATTCAGGTCCAGGCTCTGGCTGAACTTTTCCACAACTTTTGATCTTTTGATGAAGCCATTTTTCTTCTTGTTGTTATTGATTTGGAGGTATGCCTTGGTTCATTGTCATGTTGACAGGTGAAATTCTTCTTCAACTTCAGCATTTTAGCCGAGGCCTGAAGGTTTTGTGCCAAAATTGACTGATACTTGGGAACTGTTCATAATTCTCTCCACCTTGACTAAAGCACCAGTTCCACCTAGAAGGAAAGCACATCAAAGCATAATGTTGCCACTATCATGCTTCACTGTGGGTATGGTGTACTTTTAGCGATGCGCAGTGTTGTTTTCTTGCCAAATATACTTTTTTGGAATTATGGCCAAAAAGTTCAACTGTGGTTTCATCAGAACCTAGCATATTTTGTCACATGCTTTTGTCAGACCTGATGTAGGTTTTTGCAAAATGTAGCTGGGCTTGGATGTTTTTCTTCGTAAGAGGCTTCTGTCTTGTTACTCTACCTCACAGCCTAGACATACAAAGAATACAGAAGATTGTTGTCATATAGTAGACAACCAGTACTTCCCAGAATTTCCTGCAGCTCCTTTAATGTTGTTTTAGGCCTCTTGGCAGTTTCTTGGACCAGTTCTCTTGTTTCTTCATCAAGTTTGGAAGGATATTCAGTTCCAAGAACTGTTGTGCCATATGTTCTCTATTTGTTGATGACTGCCTTCAACGTATACTCTTGTATGTTCAATACCTTGGAAATTTTTAGTAACCTTCTTCTGATACCTTCCAATAAATGAGATCCTTTTGTAAGATCTTTGCAGATTATGGCTTCTAAGGCAACCGAGTAAATATCAGAAAACTCCTACGAACTTTGTATGGGCATGATCAGACACTTTAATTGATAGCAGGCTATTTAACATCAATTTGAATGTGATTGGTTAATTCTGAACACAGCCACAGCCCTACTAAGAGGGTGTGCACACTTACACAACTACATTATTTACGTTTTACTGTTATTTTTCCCCCCATAAAATATTTCAGTTTCTTTTTCCATTAAATTGTGTTAAACCTTATAAGGAATACCTTATACTAAAGGTGGAAAAAAAAATCCTGAAGTGACTTATCTTGGTCTGGTTTGTTTTTTTTCCACATCTCAAAAACGTGGCATTTTAATGGGCGTGTAGTCATTTTATATCCGATGTATTGCTCCACGAAATATGGGAGAAAATGTTTTAAGATTGTCTACGTGCTACCGTCCAATGCTTCAGAAACCCACCAATGGAGTTAAACGTATTCCGTTCAATCTCATAAGAGGTTTGGTCTTGATGCATCAAAAATCAGTTGCAACATCCAAAATGCATCATATATCTTTTATACGACGGTTTTCTAAGGAGAAGAAAAATGGGAAAACTGGTGAACAATTGGGATCCATATTTAACAAAAAAGGACTGACAACTTTATGTATATATACTGGTAGATAATGTGAATTGGCTCACGTAAGGGCTCTGACTCAGGTACTACAGGAATCTATTTTGAAATAAATTAAGGTAAATAAATGCTATTTCCTGAAACACCCTAAAATGTTTTGATGAGGGTCCACAACCATTACGTGCTTCTTGCTCAAAACAAGAAGTACCTAGGAAGGCCTTGTTCCGTTAACATTTGTGATACATAATAGTAAGAGTTTTCCCCTTGCTTTTCTCCCATCCTTGCACTGTATGTGCCGAAGAAGACTAATCTGTTTTACTGGCAAAGCTTCGATTTAAGACTTAATAACTCCGTCTAGTCTGCATTCCATATTCTCTGGAACCAAAATGGTAGAGACACGGCTGCTCTCACGCCTAGCAGTAACTTGATAGACTACACTGCAGAGCACCTTTTGCTGCATCACTTCTGCCAGAAGTGGTGAGAATGTCACCATATTGTCTGCAAAACCTCTCTGCATTTTAGAAAAAAACAGGATTTGTTGTGTTTGGGACTATTTGCTTATCCATCTGTGGGCAACAAACCCATCCATTCAGTAGAATCCATATGCAAAATGCATTGCCTTCCTTCCCCAATACCACGCAGTTGATGTAAATTGTATTTGTAAAAAAAAAAAATCCACACCTGACCTAGGTTCTAATAACCGGGATAAGTGAAGAAGAAGAAGAAAAAAAAGGACACACATTACACTACAAGAGTTGCGGGTCTAATGTTCATAATTACCAACAGGATTCTCCTCCTAAGTAGCGAACATCGTTTAAAAGATGCCGGAGTACCGAAAATGACAGAATGCAAGGCAACCTATTGGGAGAACTTAAAGTGTCAAAAGTGCCAAAACCAGGGCTTGCAAATTACTGTAATGTCATTTCATTTTAAACAGGTCCGGTTGTCCCCCCACCCACCAACCCCCCCCCCAAAAATGTTTGCAGTCCACAGATCAATTCTACAGATAACCCTAAGAGTCACCTGGCACATACAACCAAGAGATGGCCAGAAACCATGAGTTTTAATTCACCGTTTTTGAGAACTGAGATTCTACATTTGGGAAAGGGGAGGGGGAGGCAGGAATTCCTGAATAGGGTGAATTGCAGGAACCAACCGTCCCACCCTGATTTTTGTGGGCAACACGCCGCCCCAACTTGCAAACAAGGCAAGGGCACCTGTTTGCTGGATTCTCTCCTCTTTCTCCGATCCCAGAACGAACGAGCTGCCCCCCCACCCCCAACTCCAGACTTACCAACCAACCAACCAACCATCTAGTTCCCGGAATGCCCCCCAAACGGACGGAAAGTGATGCTGTGTGCATTGAACAAACCATGTTTGCTCAAACAAACCACGGACAAATTGCAGAGCAGAGGAAATGAGACGCGCATCGAATAATTATTTTTTTTTTAAAGAAAGGGGTGGGAAAGGCAGGACCCCCCCCCCTTTTTTTAAAAAACGTCTGAACCTGGATGATTTCTAACCCAGCAGATTCTTAAAACCACTTGTAGCAACTTCTCTCAAGCGAGAGCGATCCCTCCTCCTCCTCCTGGTATAATTCAAACCCTGGGGACCCCGCAAATTAGGTTTGTCCCGGGACACCCCCCTACCCACCCAACCCCGCCATTTGAAACAGGTGGCCCCGCTGGAAGGGAGGCCTTTGGGGGGGGGGGGGCGGGGGGCCCCCCCCCCCCTCGCGGCGGGGGGTGCCCCCCCCCCCCCCCCCCCCCCCCACCCATCCACCTCCCTCCCCTCCTCTCCGATCCGCCCCTGGGATTTCCGCGAAACGCCGCCGGCTGCGGAGAAAGTCCGGGGCGAGGCGGGAAGGACGCGGCGATCGGGGTGGCGGGGGGTTGGGGAGGGCATCTATACCACCCACCCACCCACCCACCCACCCGAATAAGCGCCCCCGCGAGCCGCTTGGCTGGCTGGCTGGACGCCTCCGCCCAGCCTCGCGCAAAGGCAGCCCGAAACTGTGAGGACGCGCAAAGAGATCCAGGATCTGGGGAGGGGGGGGAGGGGGATGGGGACGGGGATGGAAGGAGAGTTTCCCACCAGGAAAAGGATCCTAAGATTTTTTTTAAAAAAAAATAAATAAATAAAATAAAAATATGGCCGTAGGCAGACTTTGGGGCTTGCGTGCTGCCTGCGCCCTTCTCTTTTGTTCCTAAAGGAGAGAGGAAACGGGGAGCCCATCGGCCCTGGAGAATCCCCCACCACCACCTTGCTTTCCTCCCGCTGCAAACGTGGGTGGATTTTTCTTTTTTCTTTTGCTTTCTCTCCCGTGGCCACCCTGACTTGCCACCGGAGCGACGCCGACCCCGGTCTCGGCAAAGCGGCTCCGGGGGTGGCTGGGTTTGCCTTTTAAGAAGTGCCGCGCGCCTCTTTTTCTCACGACCGGCAGCTCCGCCGCGCACACACGCAATAGAACGGTATATATATATACACACACACTACTTGCGATTTCTTTTCCCCCGGCGCCGTCCGTGCCTTCTTCCTGCCGCGCGTTTTTTTTGGGGGGGGGGTGTCTTTTTTTTTCTTTTGCAAGGCTCCGCTCGGAATGTCACAACACAAATGCGTCCATTGTGCCTTTTTTTTTTTCCTTTTCCCCCCCGAGCGCTCCCGGAGCCTCGCTTGAACTAGATCCCTTCTTTTTGCTTCCCACTTCCCTCGTGTGCTCATCCAACGTGATGGACAGTTGCTATGGTTTCGCGGCTCTGACGTCAACGACATTAAAGAGAGGAGGGGGGGAGAGAGAAAGAGAGAGAAGGACGCGCGTTTCTCACTGCTGGGATAACTTGAGCTCGTAAAAAAAAAAAAAAAAGCGAGAGCGAGGATTTCTTTCTCCAGCTGAGTCTGGCAGGGCGTAGTCCAAAATCTCCCAAGCTTTGTTGTAAAATGAGGGTGGGGGAATTGCTCCAGAAATCTGAAAAAGCTCTTCCCATGGTTGGGGGTCACGCACTAAAAGAAAGGAGAAGTGTGGGGGGAGAAGAAGAAGAAGAAGAAGAAAACCCTCTTTTTTTGCAAAGGTGTAATAAAGGCATCTGGGAGATGCGTGCAGAATAATACTGCAAAGATTTTATTCATTGCTCTGGGAGTATCCTGCAGATAAGGCAACGAGTCGAAATGCCCGCTTCTATCTATATCCCTAAACTGGCTTTTGCCAACACCTCCATCACCAACTAGCTAGCTAGCTGTGTTGAGTGTCCATGATTTCAGGTGAACAGTGGTCACCAACTGGTGGTCCGTGGACCACTGGTGGTCCACGAGAAAATTTTGGTGGTCCGCAGAAAAATGATTTGCATTTTTAATATTGCACTAAATCAGGGGTCCTCAAACTACGGCCCCTGGGCCGGATACGTGCAATGAACGTTTGTGTTGCTGCAGAGAGTCTCCCTCTTTGGGGTCTTTCTGTGTCGGTCGGAGGGGGGCAGAAATTACGACTTGGGGTCTGTTTCAGCCTCCTGGTGTGGGGCTTTGGGCAAAGGCTGGAGGGAAGTGCCGCTGGTGGCGAAGAGCCAGAGCGCCTTGTTCCAGTGGCACTGCATCATGGCCTGAAACTGGCTGACCATCTCAGCCTGCTGAGCCTCCAGGTGCCGATATCTGGCCTTGCACTCCCGCAGGTCTTCCCTCTGCTTGGAAAGCCTATGCTCGTAGTCCTCAGTGAGGTGCTTCTGCTAAGCCATCTTCTCGGCCAGATCCAATTTGAACTGAGCCAGCTGTTTTGCCAACTCTTTCTCGTGGTGGCTGCTTAGCTCCAGCAACGTCTTCCTGTTGGGGCCCTAAGGAACCCCGGGCGGATAGATGAGGAGTGGCTGGGAGGGAAGGAACGAGTAGAGGCCGTCGAGGCGCCCCTCAACATGACTGACATCGAGTTGACCGTGCCCATCCAGTCACATGACCACCTAGCCACACCCACCCAGCCGGTCATTAGGCAGATCATATTAGTGGTCCGCGGGATTTCAAATTTATGAATTTAACGGTCCCTGAGGTCCGAAAGGTTGGTGATGCCTTAGTTACTTAATAAATGGGGCAAACTGAAGAAATTGTGGTTTAGAAACCTGGTCAGCCAAATATCCCTGGTCGGCAAGCTCCCATGGGAAGATGTAGGGCCCTTGTTTACCAGAGGCAAAAGTATCTTTGGAGAGAAGGAAAAACAGAGCTGTGTAAATATGGATAAAAGTGCCTTGTAAAAAAAAAAAAAAAGAGCATTAGGTTTCCAAGGTTTCTTTCATCTGGACGCCCTCAAAACAGAATCACTGTTTGTTTGTTTATTTATTTTCAAACGTACTTGCCTTCTGGAGCCATAAACCTTGCCTCGGCGGTTAAGTGTGATCAGGCTGGGTATCTGGGGTAGCTTATCAAGAAACAGCTGGTAGGTTCATGCATGGTGTTCTGAGCCAGGTTGTTGCCAGCCATTGGAAACACCCAGATTAGCTGGAAACAGTGCTAAGTAAATAACCAGGAACAAAACAATACTGTAATCAAGGAATTCTCAGAGAAGCAGCAGCTGGCAGGACAAACCACCACATGCAAACAGCAAGCAAACTTCACCCGTCCCTACACTGATGACGTTACTTAGCCTGGTAGATAAAAGGTCTGCAGGAAGACAATCCACTTCAACAAACGCCAAGAAAAAACATAGTTCAATCTTGAGCTACATGTATTATTCTTCTTTTTTTTTTTTTTTACAAATACTTTATTAAGTTTCAAAATTAAAAGAAAACTAAAAAATTTACAAGATCTCTTTGTTATCCGGAGGTACAGTGTTCTTATAAATGAAATATCATGTATCTAATCTACTTTGACTTAAGCTATCATTTTTCCCATCATTATATTTACATTCTATAAGTACATAGTCGTGTTTCACAGTATCTATTCACAAAAAAAACCAGGTCATCGTCTTTTTCTGTTATCTAGCCAATTATACCAATTTTCCCATACTTCATAATATTTAGCTATGTATTCTTCACGACACTTGCACTACAGTACACTAAGTGAATTTACAGTCACTTAGAGACCATTTGAAGTTACAACAGACCCTCGGTTTTGAAGTTCAAACATCACTTCCCCTGGAGTCACATGATCACAATTGGTGTACTTGGCAACTGGCTCACCTGTACAGTCTTTTGCAGTGCTCCATAATCATTTACTTGAGTGCCATTTACGAGGGTTTTGCCAGATTTTCTGGATGCATTTGCATCACATGCGATTGAATAGAGTTATCTAGATTAGGGTTAGGTGGCACTTAGTTTCTGGTCTGAATCAAAATGGTTTGGTGAGTTTTATGATGGAGGGTCTTTTCCAAAGTCGTAAAATGAGTTAATTCAGGATCCACATTGCATGAATGCAACCCAGTTGTCCATCCAATAGACTGGAATGGAAATGATGGTGGGAGAAGATGCAAGAATGTAAGAGACACAATGTTATGGGGAAAATACCAGGGGTGAAATGCTCCCGGTTCGGACCGGATTGCCCGATCCAGTAGTGATGGAGGTGGGTGGTTCAGAGAACTTGTAGCAAAAATTCCTGCCCCCCCCCCCCATGCCCAGCTGAGCCGTGCAATCATCAGAGGCTTTTTTTAAAAAAAATTTAAAGTATTTTTTCTACAACCTCTTCGGCCGAAAAAATGCTTTTAAAAGTAAAAAAAAAAGCCTCTGATGATCGCGCGACTCAGCTGGGATCGTCGGAGGCTTTTAAAAGCATTTTTTTACAAGCTCTTCCACTGAAGAGGATGTAGAAAACATGGTTTTAAAAGTTTTTTTAAAAAAAAGTTGGCCACACCCACCCAGTCACATTACCCCCTCACCCCAAGCCACACCCACAGAACCGGTAGTAACAAATTTTACACTTCACCACTGGAAAATACCCTGTTTCCCTTAAAATAAGACATCCCCTGATAATAAGCCCAATTGCGCTTTTGAGCGCATGAACTAAAATAAGCCTCTCCCCGAAAATAAACCCTCCCCGAAAATATTTAACCGCATGTGCAGCCAGTCCCCGCCATTTCCTCTAGTTAGGGTTAGGGAGACAGAGCTGGAAATCAGATAAGTTGGCAAGAGGAACCCCGTCTTGCTCCACGGGCCCCAAAATAATAAGATACCCCTGAAAATTAGGCCAAGCGTTTATTTTGGGGTTCAAAAAAAAATATAAGATATTATAATCTTATTTTCAGGGAAACACGGGTAGCAAAAGAAAGGAGTATTATGTATATTTCCCTTTCTCTTTGAAGATGTTTATGGAGATTTTCAATCATCCAGGTCGTGACTGTTCCAAAATGCAACTGGACTTCTGGGTGGTTTTCAGAATAACAGAGTTGAAAGGATCCTTGGAGGTCTTCTAGTCCAGCCCCCTGTTCAAGCAGGAAACCCTATATCCGTGATGGCGAACCTATGGCACGCGTGCCACAGGTGGCACGCGGAGCCATATCAGTGGGCACGCGAGCGTTGCCCTAGCTCAGCTCCAGCGTGCATGCATTCTGGCCAGCTGATTTTCGGGCCTTCCAGTCCTACCGGAAGCCAGGAAACGGGCCTTTTCCCGCCTCCAGGGCGGTGGGGAAGGCCGTTTTCACCCTCCCCAGGTTCCAAGAAAGCCTCTGGCGCCTGGGGAGGGTGAAAAACAGGCCTACCATGCCATCGTGTGCCAAAAGTGGGGGGAGCGCAGGTGGGGTCGTACACACATGTGCGGGATGTGGGGTGCAATGAATTATGGGTGTGGTCACGCACACGTACGACCGCTCCGCATTCCTCCCTCTTTTGGCACAGGACGGCAAAAAGGTTAGCCATCACTGCCCTATATCATTTCCAACAAATGGCTGTCCAGTCTCTTCTTAAAAACCTCTAGTGATGGAGCAGCCATAACTTCTTGAGGCAAATTGTTCCACTGATTAATTGTTCTCACTTTCAGGAAATTTCTCCTTAGTTCCAAGTTGCTTCTCTCCTTGTTTAGTTTCCACCCATTGCTTCTTTTTCTGCCTTCAGGTGCTTTGGAGAATAGATTGTCCCCCCCCCCTTCTTTGTGACAGATATTGGAACATGGCTAATCCTTCTTTCCATTAAACGAGACATACCTATTTCCTGCAACCGTTCATGTGTTTTAGCCTCCAGTCCCCTAATCAACTTGGTTGCTTTTCTCAGCACTCTTTCTAGCGTCTCAGCATTTTTTTAAAATATCATGGCAACCAAAACTGGATTTGCCACCTTGTGTTATTTATAAAGTAGTGAAGGTGGCATAAAAATCTAATAAATAAACACAAGGGGAAAGAAGTCTGGGATAAAGAGACTAAATAGTAATTTGGGTTATACTTATAAATAAAATGATATAAATAAATACTACATCGTTTATATAATCTCCTGTCAGGCTTCAAAACCCAAGAAAGACGTGTAGTGATTCTTCCAAGCAGATTTCTTTATTGTTCAACACCTACAGACAGATTCTTGCCAAACTGAAGCAAACTACCACCTCCATAAAGCAAATACTCTGGGAGCCATTAGGGAGAGACTGTCTTCACCCTCTTTCACACAAACTATCTGAACTGAGTTGTCTCTTGCTCCTTTGGAAGGCACCTCCTCCCCCCTGGGAATCCAGGCTACATTCCATCACAGCTGCCCCCTTTTTATGCAAGGGACTCTGGGTGGCTTACAAGATTTCAAAACAAGCAACCCCTCTCTGCCCAAACATAATACCACTTCCTCCCTGATAGCAATAGCACTTAGACTTATATACCGCTTCACGGTGCTTTACAGCCCTCTCTAAGCGGTTTACAGAATCAGCATATTTGCCCCCAACAATCTGGGTCCTCATTTGACCGACCTCAGAAGGATGGAAGGCTAAGTCAACCTTGAGCCGGAGAGAATCAAACTGCCAAACTGCAGCTGTCAGCAGTCAGCAGAAGTAGCCTGCAGTACCACATTCTAACCACTGCGCCACCACGGCTCAAAGAGAAACTACAGGTAGCTTCTCTTCATTTATGACTGTTTGAAGTCACAAGGGCATTGGAAAAAAAGTGGCTTATGACTGTTTTTCATAGTTACGGCCATTGTAGCATCCCCATGATCATGTGATCAGAATTTGGGTTCTTGGCAACCAGCTCATATTTATTACAATATGAACAACTGGCTCATATTTATTACAACTGCAGTGTCCCGGGGACACAAGATCACCTTCCTTGCCATAGATGTTAAGTAAATCACTACAGTTGTTCAGTTAGTAATACAGTTGTTAAGTGAATCTGGAGATGCCAGATTCACTTAACAGTTGTATTACTAACTTAACTGTAGGGATTCACTTAACATTTATTAAGCAAGAAAGGATGTAAAACAGGGCAAACTGTCTTGTTTAACCACGGAAATTTTGGGATCAGTTGTAGTGGTAGGTTAAGGATTACCAAATTAACTATAAACCATCAATAGTAACAGAATTTATCCCCCCACCCCACCGCTTAATCCTGGGATAACAGTCTGGTCTTCAACACCTTTCAAGACTATTTAGAGATCAGTGGTGGTATTCAGCTGCTTCAGACCGGTTCGGGCGAATTGGTAGCGGCGACCGGCATAATACCGTATTATTTAGCCATGTTTCCGAGGCCAGGCGCACGTGAGGCAAACCAGTGGTAAGAATATGCGAAACCCACATCTGATTTAGATCACCAGAAGGAAACCTGTTAAATTTCATGGCATCTTTACTTGTCACTGGTGGTTAGAGACCTACCGCTCCATCAATGCTTAAATTCCACAGAACACGGATGGACTTAAGTCTCTTTATCTCATCACCCAACTCTGATTCTTGCTGCTCTCTTCCCTGTTGCATCCTGGGAGAAACGCTCCAACGCAAAACAAGAAGCACGATTGTGAAGGCAAATTCTGGGATTCAAATAGGCCATTTGTTATTAACTGCAGCTGCTCCTTACTCTCTTCCACTTGCTGCCTGGCTATTGACACCTGTTTTAACAAAGAAGCAATAACATAGCAAAAGGAAATAAAATAAGGGTTTATTTAACTTTGCTCTCTGACAAAAACAGGCATGTTAAAACGCTTGACACGATATTTCTTTCTCCTAATTGCAACCTTTTTTTTAAAAAAAAAAGCAGAACTTGACAGACACTGGGTATTCTTAGAGCCGAAGGAAAAAATAAACCAGAAGTGTCACCTCCTCCCCAAGTTACTTTAGTTTGAATGGTAATGAGGCTATAATCAAATATACATTGGTGGCTCACGATGTCTAGGCCTGGTCTTATTTTCCTTAACTGTAAATTGCACCTGAATCGACGCTTGTAGTTAACTAACACCCACACAAAAACCAGGGATTTAGACTTCTTCTGCCCCCTGTATTTTGAGTTTTGATTTGGTAGAACAAGACCAAAGGATTGGACAATTTTTCCCTCATGACATTTGCCATGTCATCTCCATCAAAGGAAAGAACATTCAACCTAGCAATGAATAATGAGGGTAGGATTCACCAAATAAGCCATAAAAAGGCTGGATTCATATGTCGCCTTAAACCAGGGTTGTTTGAACAAGTCACAGTTGGTGGGATCACATGTACTATGAGCCCTGGTGGCACAGTGGTTAAGTGCAGTATTTCAGGCAAACTGTGCCCACAGTCAGGAGTTCAACCCTGACAGGGCTCAAGGTTGACTCAGTTTAGTTACTTTTATATACAGCTCGCTGGGTATCCTCTGGCAAGCAAAGCAAGAGACTTACTGTTTATTTGGTAATGTTGGCAAGACAGTGATTTTTGTATTTTTTCATAGGGTGAGGGTGTCAAAAGGTGGAAATAACTCAGTTTTTCCTCTGTTTTCAACAGTTCTACAATTGCCCAACCCAGATTAATAGAATTGAACAGAGCCCAGTAAATAAATTTCATGCACAAACTGTCTTGTATGTGGTAAATGTTCTCAGCCAATAATTACAAAGATTAGCTTTTAATGGGTAATCTTCTATGTAGGAGAAAGTGCCTGTTAACTTAAGGTTAATTCTCAGAGGTCTGGTACTATTAGCATAGGAGATTTCTTACTGATAGTTGCCAGTTAAAAGATATTCCTTTTGGCTGTTATGAGAAGGCCAGCTAAAATCTGGCATTGAATGGGAGAACATAGCACATCAATCTTAGCTTGTGGTCTAATGTTGAGCTTATTTATTCTTAAAAATTGGGGCTCATTCTTTTGTTCCTCACAAGAGGTTCTTGTACAAATGTTAAACCACAATTAACACACTTGGGCACTGAGTTTGCACAGTGGCTATTCACCAGGGGTGAAATCCAGCAGGTTCTCACAGATTCTGGAGAACCAGTAGCGGAAATTTTGAGTAGTTTGGAGAACCGGGAAATACCACCTCTGGCTGGCCCCAGGGTAGGGTGGGAATGGAGATTTTGCAATATCCTTCCCCCAGGAGTGGGGAGGGAATGGGGATTTTGCAATATCCTTCCCTTGCCACGCCGACCAAGCCACACCATGCCCACCAAGCCATGCCCACAGAACCGGTAGCAAAAAAAGTTGGATTTCACCACTGCTATTCATCCTAAAAGAATCACATGGAAATTAAAGGTTATTATGGATTTCTTTGAAGGAACTTTGGGTCTGCAAAATTTTAGATTTAAATGCATTCATACATACCTTGGGAACTAAAAAAATGTACAAACTGACCAAAGATTTAAACCCAGGTCTAACAGTAAAAAAGAAGGTCAATTGCTGGGAAACAGAGTTCAGGGGATAGAGTCATATAGTCTATCCTGCACTTCCCTAATTTCAGATGTAGTGGAGAATTTTTGTAATATAAAATTAAGATTCAGTTGATGGCATTAGTTATGTCTTTATCCACATTTTGTATACTCTCCATATGAGACCACTATTCACATATTTTGCAGCTTGTGTTAAACCAGGGGTGTTAAACTCAATTTCATTGAGGGCCGCATTAGGGTTGTGTTTGACCCTGGAGGGCCAGGATGGGCATGGCCAGAGTGGGCGTGGCCAACTCAACATCACTCAAGGGCACTTGTGATGGCCAAGCAGGGATGAAATGCTCCCGGATCAGACCGGATTGCCCGATCCGGTAGCGATTTTTCCCTGTGGTTCGGCGATCCGGTAGCGATCGCCATTTAGGTGTCATTACTTCCTGGCCCACTGGCCTTTAAACTATTTCTTTACTTGCCCAAGTCTCAGATGTTATATTGGATCAAAACTGCGAAGATCTGGATTCAAAACTCTAGTCGACCATAATATGCACTAAGCAGTCTTGGGCAACAGTCCCTTCGCCAAATCTCGGGATAAAAACATCATCTATTTCCTATTTACAACACAATCCTTTCAACAGTTCCAAGAAGATTCCAAACCCTTTTGCACATTTCGGGTTACTCTGAGGGCATAGATAAACCTCCAAGTGGCCTCGACGACTCTCAGGGAGAGCGCTAATGACCAGATGACTGCAAGGAATATAAATCTTTCCATTTCCACCAGTCAGTTAGAACTGAAGAAGCTTTTTGGATGAGAAGTTAAATATCTTCAAGCAAAAAGAAAGTCCAGTTGCCTTTTGAAAAAGCACCTTTGGGACAACCATGACCTGGATGACTGAGAATCTCCATAGACATTTACCAAGAGTTATAGTTCTGCTCAGTGGTGAGTTTCAAATTTTTTTACTACCAGTTCTGTGGGTGTGGCTTGGTGGGCCTGGCATGGCTTGGTGGGCGTGGCTTGGTGGGTGTGCCAGGGGAAGGATACTGTAAAATCTCCATTCCCTTCCCACTCCAGGGGAAGGTTACTGCAAAATACCCATTTCCTCCCAATCAGCTTGGACTTGGGAGGTAGAGAATAGATGGGGGCGGGGCCCGTCAGAATTTTTACTACCAGTTCTCCAAACTACTCAAAATTTCCGCTACCGGTTCTCCAGAACTGGTCAGAACCTGCTGAAACCCACCTCTGGTGCTGCCCCAGTTTGAAAAATGGTTGCATATAAATGTAATGTAAGTAAACTGGAAAGCTTGGGGTAACATGCAGGAATTTAGCAGTAGAAAGTTCAACAATTATTTCATCCAATGGACCATTAGCTTTGGGGAGTTGTAATCAAGGACATCCGGAGGGTGCCAGATTGAGGTAAATTGAAAATGAGTTAGACTAATGGGTCCTGCATTAACCATAGTCATATACAATAAGTAAAAAAAAAATAAAAAAGATTAAAGAAAAATTGTTATGTTGCTTTTTGCTGCTAAAGCTAACTTCTTAATCTATTTAAATACTTTCCTCTCCTCTCCATAATCTTGTCAGCTTGACAGTTGCATGAATAAAACCATGTTTTTTGACAACTTGATTACTGTATGAAACACTGGAGGATATAACTGCTAATCTTTTATGTCGTGAAGTAAGTTTTAGCAACATTTAATGATATTCTGGATGTTGATACAAATAGTCATTCCATGGAACTCTACAGACAATGCCAAATGGAATGGCCAAAGGAAGGAAGGAAGAACCAACTCATGTGGCCAGACTCTTAATTCATGGCAAAGGACAGGGCTGCTCTTGTCATTTCAAAAAGCCAGTCGAAAACGCTAAGAGTTATTTCTCCTGAGACTACAATCCTTCTCCTCTTTTAGGAGACAGAGCTGTGGATGGCACACGTTTCATCTTCAGCACGTTAAATTAAGAGTGCAGTGCAGTGGTGAAATCCAAATTTTTTTTACTACCAGTTCTGTGGGCGTGGCTTGGTGGGCGTGGTGTGGCTTGGTGGGCGTGGCAGGGAAAGGATATTGCAAAATCCCCAGTTCCACCTGACTCTGGGGCCAGCCAGAGGTGGTATTTGCCGGTTCTCTGAACTACTCAAAATTTTCGCTACCGGTTCCCCAGAATCTGTCAGAACCTGACAGGGATTTCACCCCTGGTGCAGTGACAATTGGACCTTGGGCCAAAGCCTGAAGCTTTACAATCCAGGCAATCTGGAATTCACACTTCCAGATAGAACAGCAGACGATGGGGGTCTGCGTCAAATATTTTAGCACTGATTAATGGAGTATCTTTTCTTCTTATTCTCTACCAGGGGTCACCAACCTTTCGGACCTCAGGGATCACTAAATTTATAATTTTAAATCCCGCGGACCACTAATATGATCTGCCTAATGACCGGCTGGGTGGGCGTGGCAAAGTGGTCATGTGACTGGGTGGGCGTGGCCAACTTGATATCACTCACGTCGAGGGGCGCCTTGCCAGACTCTACTCACTGCTCCTTGCTTGCCAGCCCGGGGTTCCTTAGGGCCCCAACAGGAAGCAGTTGCTGGAGCTAAGCAGCCACCATGAGAAAGAGTTGGCAAAACAGCTCAGTTCAAATTGGATCTGACCGAGAAGGAGGCTCAGCAGAAGCACCTCACTGTGGACTACGAGCATAGGCTTTCCAAGCAGAGGGAAGACCTGCGGGAGTGCAAGGCCAGGTACCGGCACCTGGAGGCTCAGCAGGCTGAGATGGTCAGCCAGTTCCAGGCCATGATTCAGTCCCACTGGAACGAGGCCCTCTGGCTCTTTGCCATCAGTAGCACTTCCCTCCAACCTTCGTCCAAAGCCCCACACCAGGAGGCTGAAACAGACCCCAAGTCGTAATTTCTGCCCCCCTCCGACCGACACAAAAAGACCCCAAAGGGGGAGACTCTCTGCAGCAACACAAACGTTCATTGCATGTATCCGGCCCAGGGGCCGTAGTTTGAGGACCCCTGATTTAGTGCAATATAAAAAATGCAAATAATTTTTCTGTGGACCATCAAACTTTTTCTTACGGACCACCAGTGGTCCATGGACCACCAGTTGGTGACCGCTGTTCTATACCATACCATGATTTATTGCAATAGCCCCCAACCTTTAGGGCACCAGGGACCCGTTCCATGGAGAAAGTTTTTTCCGTGGACAGGAAGGGGCATTGTTTTGCGTACATCCCAAGGATGGGGCTTTGTTTGTTTGCATGGCCCAGTTGCTGGCTGTGGATTCATGGACCGGGGTTTGGGGACCCCTGATTCAGGGGTGAAATGTTCCCTGTTTGGAGCGGATCGTCTGATCCAGTAGCGATGGCGGTGGATGGTTCGGAGAACCGGTAGCAAAAATCCCTGCGCCCCCCCCCCTCCCCATGCTCAGCTGAGCCGCACGATCATCAGAGGTTTTTTTTTTTAACTTTTAAAAGCATTTTTTCTTTGGCCGAAAATTGCTTTTAAAAGTTAAAAAAAAAATGCCTCTGATGATCGTGTGGCTCAGCTGGGATCGTCAGAGCCTTTTAAAAGCATTTTTTCTACAACCTCTTCGGCCAAAAAAATGCTTTTAAAAGTAAAAAAAAAAAAAAGTTGGCCACGTCCACCCAATTACATTACCCCCACCAAGCCACGCCCACAGACGGTAGTAACAAATTTTACATTTCATCATTGCTCTGATTTATTGAATAAGTGCTAACTTTCTACAAAGGCCATTGTAGAAAGTTAGCACCCACTCCTCTCCTAGAAGAATATTTTGCAAAATATTGAAAAGGCAGAATATTATATTTCCCTAAAGGAGAAACGTGTTCTTGGAAAGCAGCCCCCACCATTGTTAATACCCTCAGCAGGACTGCGCCAGCCTATCTACAAGACAAAAGACCTTCAGCTTCAGGATGATGGGATTAGCCCTTTACCATATAGCAGCAGAGCTCAACACTTGGCACAACAAGCCTCTTCATTCATTGCATCACCCAGCAAGCTTCAACCAAGCCTGGGACTCAGACAGCCTACAGAGTTAGCAGTGACCCCTACAACAAGCGATACAATACATTTTCTTGTACAGGAACAGGAAGCTCAAGTTCAAAGGCCAAGAGAAGGTATAAAAGCCACCCGCTCACAACTCCATGTGGTCAGCTGCACCAGAACCATGTGCTCGATGGTTCTGCTCCATTAAACCATCTTTCCAATCAGCCTCCATGTTTTCAGTGTCTTTCTCCCCACTTTTAAGTGTCTTTCAGTGTCTTTCTCCCCACCAGATGGATATTTCTTCCAACATCTTCAGACTTGATAACTTTAAGACTGGTGGACTTCAGAATTCCTCAGCAAGCCATGCTGGCTGGAGAATTCTGGGAGTTGAAGTCCACCAGTCCTAAAGTTTTGAAGTTTGGAGACTCTTGGACTAGAGAGAGAGAGAAAGAAAAAGACCTTTCCACTAAGGTTGAGAAAGATTGAAATACACTATCTTTCCCAACTTCAACACTGTCCTCCATAACTGGTTTTTTTTTATGGCACCACAGAAGGAGTGGAGCATCTCAGCTGATATTTACAAGCCCTGCCCTCATAATCAGGATTTCTAGGCCTTCTCCCCCCCCCCCAAAGAGTTTCTGCAGCCTGAAGAAGTTTGTAAACCCCTGCTTTCTACCTCTAAATGAGCTTATTTGTGTTAGTTGTGTACATCCCAGGAAGAATACAATATGTGCATCGTTTGTCTGTCGTCGTGGTCAAATAATATGAGGGTGCTTCTTTGAAACGTGTGACTCTTAAGAAAGGCCTTTTTTTTTTGTCTACACAAAATAATTCCCCAGGAAGAAACCAGTTGATGGTCCTGGATTTTGATTTGCATTACAGGCAGTCCTCAACTTATGAGCACAATTGAGCACAACATTTCTGTTGTTAAGTGAGACATTTGTTAAGTGGGTTTTGCCCCATTTTCATTTGGTGACTGTTCAAAGTTACAACAGCACTGGGGGGGGGGGGGGAAGTGAATGCTTTTCCACAATTAGAATTATTGCAACTTCCCCAAGGACTCGTGACCAGAATACGGACACTTGACCACTGGTATATATTTATGACAGTTCCACAGGTCATGTGATCATCATTGGCAATCTTCCTAGCCGACTTCTGACAAGCAAAGTCCATGGGAGAAGCCAGATTCGCTCAACAACATGATTCACTTAATTCGCCCAAGGTTGGTTGTAAGTCGAGGACTTCCTGTAGTACTGTGTTCGTTTCTGTGTATACATGACTTCAGATTATCATATATACTTCTTATTCTGCGCTTGTTCTCCGCTTCTTTTTTATTATTATAATGTTTAGTTTTAACTATAGGACAGTGTTTCTCAACCTTGGTAGCTTGAAGATGGTGGACTTCAACTCCCAGAATCCCCCAGCCAGCAACGCTGGCTGGGGGATTCTGGGAGTTGAAGTCCACCATATTCAAGCTTCTAAGGTTGAGAAACACTGCTGTAGGAACTCATTCTAGTTTGCAAAGCAGAGTATTTAGATCAGGGAACAGGCATGAAAAGAGAAGGTTAAACATCCTGTTCCTGATTGCTAACTCACTACACATGTTTGCTTAAAGGTAGGTGGGAAAACAGCTTGTTAAGTAGAGGCACACCTTGTAATGGCTCTTCCCCCCCCCCCAAACGTCCAGGTTAGGTTTTTGCACAAGCGGAAATCTTTCCAGCAGAAAGGACCCTGCGCCTCTGAAAGCCGACATTTGAAATTAATGCCTTCTTAGTAAACAGAGACTGATTTTACACCAAGGCTGCTTTTAAGAGAAGGCTTTCTGTGTGCCATCCTCCGTGTGTTTGTTCGCAAGGGGAATTCAGATCATATCATTTTCCAGTAGTGGCTCTCTCCTTTGGCTTCCAGCTGTTTTGATCTGTCCTTTTCCTGCCCATAAAACATGTCCACCCAAATTGGTGCAAAACCTGTAAATGGGGGGGGGGGGAAATGAGATCGCTACCCTGTGTGATTTGATTGCGATCGCTTGGATGCTCCTGTTTCAAAACATCCTAGTCTGACCCAGCCCTGAAGCATTTGTTCGTTGTTCGTTCGTTGTTCATTCGTTGTTCGTTCGTTGTTCGTTCGTTTCTTAGGAAGCATCTACATGGGATAAAAGGTAAAGGTAAAGATTCCCCTCACACATATGTGCTAGTCGTTCCCGACTCTAGGGGGCGGTGCTCATCTCCATTTCAAAGCCAAAGAGCCAGAGCTGTCCGAAGACGTCTCCATGGTCATGTGGCCGGCATGACTAAACGCCAAAAGCGCACGGAACGCTGTTACCTTCCCACCAAAGGTGGTCCCTATTTTTCTACTTGCATTTTTTTGTTACGTGCTTTTGAACTGCTAGGTTGGCAGAAGCTGGGACAAGTAACGGGAGCTCACCCCATTACGCGGCACTAGGGATTCGAACCGCTGAACTGCCGACCTTTCGATCGACAAGCTCAGCGTCTTAGCCACCGAGCCACCGCGTCCCTCTGCATGGGATACTGGAATCCAATTGTCTTCCTGTCTTTAAATCTTTTAATCTGATTTATTTATTTTACATTGGTTGTGGGTAAGCAAACCGCTACCAAAGTGTAGCTAGCTGAGATGGATATCTGCAGTGAAGAGAAAGTGGGCCAAATGAAGTACTAACACCACTCTATAAAGCCCTAGTAAGACCACACCTAACTGCATCCAGGTTTGGCCACCACATCATAAAAAAGATGTTGAGACTCTAGAAAAAGTGCAGAGAAGAGCAACCAGGATGATTAGGGGACTGGAGATTAAAACAGACATGGTACCAAGTGCCCCAATGACAATGATCTGTTACATGTTTCATCCATAGCTGTGTAGTTTCGATGGCCAGGTTGCGATATTTCGTGATTTTTTCCAGTTCTTTTTCTTCGACTCTGGTGTCTCCTGGTGCAGCGATATCAATAAATTGTTCACTTCGGCCCTCAACAATTGTAATATCTGGCGTGTTATGTTCCAAATGATGATCTCTCTGTATTTGAAAGTTGTTGTTGTTGATGATGATGATGATGACAGTATACACAGCAAACGAGATGACCATGCTGGATTTCGTATCCCAAATCACCAGTCGAACACTTCCCAAGCGTTTAGGACTGCGTGATGTATCGGCGGATTATGCGAGCAGATCCCAGTAAGGTGGCCTTCTGCAGCTGACCAATGGTGATCTTGTCAGCGCCAATTGTTTTTAAGTGCTTGCCTAGGTCTTTCGGCACAGCACCCAGTGTGCCGAGTACCACTGGGACCACCTGCACTGGTTTATGCCAGAGTCTCTGCAGTTCGATTCTCAAGTCCTGATATCTGGTGACTTTTTCACGTTGCTTCTCATCGATTCTGCTGTCACCAGATATGGCAATGTCGACAATCCACACTTTTTTCTTCTCCACAATCGTGATATCCGGGGTATTGTGTTCCAAAACTTTGTCAGTCTGTATTCGGAAGTCCCACAGTAGTTTTGCATGCTCATTTTCAACCTTTTTCAGGCTTATTATTATTATTGGGTTGTTTTAAATTGTGGGCCGAAATTATTTAATACCTTTTAACTGTTTTTAAATTTTGTATGCTATGTTTTATCTCGGCTGTTCACCGCCCTGAGTCCTGCTGGAGAAGGGTGGTATAAAAATCAAATAAATATTATTATTATTATTATTATTATTATTATTTAATCTTTAATGAGATTCACAGCCTTTGAGGTTGGTTAATAGCTCAGCAGCTCGAGTCCTAATCAAGGACCTAGGAACTGTTAAGGTATCGTCAGAGGATGTAAGCTGTTCCGAGTAAGGTGGTTTTTTGTAGAGTCAAAATGTTCAAGTCTGGTAAATTTAGAATTTCTAAATAGTGGGGTAGCCCTATGGGTATTGCTCCAAGGGCTTCAGTTACAATTGGGACAACACACGATTTCTTTTTCCACAGTTGCTCAATTTCAATTTGCAAGTCCTGGTACTTTGTGATTTTTTCTTGGTGTTTATCTTCAATCCGTGCATCACCAGGTATTGCAATGTCAATGAACCATACTTTTTTCTTTTCAACTATTGTTATATCAGGTATGTTGTGGACCAAGTGCCTGTCAGTCTGAATCCTGAAGTCCCACAAGATCTTGAGTTTCTCATTCTCTAAAACTTTCTCAACCTGATGTTCCCAGAGGTTTTTGCTGTACTCAAATCCAAACTTTTGGCACAATTTCCAGTGAATGATCTTAGCAATGCGGTCATGATGTTGTAGGTAGTCTGTGACATTTTGCTGCACCCACTGATCAGGTGGTCAATCTGATGATGATAATAATAATAATAATAATTATTATTATTATTATTATTTTCAACCACTTTTTCAGGATGATGATGATTGCCAGGAACTGACTTTTTGATACTATTTATCCTGATTTGGGACGATAAAAGGAAAGCTTTGAGGCATTTATTGTCTCAGCCAGCTGTAAAAGCTTATCATGGTTGACTCGTCTTGCAGACTACGGTACAGAATCCACAATCAGCAGGTCTGAGAATATAAGGAATTGTAGTTTATTTCTGATGAATGTTCCCTTCTCGAAGGCTGACGACATAGACTGACGATAAAAACTTAGGATCCTTCTGGATCTCATCTTGCCCAGCATTCTCCTATTACCCCGTTAGATACTTCTGAGGACCCCCACAAGCCAAATTTGAGCTCAAGAACCCCATTCCCTTCCTATGTCCCTAGTAAAAAATATTTGCACGGCAGCCCTTTATTCTTCAACAGCAATGTGTGGGTGGGAGTGTGAGTGTGGGTGGGTGGGTGTGCAGACAGATTCCAGCGGTTGCCATAGTGAAGGGCTGGCTCAAAGACTTTAAGTATAGGACTGTCCGTGAAATTTCTGCCTGGTTTAATTGAGAATGGTGCGATAGACTTCTTAAGGGGGTATTTATGACAATCAGGGTTGCCTTCCTGTCTTATGCTGGTTTTACGCTTGCTTTTTCCCTCGTTTCTCTTGGAAGGATCTACGCTACCAGATGGAAAACCGTACCCTTCGGGTAGCTAGCAAAATTGGTCTGGGGTCTCTTGAATCAATCAGATTTGGGGTAAAGATGAAAATAGTCAGGTAGCTGGTTTAGAGATTAACATATTAACAGAGTTGGAAGGGATCTTAGAGGTCTTCTAGTCCAGCTCCCTGCTCAGGCAGGAAACCCTTTACCATTTCGGACAAATGTTTGTCCAGTCTCTTCTTAAAAACTTCCAGTATTGGGGTACTCACAACTTCTGGAGGAACCTGAGTGGCGTAGGAGGCTAATGCCTCCTACAAGGCAGCATTTAACATCCAGCTGCCTGCAATTACTGTAAGTTCGAATCAAGGTTGACTCAGCCTTCCATCCTTTCTAAGGTGGGTAAAATGAAGACCCGGTTTTCGGGGGCAATAAACTGACTTTGTATAAAATATACAAAAGTATGAAGGCTATTGCTTAATGCTTTGTAAGCCGCCCTGAGTCTCCAGAGAAGGGCAGCATATAAATAAGAATAAAAAAAAATTGTTCCACTGATTAATGTTTTTAACTGTCAGGAAATTTCTCCTTATGTCTAGGTTGCTTCTCTCCTTGATTAGTTTCCATCCATTGCTTCTTGTCCTGTTTTCAGTGGCTTTGGAAAATAGATTGGCACCCTCATCTTTGTGGCACCTCCTTAGATATTGGAACACTGCTATCATGTCACTCCTAGTCCTTCTGATAGTCTCTGGCTGAAGGCATCTTCTCTTTATAGAACTGCCCAGACCAGCTCCTTAAATATTTCTTTTTTTAAAATCCCATCGTTTGCTTTAAACACACAGAACTATAAGAAGGTAAACCTGGAAAGATGCTGAAGTTTTCCATTCATGGTAAATCACTGCACTGAAGAAAGTTAGTGCCCACCCTCCTCCTAGAACAGGGATCTGCGACCTTAAACACTCAAAGAGCCATTTGGACCCGTTTCCCGCAGAAAATAAAACACCGGGAGCCACAAAACCCTTCCCGTGCTTGACTATTCCTTGAGCAGCCACAGAACTAGCATATGTAGTTCTGTTTTCTTTGGAAACTTTTCTTTTCGTGAATTTATCCATGGTTGGCCTACCGGGGGTTGAAAAGCTCAATAAATTGCGTGCCGGCGGGTGTCACACATTGACGGTTGTGACGTATATTTTGAGTGACAGGGAGCCACAGCAGAGAGGTGAAAGAGCCACATGCGGCTCCAGAGCCGCAGGTTGCTGACCCCTGTCCTAGAAGAATGAAATATTTTAGGAAATATTAAAAAGGCAGAATAGTATACCTCCCTGGATGAGAAAAGGAGAAACATGCTCTTGGAAAGCAGCCCCCACCTTTGTTAATAGCCCCAGAAAGACTGGGCCATCCGATCTACAAAACAAAAGGCCTCCAGCTCCTGGGTGATGGGATTAAGACATGACCCTCCAGGACATAATAGGATTACCCCTCTACCCATCTAGCAGCAGAGCTCACCACATGGCACCTGGGGATATTACATCACCCAGCACAGTTCAACCAGGCTTATCTCAAACAAACTCTTAGGATTTGCACATGACCCCTACAGCAACCAAAAGGATATATTTCTTGCACAGAAACAGGAAGCTCTAGGGCAAGGCCCAAGAGAGAGTATAAATATATCTGTTTCTCCACTCCATGTGGTCGACTACCCAGAATCACACATGCTTGGTGGTTCTCTTTCACCATTAAAGCATCCTTCCAAGCAGCCGCCATGTTTCCAGTGTCTTTCTCCCCACTTGGAACTGAACCCAGATGAACATTTCTTCCAAAAACAGCACCCAGTGTGCCATCTTCTCCCTTCCCTTCTGGGGCTAATGGATCCTCCTAATTCTCTCACTGAAACTCCCTGCATTTCTACCGAAATGAAATCATGAACTGTTCTTTTTTCAAGTTGCTTATGCAAATGCCGGGCATATCTCTGCTTTTATTTTGTTTTAGTTCTCTCTTTTTTTTCCTTTTTCTTTTGGGGTGTTGCATAAGTGGGCTGCTCTTGTGAAGGCAACAATCATATTTATAGCACTGTCGGGACAAAATGGATTCACTTTCCTCTCAAACAGGCCATATAGAGAGGTTTGTTCTCCTTCCCTCTCTCTCTCTCTCTCTCTTTCTCTCTCTTTGCAGATTCTACTGAACCAGGGAAGGGATTCAGCCGGTTCGGACCCACTCGGGCAAACCAGAAGTTAATTTTAATGTGGTTCATCGAACCGGTTGTTTCAAGGACTGGCTGACCATGCCCACCACACCCGTCCCAGGAGTCTCCATGCGTCCCAGCCAGCTTTCATGCCTAAGGCGGGACTAGAACTCGCAATCTCCTGGTGATTGGATCAAAATCACCTAGCCAGCTTTCATGCCTAAGGCAGGAGAAGAACTCAGTCTCTTGGTGATTGGCCCAAAGTCATTCAGTCGGCTTTCATGCCTTAGGCGGGACCAGAACTCCACAGTCTCCTGGTGATTGGCCCAAAGTCATCCAGCCGGCTTTCATGCCTAAGGCGGGACTAGAACTCACAGTCTCCTGGTGATTGGCCCAGAGTCACTCAGATGGCTTTCATGTCAAAGGCAGGACTAGAATTCGCAGTCTCTTACTTTCTAGCCTTGTAGCTTAACCACTAAACTCAAACTGGCTTTGATCACTGGCTAGCTGAGACAGCTCTGGGCTATTCTATGGGTCAGGAATAAACAGGTGTTCTTCATTCTAGGGAGAAGGGGACATTGCGGTTCCCGAGCAAGAGAAGGTGTGTTTCTGCTGCGCTGTAATATCTAAAATGCCTGTAGGAATGTTCTTGGATCGAGCCCAATGAAGGAGATACACAGGCATGTGTATAATCAAGTTTGTTTATTTACATAATGTTTCTCTCTTACAGGTTTGCAGCTAGAATGGAGCCCAGACCGCATGGATGACCCTTAAGTACTCCAGGGGCGGAGTCCAGGTGAGGAGGGGTCAGTGGGTGAAGGGATCCCTGGGTAGTTAACCCTTACAACACTAGGTTTGGAGGGCAGGCATTTATACTTAACAAATCCCCCTCTAGATGCCTGGCCGTAAGATCACAAGTGGATTGATCATGGTTTATCGATTTGTGTAGTATGACACCTAGTTTGGATGTCAAATAGGTATGCTGTTTGTTTAACAGAGGTTTGGTTAAGATGTCAGCAGTTTGTTCTTGTGTATCACAATGTAATACTTTAATAAAGCCCATGCTGGAGAGTTGCCTAACGTGTTTGTGTTTTATATCTATGTGTCTCGACCTTTGACCCACAGCATCAGCTCTAGATATTTCGATAGCTGCCTTGTTGTCTTCATGTATGTGGATGGGGTATGTGGGTTCGGCCCAGATGTTGGAGAGCAAGTCATCGAACCACACCAGATTATTCGCAGCTTTGGATAAGCATATATATTCGGCCTCAGTAGTCGACGTAGCCACTAGGTTTTGCTTACCAGTGTACCAATGTACAGGGCTGCCGTTCAAGAAAAATATGTACCCTGATGTACTTTTTCTACATTTCACGTCCCCAGCCCAATCTGCGTCTGCATAACATGAAAGAACTGGCTTACCGGATGTTTCCGGTTCTAGACATAGGCATGCTTCTGTACTATGCTTTAAGTATCTAAGTATCCTTTTTGTGGCATCCCAATGATAATTGGTGGGCTTGCCCACATGCCTCGACAGAAGGTTGACAGTTAATGCTATGTCAGGCCTCGTCCAGTTCGCTATATAAAGTAAGGAGCCTATTATGGATCTGTATAAGGTATTGTCATTAAAAGGCTCTGACTCATCGTACATGTTTTTTAGGAAGTCTGGTGTCATGGGGGTTTCGCATGGTCTGGCATCAAACATGTAACATTTATGTAGCAATTCCACTATCTTTTCTCTCTGTGACAGTCTGAAGCCTTTGTTGGTTTTGGTAATTTGTACCCCCAGATACTTGTCAACCTTTCCTAGTACCTTCAAGGTGAAGTGCTTTCCCAGTTCTTTAGCAAATGTTTCACACTTATGATCTTGGTCACCAACATATAGAATGTCATCAACATATACCAGAACGTATTCTATGGATTTACCCAACCTTTTGATGAAAAAACAGTTGTCGGCAGAGGTGGCTTCAAAACCCATTGACCTTAATGTTTTTGACAAGCATTCATACCACCGTTTCCCAGACTGTTTTAGTCCGTATAGACTCTTGTTCAATAACCAGGTTTCCCCTTTGCGTGTGTTTTTACTATGTGGAGCCCTAACATAAATTTCCTTATCTAGATCAGCGTGGAGATACGCTGTCTGCACATCGAATTGGTGTACTTTTAAGTTTAGAATCGAGGCTATCACCAATGCACACTTTACGCTTTCTGCTCTGACGGTGGGGGAATATGTGTCTGTGTAATCGTCTGGGAATCGTTGGGCAAATCCCTGGGCTACCAATCTAGCCTTATATAATGATTTACCTCCCTCTAGAGACTTTATTTTGTATATCCACCTAGTGCCTATGGTGGTCTTATCACTAGGGGCCTCTGCGGGCGTGTATACCTTTAGCTCACGCAGGCTGTTCATCTCTTTCTCCATCGCCTGTTCCCACTTTTCCTTCTCGTCAGTGGGTAAATTGAGGACTTCATCGTAATTATTGGGGGTTACTTGGTTAGCATGGAGAGATAGCACATAGTCCTCTAGTTTCTTGGGGGTTTTATTTCTAGAAGTCCTAACTGGCCTTTCGGGCGTGGTTTCCGTATCGTGAAGGTACCTGGCTTCCTTTTCCGTGAGTGTTTCTACTTTTAGGTCTGGGTGTCCCTCTTTCCACTCTCTGATTCTTATCCTATGCTCCCTTGGTTTTGTAGCTTCTATGTCATTGTTTATTGGTCTGCCCCGTTGTGTTTTGATATGTGAACGGTTGGTGTTTTCCCCTTCTGTGGTTATTTCATTAAGATGTATTTTGGACCAATTAGAGTTTTCATGAAATACTGCGGTGCGTGAAACTATGAAATTGTTATTGCTGTCAATGAATCTAAAACCCTTGGTGCCCGGTTCATATCCCATGAATCTTAGTCGCCTGGAAACTTTGTCTCCCTTCCTGCGTATCTGTCTGGGGATATGAACATCGGCGGTTACACCAAATATGTGAAGGTGTGCTATCTTTGGCTTCCTATTATACATGACCTCGTACGGTGTTTTATTTATTACGCTACACCATAACCTGTTAAGCGTGTAATTTGAGTATAAAACGGCTTCTGACCAGTAGTGTTGTCCTAACCCTGCATCCTCTAGCACACATCTCATCATTGTCTGTAGGGTTCCATTTTTTTTCTCTGCGACTCCATTTTGAAATGGCGAAAAAGGGGCCGACGTAAAGCGCAGCATCCCTTGCGCCCTGAGCCAATTTGAAAATTCTTGAGACATGAACTCGGACCCTCGGTCTGTCATTATTTGCTTGATTTTAATATTATGTTGCAGTTCTATCTTTTTATGAAATTCTTTAAATTTCTGGAACACCTCATGTTTGTGCTTGAGTGTATATATATAACCGTAGCGACTGAAGTCATCTACGATAGTCAGGAAAAACCTTTTCTTATATTTGATGGATGGCCTTAAGGGCCCAACTAGGTCCATGTGTACCATTTGAAACAAGGAATTTGTGGTGCGTTCTGATTTTTTTGGTCTGGCTTTGGTCTTCAACTTGGAACATTTGCACACCGAACACTCTAAATAGTTTTTGCAATTTTTAACCTTTAATCCATCAGAACAATTGACCATTTTTTGTACAACCGGAAAACTGCTATGACCCAATTTTCTATGCAATAAATGGGCACACTCATCGTGAATGGGTTTGCCTAACGATGGCTTCTCTTTTTCTAAAGTTTGGTTCATGTCTGGGTCACTGGGCGTCGGGTCGTGATTAACTTCCTCTGTCTCCTCGGTGTTGGGTGCAGTGTCTATCATGTCACTAGTGTTGGTGTTTATCCTGGGGGGGCTGCTACAGTTAGGCTGGAAGTATGGTAAACCCTCGCTTATTATAGTTCTACCGATGATCCTCTCATCTCTGGTCAAAAATACCTTCCCTTCCTTAAATGTTATTTTTGTTCCCGTTTCCTTGCTTAGCTTCAAGGTGGCTAGTATGTTATAGGGTATCTCCGGAACAAGCAATACCCCCTCTATTTCCCCTATCTCTGGGATGTTTATGTTGCCTTTTCCGGTTACTATCACGTTGCTTTGGTTAGCCACTTTAATGGTGAATTTCTCTTCTGTGAATTTAGTAAATAATTTTGTGTCATAAGTGGTATGGTTTGTGGCTCCTGAATCTAGGAGCCATGCATTTTTGGTGTTGGTGTATCCCAGTGTGCTGTCCCTTGCTCTCAGCCCATATAGTGAACCCTTGTGACTGTCCCGGGAACTGTCCCGGTATCTCCTCCCGTCCCTGGGTTTGGGTGAATCTCTGCGCCTATATCTGTTCTCATTTGTCTGTCTTTCGGGGAGTCTATGTCTGTTTTCAGTCCTGTCTCTAGATTGTGAGTGTCTCATGTCTCTTATTCTCCTGGGGCAATCTCTTTTATAGTGTTCCCTGGAGCCACAATTGAAGCATTCTATGTCGCTGTAGTCTCTGCTGTGGAATTCTACTCTTTTGCTAATCCTTGGTTCTCTGTGGTTCTGGTATCTATCCCTCCTGAGGTTGTCTTCCGCGATAAGTTTACTGGTTAGCATATCTAAGGTGATGCGTTCTAGGCTGGAACTGTCTAAGTGCATGATGAAATCATTCCAGCTGTGGTCTAAGGAATTTATGATCACGCTCACCATGTTCCCTTCTGTTATGTTCTCCCCCCTCTGAATTAACTCAGCTCTGGTGGCATTGAGTGACAATATGTGTTCACTCATTGAAGTTCCCCCCTTGAGTTTGGCTGAGTAGAATTCCCTGGTGATTCTTGTGGTAGTGGCTATACTTCTGCTGTGGAACATTTTATGCAAAAAGGTTACTATTTCTGACACTGTCAAGTTGTGGCTGATACTGGGATACATACTGAGTGATATGCTGGTTAGTAACAAATGGTAAGCCTTATGATGCATGCAATCTAACTGAAAAGTCCAAGGCTTTTCTGGTGGGTTAGTTATAAAAAATAGTAAATGTTCCTTTAAGAGGACAACCTGTAACTGTTGGTTCCATTCAACAAAGTTAACCCCATCTACCCTGAGTTTGGGAAAGTCATTTGGAAGTGTCCCTGTATTGTGAGTAATATTACCTATTGATGGTTGCTGTCCATGGTCCAAAGCAAAAGGGAACTCACAATAAGGCAGGGGAATGCAGGGAGTCAGTCTGTAGTGACTTGCTTCTATGGTCTGTTGTTTTTTTATTGCAGGTCGGTTCTGCGCATGCTCCTGGGCCATTCTGTCTCTGCCGCCGTCGTGGAAGGAGCTCGTTCCTGCTGCTCCCGGGTGAAGGCCTTGCCTCTCGAGTTGGACTTCTGGCTCCGTCTTTGGAGGTCCTTGGAGGCCGAAGTTTATTTGGGTCGCCGTCTGGAGCGTCGTGGGTCTCGTTGCGCCGCCTGGACATCGATGCGGGTCCGCGAGGCTTGGGTGAAGGCCCTGGGGCTCCGGTCCGCTCTGGAGGCCGAAGTTTAGGTACGGGCCGGCGCCTATGCCCGTCGACAACCCCGGAGGTCTCGGCTGAGTCCTTTGGTGTGGTAAGTATTCATTTATTTCTCCCGGTTTTATGGCGTAGCTTAGGGGATGCATGGCGAGGTTTCCGGCGTAGAAGGTGGGGGGCTGTGCCCACGCCTCGGTATTTCTCTTCCATAGTTGGTCTTCGTGGCTGCCCTTATGCGTGTAGGACGTCACTTTATTTCCCCCTGCGGTATCGGCATCGGCATCGGAACTTATTATTTTTATTTTGGTTCCGAAAGCCGCGGTGATGGTCCGCATGGCCTTTTCTACTTCGAGTTCGGTAGGCGAACTTGATGTCACCTGTCCGGTATAGTTCTTGGCCTCGTGGTTGTATTCGTAGGCCTTGTGGTGGTAGGCCTCGTTTCCCGCCGGGTTTTTTAAATCTCGGGATCTGATTGGGGATTGGTCGGCCATCTTGGGTGATGTCACCATCCAAGATGGCCGCTGTGGGGAGCGCGCGAATCTTGGATCGGCTTCATCAGTGAGCGAGTGGTAGGGGTTTAAATCGCTTACCACGTTTTGGTCTCTGCACTCCGTTTTGTCATCTTTCTTCCCGGTCGCTGCCCCGCAGTCATCAAGGAGGTTGCGGAGTTCCGCGATGAGACTGGACTTGTTTGATGTCGATCCGGCTAGGCTTAGTAGCTTTTCTTTTAGCTCCTTTTCTTCGCGTAGCTCGGTCTCTGATTCATCCTCTCTTTCGTCTAGGCTTCTCTCTGTTATTCTTGAGTAGCCAGGGCTGGAGAGTCGTTCTTTATTCCTTTGCATTTCTGCTAGCTTGGCTTCAGCTGAGGCTAGCATTTCTTCCATCTTCTTTTTGGATGCACGGGTGTTTACTCTTTCGGTTTCTTCGTTCAGCTTGATATTTTCAGGCATCCTTTTAGTTTGGTTTGGGCTATTTAGAACCATCCTCTGCTACCATATTTGTAGGAATGTTCTTGGATCGAGCCCAATGAAGGAGATACACAGGCATGTGTATAATCAAGTTTGTTTATTTACATAATGTTTCTCTCTTACAGGTTTGCAGCTAGAATGGAGCCCAGACCGCATGGATGACCCTTAAGTACTCCAGGGGCGGAGTCCAGGTGAGGAGGGGTCAGTGGGTGAAGGGATCCCTGGGTAGTTAACCCTTACAACACTAGGTTTGGAGGGCAGGCATTTATACTTAACAATGCCAGATCACGTCCTCCAACCCAGCTTCATTTTAATAATTACATCAGCTAATGAAATTGGAGGGGGGGGCAACTAGTAAGGCTCATCATCAAAAGCAGCCCCCTCCCCAAATCCCCAGATGTCCAAATGTAGGTGGGTCATTGTGCCTACACAAACACAGACACACACACACACACAACCAGGGGCGAAATCTACTTACCTTCCCTACTGGTTCGGAAGTGCACGTGCATGTGGAGAGGGTAAAAAACGACGGGCGGGTGGGCGGAGCCTCGTGCTGCCGTCGCTACCAGTTCTCCTAACCACCCGCCGCCATCACTACTGGTTCAGCCGAATCGGTCCGAACCGGTAGCATTTCACCCCTGACACACACCCCTCCCTCCCTCCCTCCCTTACCAAAAAAGCAAACTGTACCATTTCTCACAAAGGCACTCTAACACTGTCATAACCTTTATTCTGGTTTTTTATTCTTCCGAGCACCATCTGTGATCATTGCAGGGCGTTTTTTTTATTTCTCTTCTCTTTTTTTTTCTTCTTCTTTTAATCTGTAGACTTTAGGGAGCGTGATGGAAAAGGAACTGAACTGCTCTGTTGCTATTTTAAGCTATATCTGAAGCTAAAAATAGCTTGCCAGCTTGTAGATGCATTGCTACTTGCATATCAATGGTCCGTTGGTTGTTTTTTTTTTTTTTTCTTTTCTTTTCTAGTCCTACCAGATCGCACTGTTGCTGGGGCTGTTTCTGCAGCATCCAATATCTTTTTTTTTTTTTTAAATAAAAATTAGCCCAATGAAAGCAAGATAAAACATTTCAGCTTCAACTATCCTTCCCGTAAAAAGGTGGACAACCTTGTGTGTTGCCGCCGTTCGTGATTCTGGAGGTGGCATCGGTGGCGGGCTATTAATTACGGCTAAAATCACAGCTGTGAAGCCGTCTTACTCATAAACACCTCAATTTCTCCTTCTTTCACACGTCTGAGTCGCAAGCCATTTTCCCTTCGGCTTGCAGCCTTCCTATTTTAGGGTTGTGCAGCAAAAAGAGAGAGAGAGAGAGAGAGAGAACCTCAACCTTTTCTATTTTTCCTTTCTAACAGTTAGAATCCAGTCGGATGAGAGAGACTGGGGGGCTGTTTTGTTTCCCCTTTTGGAGAAGAGATTTTTTTGGCTGGAATTCTCTCGAGGGAGCGTGATGTCCTTGTGCTTATCTCATTACAGTGTCTTGTCTTCTTCCACTGTATCCCCGCCTCTCTAAGCAGCCTGCGGGGGGTTTCTTGGGCTGCCATCAAATCACAGGAAAAGATTTCATGAAAGAAGAATAACCCTCCGCTGGGGGACATTTCTGGGGAATGGGAAGCATGGGCATTCAGCATGGCTTCAGGAAAGAGGCAGACTAGAAAACAGAATGAGCCCAGTCACACCCTCCGGCGCTTCCAGTGTTTCTGAAAAAAAAAAGCACGGCCAAAAGAAAAATCCAAATAAATACTCAAAGCGCCCTGAGAATACGGTAGAAACACAGAAGCCACTTCTGCTCAAGGAGAAAACTGGGTAAAATGACAAGGCAGATTTTTTTTAACCCAGCTTGAGATCCACCGTACCGTTTGCAGTTGTGGCGGCTTTCAGTCTATATATATATTGTGTTAAACTTATATTTACTGACAAAGAAATAAAGCGAGACTACTATAAATCTATTTCAAACTATTTAGCTCTCATCAGCTAGTCATACCCTTCTGGGATTCGAACCTGGGCTTGTCTGCATGTTAGGCAGATATATTAGATGCCTAACATGCAGACAAGCCCAGGTTCGAATCCCAGAAGGCAGTGGTGGGATTCAGCCAGTTCGCACCTATTCGGGAGAACCGGTTGTTGGAAGAAATCTTATTTTGTTTTTTTCCACTTTACAGGGCTAATCCTGTAAGGAAGGCAGGAAGGAAACATTCTGGTGTTGTCTCTAGCCTACTCTTTATTTCCCTGCTTACAGAAACTGCCTCTCTGCTTAACCCTTATTACATTATAACAGCTAAGGCGCTTCACCCATAGACGTGAGTGATGTTGAATTGGCCATGCCCACACGGTCACATGACCACTGAGCCACGCCTACCCAGCTGGTCATTAGGGCAGAGAACCGGTTGTTATTTGAATCCCACCACTGCCAGAAGGGTATGGCTAGCTGATGAGAGCTAAATAGCTTGAAATAGATCTTTACTAGTCTCCCTTTATTTCTTTGTCAGTAAGTATAAGTTTAACACAAAATAGTTTGTTGTGAATGCGACTGCCTTAGGGCCCCTGGATTGGGGCTGAAAGATGAAAGGAAGCAGTATGCTCCTTCCCATATTTGGGTAGACCAGGTTGCTTCAATAGAAAACCCACCCACCTACATGCGCGCACAAACACATACAAACATATTTATTTCTGCAAACCCCAGTGTTGAGTGTCCACAGTGCAGGAAAGACCTGAGGGTCATGAGACTTTGAAGAAGGAACGCTTTTGTTGAAACCGACTGTTGCTACAATAGAGAAAGGAGGAAGAGGTTGGAAGGACAGCACCAATAAGATTATGACTGTGCAATTGTCACTGCTATCTTGAATGGTTTTGACCCCTGTCTCATGGATGCCTCTGCTCAGTGGGATCCCGCATCTATAAACAGAATCATATATGTATTGGTTGTAGGAAGTTAGCACCCACCCCTCTCCCAGAAGAATGAAATATTCTAGGAAATATTAAAAAGGCAAGCAGCTCCCTGCCTCCCCACTTCAGTTCCAGGGTGATGGATTAAGACCTTCACCGTCAGGACATGATAGGATTAGCTTCATTACCTCATCACCCAGCAAGATTCAACCAAGCCTGGGATTCTAGACAACCTACAAAGTTACCCCTGCATGGCCCCATGGGAGTCTGACAACCAATCAGGATACCTACTCTTACACAGGAACAGGAAGCTCTAAAGTGGGGCCCAAGAAAGGGTATAAATCTCTTTCTTTCACCCATGTGCTCCATTGCCCAGTACCTCAAACCATGTGGTCCTGTTCACCATTAAACCATCTTCCCAAGCAGCCTCCATGTTTCCAGGGCCCAAGAGAGGGTATAAAAATCCCCCCCCCCTCTCAAGAGCTTCTACAGCGTAGTCCTCGACTTACAACCATACAACTGAGCCCATAATTTATGTTGCTAAGCAAGACAGTTTTGTGAGTTTTGTCCCATTCTATGACCTTTCTTGCCACAGTTGTTAAATGAATCACTGCTGTGGCACAGTTGTTAAGTGAATTTGGCTTCCCCATGGACTTATCAGAAGATTGACATAGATCAGGGGTGCCAAACTCAATTTTATTGAGGGCCGCGCTAAGGTTCTTTTTGACCTCGGAGGGCTGGGGAGGAGGGGTGCTATGGGGCATGGCCAGGATGCATGGCCATGGTAGGCACGACACGGGACTCATGTTGGGGGCACCTGTGGTGGCCAAATGCTAAGGCAGGACTTCCCTAAGACCCTCCCTCACTCTCATTATAATCTATCTTTCTTTCTTCTTTCCTTCCTTCCTCCCTCCCTCCCTCCCTCCTTCCTTTTCTTTTTCCTTCCCTCTTCATTCTAATTTCTTCTTCCTTCCCCTCTTTCCTTCCTTGTTTTCTTCCCATTTTCCCTTCTTTTTCTTTTCTCTTTCCCTTTCTCCTTTCCTGCATGTTCAAATGCAAAAGGGGAAACATTTCTCCTTTTGTTTTGTTTTTAGCTTGTTTTGATAGCCCTCTGCCAGCAAAAATGGAGCTGCTGGGGGGCCATGCCTGCCCCTGAGCTCTGTTTTTGCTGGCAGAGGCACTGTTGGCTGGTCTTTTGCTGTTTCCCGCAGGCCAGATCTAAGGACCTCGTGGGCCGGATCTGTCCTGCAATAGATGATCACAGGGCCCTGGGACACGGCAACTGTTATAAATATGAACCAGTTGCCAAGGATCTGAATTTTGATCGCATGGCTACGAGGATGCTGCAATGGTCATAGGTGTGGAAAGCGGTCATCGGTCACTTTTTTCAGTGTAATTTCGAATGCTTGTAAATCAAGGCCTTGTAGGAAAGCTTCTCAAGGAAGTTCACCCTGATCCATTCTAATTCTTTCCATAGGGAGCGGTGTCTTTTAGCAGGATGATCTGCTGCCAAACAGAAACTGAACCAGTCTTTGAGAAGCCTGATGGTGAGTTCCATACCAGAAGACTCCCAGTTCAACTGCTGCTTTTTTATTTAAAAGTTAAAAGTTAGGTGGGGATGGCAAAGACAACCGCCTTAGAAGGCATCCTGGGAACTGAGTTGATAATATGCAGAGGTGGTATTCAGCAGGTTCTGACTAGTTCTAGAGAACCGGTAGTGGAAATTTTGAGTAGTTCGGAGAACCGGTAAATACCACCTGTGACTGGCCTTGCCCCCATCTATTATCTGCCTCCCGAGTCCCAGCTGATCGGGAGGAAATGGGGATTTTGCAGTAACCTTCCCCTGGAATGGGGAGGGAATGGAGATTTTATAGTATCCTTCCCCTGCCACGCCCACCAAGCCATGCCACGCCCACAGAACCGGTAGTAAAAAAAATTGAATCCCACCACTGATAGTACGGAACTAAAGGTAAAGGTAAAGGTTCCCCTCACACATATGTGCTAGTCGTTCCCGACTCTAGGGGGTGGTGCTCATCTCCGTAAAAAATGCAAGTAGAAAAAATAGGGACCACCTTTGGTGGGAAGGTAACAGGATTCCGTGCGCCTTTGGCGTTTAGTCATGCCGGCCACATGACCACGGAGACGTCTTCAGACAGCGCTGGCTCTTTGGCTTTGAAACGGAGATGAGCACCGCCCCCTAGAGTCGGGAAGTGTGATTGGACACACAAGGAATTTGCCTCGGGTGCATAAGCTCTCAAGTGTAAATACAAGCAACACGATCACAATCATAAAATAAAATCCTTATACATCATAAGATACAAAGTCAGTGATGGTCATAGGATACTAAATAAGCAAACAACATAAATCATAACAGGATACTAAATAAAAGGCAATCAACCTACATCGTGAGATGCAAGCAACAAAGTTATAGTCATAAGAAGCTAAGGAAATAGGTAATAGGAAAGATGAAAAGATGAGAAGGATAATAAGTAATACAGCCCTACTAGGTGGTTTGTCATCCTAGGGCACAGAAAGTGTTGCGGGAATTAGTTGTTTAGAAAAATGATAGCATGGGGGGGGGGAGGAAACCGTCTTCGTGTCTAGTTGTTTTGGTGAGCAATGCCCTGTAGCGTTGTCTTGAGGGAAGAAGTTGAAACAGTTTATGTCCAGATTGTGACGGGGTCTGTTGATATTTTCTCAGTCCTCTTACTTGCTTGTGCAGTGTACAGGTTTTCAATGGAAGGCAGGCTGGTTGCCATTATTTTTGTCTGCAGTCCTAACTATCGGTCGAAGTCTCTGTCTGTCTAGCTTGGTTGCTGTGCCAAACCAGACAGTTATAGAGGTGCAAATGACAGACGCAATAATTCCTTTGTAGAACTGTTTCAGCAGCTCCTCGGGCAGCCTGAGATTTCTGAGTTGGCGCAGGAAGAACCGTCTTTGCTGTGCTTTTTCGCTGACGTATTTCATCTCAGGTGTCCATTTTAAGTCTTGAGATATTATAGAACCTAGAAACCTGAAGGTCTTTACTGTTGATACTGTGTTGTCTAGTATTGTAAGAGGTAGTAGAATAGGACTGCTAAAATCTATTATCATTTCTACAGTTTTGACTTTGTTCAGTTCCAGATGTTCTGGCCGCACCACAGAGCCAGTTGTTCAACTTCTCGTCTGTATACAGATTTGTCGTCTCGAATGAGACCAATCACTGTTGTATCATCTGCAAACTTAAAGGGATCCTTTGAGATGCAATCATTGGTATAGAGAAAAAAAAGAGTAATGGAGAGAGCACACAGACCTGGGGGCAGGGGTGAAATCCAGCAGGTTCTGACAGGTTCTGGAGAACCGGTAGCAGAAATTTTGAGTAGTTCAGAGAACCGGCAAATACCACTTCTGGCTGGCCCCAGAGTAGGGTGGGAATGGACATTTTGCAATATCCTTCCCCTGTCACACCCACCAAGCCATGCCCATCAAGCCACACCACACCCACCAAGCCACGCCCACAGAACAGGTAGTAAAAAAAAATTGAGTTTTACACTGCCTGGGGGGCAACTATGCTAATTGTGCAGGTATCTGATGTGATTTTGTCTAGCTTCACCTGCTGCTTCCTATCTGTTAGAAAGCTTATGATCCACTTACAAGTGTGGTCAGGCACAGCTATCTGAGTCATTTTAGTGAGAAGAATATCTGGAATGATGGCATTGAATGCCAAGCTGAAGTCTACAAAAACGACCCTTGCATAGGTCCTTGGAGATTCAAGACGTTTTTTAACAGATTAACGGAGTTGGAAGGGATCTTGTAGGTCATCTAGTCCAACTCCCCGCCTAGCAGATCCTACACCATTTTTGACGGATGGCAGTCAAGTCTCTTCTTGAAAGCCTCCAGTGATGAAGCTCCCACAACTTCCAAAGGCAACTTCTGTTCCATTTGTTGATTGTTCTCACTGTCAGAAAATTTCTCCTTATTTCTAGGTTGAATCTCTCCTTGTCCAGTTTCCATCCATTATTCCTTGTCTGGCCTTCAGGTGCTTTGGAAAATAGCTTGACGCCTTCCTCTCTGTGGCAGCCCCTCAAATATTGGAACGCTGCTGTTTAATCCCCCCCTGGTCCTTTTCTTCACTAGACTAGCCATGCCCAGTTCCTGCAACCGTTCTTCATATATTTTAGCCTCCAGTCCCCTAATCATCTTGGTTGCTGTTGTAAGATGTAGTGCAGTGCTATATTAACAGCATCATCTGCCAATCTATTTGCGCCGTAGGCAAATTGCAAGGGGTCTAACAGCAGATCTGTGTGATTTTCAGGTGGGCCAGCACTAGCCTGTCAAAGGTTTTCCTAACTACAGATGTCAAGAGCAACGGGTCTATAGTCATTCAGCTCCTCGATGAAGGGTTTTTAAGGCACTGGGATGATAGTAGAGCGTTTGAAGCAAGAAGGAACATAATATCTCTCTAGAGATTTATTAAAAATGCAGAGGAAGATGGGGCCAATTGTTCAGCACAAACTTTCAAGCAATAAGGAGTTCCTTTGTTTGGGCCTGGTGCTTTTCCAGACTATGAAATGGACCTCACACATCACACACGAGGGACCCAGAGGGATGGAGTCAGTTGTAGGAGACTTGGCTGTTGTTGATGTACCTGAGAATGGCGAGAGTTGACAGTGGTTTCTGTTCAAACCTACAGTAAAACACATTCAGGTCATCTGCCAGTTGTCGATTCTCTTCAGCCTGGGAAGGAGTTTTGCTGTAGCCAGGAATATCTTTAAGGGTTTCACTGGGATATGAAATATGGATTTCACTGGGAGTTAATCCCTAAGGTCATCCAAGAGCCTTGGATAGTACAGTGGTCTAAAGCCCTGTTATTAACATCAGCTGCCTGCAATTATTGCAGGTTCGAATCTCACCAAGGCTCAAGGTTGACTCAGCCTTCCATCCTTTCTAAGGTAGGTAAATTGAGGACCCAGTTTGTGGGGGCAATAAGCTGACTTTGTATAAATATACAAAAGTATGAAGGCTATTGCTTAGCGCATTGTAAGCCGCCCTGAGTCTCTGGAGAAGGGCGGCATATAAATCAAATTTAAAAAAAAAAATTTGCATGCAGTTGATGGAGCTAAAATAGATGGCAATATAGAAATAGGCACTTGCTGGATTCGCTTCTGTTTTTCTGAGAAAAAAAGCAGAAGGGGAGCTATACCGCTTTCAAGCAATGGGAGGAAAAATACACACGTGGCTTCCAGGTGATCAAATCTCCCCCCCCCTCCCACCAAGAGTGTCAGCGATAGGAGATCGATAAAGCGAAAAAATGTCTCAGACAAGAATAGCCAGCATGGTCAATTGGCCGTAAAAAGGACCATAAAAAAAGTTATGCTTCCGTCTGAACAGAGAATTGATATGAGGAAATCAGTACTGGCAACTCTCAACCAGTTGGTTACTGAGTGAATTTACAACACCCTTCCCCCAAAAGGTACTTGCTACTCAGATTCGGGGTTCTGATGGCTGTCGCCTCCACCCATGCGGCCATATGAATACATTTTAGGCAGGGGTGGGTTCTACTTATTTATTTATTTATTTATTGGTTCGATTTATATGCCGCCCTTCTCCGGAGACTCAGGGCGGCTTATAATGCATTAAGCAATAGCCTTCATACTTTTGCATATACCTGCTTAGTAGGGCTTTTGGCCCCCCCAAGTGGTGTTCTTTTTTATACAAAGTCAACTTATTGCCCCCACAATCCGGGTCCTCATTTTACCTACCTCGGAAGGATGGAAGGCTGAGTCAACCTTGAGCCTGGTAAGATTTGAACTCGCAGTAATTGCAGGCAGCTGGCAGCTAAGTGCTACTTAACAACACTTTAATCTGCTGCTCCACCAAGGACTCCTTAACTACCAGTTCTCAACGGGATTGCACGCGCACACTCACTTCACTTGCACCCGCACTTTGCTTCTGCGCATGCGCAGATCGCTGATGATGACATCCAGGGTGGTGGGTGGGGCCTCCCGCTGGTTTTACTACCGGTTCTTATGAACCGGTCCGAACCGGGGGCAATCCACCACTGATTTTAGGTACCCGACAACCATTTGCAGGGTCCTGCGATCACAGGACTGTGATTTATTATTTTCCTGCCAGAAACTAATGTTTACAAGTAGTCCTTGACTTACGTTTCGCTTAGTGACCATTCCAAGTTACAACAGCACTGAAAAAAGTGACATGACCTCCTTTTTTTTTCACACATAGCCAATAATCTACCATTTTATTAATGAGAGTATCCTTAGCAGAGGCTTTGGCAAATGCTTTGCTGAGGTCAGGATAATGCTTTGCTGAGGTCAGGATATACTGCATCTACAGGATTCCACCAATCTAAGTTACAGGAATACGAGAATTTACTTAGTGACTGATTGAAGTTACAGTGGCTCTGAAAAAAATGACTTACGACCATTTTTCACACGTACGACAATTGTAGCATCTCCATGGTCACATGATCAAAATTAAGATGCTTGGGAACTGGCTCATATTTATGACGGTTGCAGTGTCCCGGAAACATGAAGTCCTTTTTGCAACCTTTTGACAAGCAAAGTCAATGGGGAAGCCAGATTCACTTAAGAACCATGTCAGTAATTTAACAACTGCAGTGATTCACTTAACAACCATGGCAAGAAAAAGTCGTAAAATGGGACAAAACTCACTTAACAAATTTCTCACTTAGCAACATAAATTTTGGGCTCAATAGTGGTCGTAAGTTGAGGATTACCTATATTTCTGGTTTCTAGCCCCCCCCTCCCCCACAAATGTCCATTGTGACAATAGTTTGCTTAACGACCGTTGTGTTTATGTAACAACTGTCACAAAAATTATTATAAAATTGGATAGGTCCCATGAGTGCTTTGACTTAAAAGCCATTGTGATATACAGCAGAAATTCTGGGCTCCGTTGCAGTCATAGTTGAGGGCTCTTGTATGCAGGGAAGGGATTTTTAAGACACACAGGGTTAACTGCTATATGTTGGCAATTATATGGATCAGCTGAAAAGTTTCCACTAATGTTCTCTACTGTCAGCGATGTTATGATCGTAATTAAGTCTCAGGGCACCTATTCAGAAGTACATCTTCATTGGGTACAATGGATTTGAACCAAAGTAATCTACACTTGCTTCTATTTTTACATCCCTCTTCTGTGCTCTTTCTTTCGATTTTGCAACCACGGGTTAAAGAATGATTATTTTCAGCAGCCAGTGCTCTGTTTAAGTTAGTTGACAATCCTAGGTGACAATAGTGTGACAAAAGCTAGGTGACAATAGTGTCACCGGGTCCACATACCGTAGATATAGCAAACACCCATCGCATTTTGGTTTTATGCAATGTGTAAAGCCAGCTACCGGGATTATATAAACCCGTTTATGGTTTGTGTGTGTGTGGTGGATTGTGAGCTGTGTTAGACAATGGTGGCACAATATAAGGAGATGCTAGTAGGACCATGCTTCATCACCGTGATGAGTCTCTGAAGTATTTTTGGCAACATTTTTGGAAATCGTTTGCCTTTGTCTTCTTCTTAGGGCTGTGAGAGAGTGACTAGTGTGCAATCACAATATTTGGAGACTCTAGAAAGAGTGCAGAGAAGAGCAACAAAGATGAACAGGGGACTGGAGGCTAAAACATATGAAGAACAGTTGCGGGAACTGGGTATGTCTAGTTTAATGAAAAGAAGGACTAGGGGAGACATGATAGCAGTGTTCCAATATCTCAGGGGCTGCCACAAAGAAGAGGGACTCAAACTACTCTCCAAAGCACCTGAGGGCAGGACAAGAAGCAACAGGTGGAAACTAATCAAGGAGAGAAGCAACTTAGAACTAAGGAGAAATTTCCTGACAGTTAGAACAATTAATCAGTGGAACAACTTGCCTCCAGAAATTGTGAATGCTCCAACACTGGAAATTTTTAAGAAGATGTTGGATAACCATTTATCTGAAGTGGTGTAGGGTTTTCTGCCTGAGCGGGGGATTGGACTAGAAGACCTCCAAAGTCCCTTCCAATTCTGTTATTCTAAATTCAAAGATAACAGGAACTCTTTTGGTGAAGGCTATAATAACAGAAACTGGAATCCTGCCAGATTTTTCTCTGTCGGCCTCTGACTTATACTGTGAAAAATCAAAGGGGAATTATTTTGAATCTCTTTCTCATGCTTTCTCTTGTCCCAGGGCTCAGTTGTCATTAATTTTCTCCTTCTTTCGTTGTCTCTTAATAGTTCTCTAATGGCCCTTGTGTTCCTTTGCCCACATTATCTCTGCTTCCTTACAGCATAAGCAAGGACATAGGAATGTTTACCTGAATGCTGACATATGAAAAGCTAAAGTACTTAACACTGGGCCTGTCTGCTTAGCACATTCATTAAAACACTCAACAAAAATTAACAGCATCATTTAAACATCCCCGCAGAAGGGTAATCTAGGAGGAAGTGACCTGCCAGCTGTCTATTTCTCCAATCTCATAATGGCAGGTCTTTTGAGTAAAAAGAATATTTGACATCTGCCAAACAGTGGTGCAGGAAGGAAGATGTTCAACCAAGATGACTTAAGAGCTTCTCCCCAGCTTCGGTACTATGATATTAGATACTTTAAGGACAGGTAGTTCTTAACTTTGTTAAAAATCAATTTTGTTAATTTTCTATTAGTTACATTACTTAGTGCTTAATAAACATCGTGTTGTCTGGGCATTTAATTTGCCTAACAATACAAATGCCATTCTTACTCTCCATCCCTTTTTGTGAACCATTGGTAAAATAAATTCCAGGTTTGATAATAGTCTGTGTCTTCTGTTTAATTTTCAATGTAAGTCTGTCCATTTCTGCACAGTCTAACTCTTCATCTTAAGGTGTTTCTTCATCTTTCCAATATTGTGCGAAGATAATCCTCGCTGCTGTTAAAACATGCAATACTAAATACACACTTCTCGTGTCGAGTTTTTCTGATATCATCCCTAATAAAAACAGTTCAGGTTTAAAATCTACATGTTTCCCTATTATCTTTTCTAGCCATCTATGTTTGCCCAATTTTTTTTGTTTTTGTTTTAGCACAAGTCCACAAGTTCTTGACTTATGACCGGCTGTTTAACCACTGTTCTGAGTTATGACAGACCTCCCTGGGGGTACTTACGACCCAGATTCAAAGTTCCAATGGCTGCGCTATTACAGCTTCCCTTCACTATCGCCAGGTGAAAATAAGGGCCATTATGTTTCCCCCCCAACCCTCCCCAAAGGCACCAAGACATCGCACAAACACTTAATCACACTATCTGGAATTATGTCAGTTTAAGGTTTAAAGAGGGTAGAAAAATATAGCTCCAGGTTCTGCTTTTTAGCTGAATCCTGTCAAATTCTGCCTCCTGTGACCTCTCTCTCTCTCTCTCTCTCTCTCTCTCTCTCTCTCTCTCTCTCTCTCTCTCTC
>WNWU01000019.1:2539082-2558070 GCA_012654045.1 Ptyas mucosa | reverse complement strand
CTCTCTCTCTCTCTCTCTCTCTCTCTCTCTCTCTCTCTCTCTCTCTCCTCCTCCCCCCTCTCTCTGCCATCTTCCTGCATATTACTTAGCAAAGATGATTAGCGGGTTCACCAACAGCAATCCTATTGCAATTAACCTAACAGCAGCAGCAAGTAGGAACAAAACACCATGAATTATAGATAATTCTAAGAAACAGCACTCCTATGGACACCACATGGCTCCCCTAAGTACGAAGGACTTTCCATCTCCATAAATATATAGGTGGGAGGGGGAGGAAAGGGGAAAAAAATCTTTATTACAGTCACAGTCCTGCAAATAAAAGCATTCAAACAATAATAGTAAAAAAAATAAAAGGCAGACATTTATTTATTTATTTATTTATTGGTTTGATGTGTGTGTGTGTGTGTGTGTGTGTGTGTGTGTGTGTATAAATTCCTATTTATATGCCGCCCTTCTCCGGAGACTCAGGGCGGCTTATAATGCGTTAAGCAATAGCCTTCATACTTTTGTATATACCTGCTTAATAGGGCTTTTGGCCCCCCCTAAGCGGTGTTCTTTTTTATACAAAGCCAGTTTATTGCCCCCACAATCCGGGTCCTCATTTTACCTACCTCGGAAGGATGGAAGGCTGAGTCAAACTTGAGCCTAGTGAGATTTGAACTCGCAGTAATTGCAGGCAGATGGCAGCTAAGTGATACTTTAACAGCACGTTAGTCTGCTGCACCACCATAATAATAGATTGCAATTGGTGGTGGATTAACACATAGGCCAGTTAAAGTTTGACTAATTTTACCTACAGCCCAGCAGAATCTGGCCACATTCAGAGATACTATTTCTGGTGGTGGTACTGTCTCAGCAAATGCTCTCGGGTCTGAATTCCAACTTGGAAGGAAGGAAGAAAAAAATAAACTTCACTTATTCAATATTGAAAAACTCCAAATCTATAATAAAACCTTTATTAGGATTAACAAAGATGGCACAAAAAATGGTATACAGAAAGTCCTTGACCTATGACCACAATTGAGTCCAAAATTTCTGTTAAGTGAGATGTTTGTTAAGTGAATTTTGCCCCATTTTACAACCTTTCTTGCCACAGTTGTTAAGTGAATCACTGCAGTCAATAAGTTAGTGAATCCAGTTTCCCTGTTAACGTTGCTGGTCAGAAGGTCGCAAAAAGGGATCACAAGATCTTGGAACACAGCAACCGTCATAAACATGAGCCGAGGTGGCGCAGTGGTTAGGGCACAGTACTGCAGCTACTTCAGCTGACTGATAGTTCAGCAGATCAGTGGATCAAATCTCACCGGCTCAAGGTTGACTCTCGGCCTTCCATCTTTCCGAGGTGGGTAAAATGAGGACCCAGATTGTTGGGGGCGATATGCTATTTAGTACACTGTCTTTGGTGTAAGCCGCCCAGAGTCCTCGGAGAGTGGGCGGCATAGAAATATGACTAATAAATAAACATGAACCAGTTGCCAATCATCTGAATCAGAGGTGGGTTTCAGCAGGTTCTGACCAGTTCTGGAGAACCAGTACGGAAATTTTGAGTAGTTCGGAGAACCGGAAATACCACCTCTGGTTGGTCCCAGAGTGGGGTGGGAATGGAGATTTTGTAATATCCTTCCCCCAGGAGTTGGGGGGGGGGGAATGTGGATTTTGCAGTATCCTTCCCCTGCCATGCCTACCAAGCTACCTTGCAGACAGCTGATCATTTGCATCCTTTTAGAGGGTCGTTGAAGCACTTGGAGGTTTTTCTGTACCCTCAGGGTCACCTGAGTAAGTGCTCCCGGTTCCTGTAGTCTGCAATTTTTCCTCTGGAACTCCATTGCTACTTCCACGCCATTCAAAGGGGGTTCATCCCAAATTGTATAGTTAAAAGTCTGTAGAGATTCTCAGTCATCCAGATCATGGTTGTCCCAAAGGTGCTTTTTTTAGGAGGCAACTGGACTTTCTTGGTTTTTGTTTTTTGAAGATGTTTCGTTTCTCATCCAAGAAGCTTCTTCAGCTCTGACTTCAACAACCCTCTAAAAGGATGCAAATGACCAGCTGTCTGCAAGGAATATAAATCCTTTCCTTCCCCACTATCCTGTCAGAGCTGAAGAAGCTTCTTGGATGAGAAGCAAAATGTCTTCAAAAGAAAAAAACAAGAAAGTCCAGTTGCCTCCTGAAAAAAGCACCTTTGGGACAACCATGACTTGTATGATTGAGAATCTCTGCAGACAATTTTGCTGTGGGAAGTGCGTTGCAGCACGCTAAGGTTAATGCCCTTCGGATTTTTGCAACAGTTGTTTCAGGGGTGAAATCCAGCAGGTTCTGACAGGTTCTCGAGAACCGGTAGCGGAAATTTTGAGCAGTTCGGAGAACCGGCAAGTACCATCTCTGGCTGGCCCCAGAGTGAGGTGGGAATGGAGATTTTGCAGTGTCCTTCCCCTGACACGCCCACCAAGCCACGCCCAGAGACCCGGTAGTAAAATAATTTGGATTTCACCACTGGGTTGTTTGATATGAATATCTCGCTGCTTTATAGCAGGAATGATTCAGGTCTCAATGAAGCCCAGGTGTTTGGCTAAATGTATATAAAAAAAACCCAAAGTGGTCCTAAGGATCATCACGTGCAGAAGTGGTATTCAGCCGGTTCGGACCAGTTCTGGCGGACCAGTAGTGGCAACTGCGGGTGCCCACTTGCCCACCTGCCCTGGCATAATGTCGTCCTATTTAGCTACATTTTCGAGACCATGCGTGGAAGGTGCACAAGCAAAGTGCATGCACGGAAGCAAAGTGCATCGCGCGGCAAACCGGTGGTAAAAATATGTAAAACCCACTGCTGATCATGTGTTTAAGCGCAGCAAAATGAATTCTGCAGGTTCCCAGTAATAACGTAAGCAATCCTTCTTAGTGCTTTCCACTGCTTGAATAGCAGAGAGCTAATGAGATGGAGCTGGCTGATTTTTGCTTTTTAATGTGTGTTCGTGGAACAACCTCTCTCATTCTATCTTAAGCGTGATGCTTACGCGTTTTCAATATGTGGTAAAAGGAGTAAACAGAGAAAAAAAAAAGGGGAAGGAGTGAAATAGACCTGAGCCAGCCACGTGGAAACATTATCCAACAATCCTTAAAATGATCAATTAAGTTTTAAATTGTCCCCTCTTTTATTTTTTTTATTTTGTTTTACATTGCTGAAGAGGCAGCAACACCAGAATGCTTTTCTAGGCTCTTGAGGGTTGCATTCAGCTTTGCTGGGTCACAAAATGATGAGCGTCAATTAAATTCGAATGCCCTCGTTTCTTGCCATGGGAATGAATGTCTAAGTCTGCTAATGATGTTTGAGTCTGTTCTTCTCCCCTGAGGATGGTGGTACTGTTTCAGCAAATGCTCTCTGTCTGAATCCCAACTTGGAAGGAAGGAAGGAAGGAAGGAAGGAAGGAAGGAAGGAAGGAAGGAGGAAAAGAACTTCTTCGTTTATGCAAATATCCAAAACCTCCAAATCTATAATATACACCTTATTAGGATTAACCGAGATAGCACCAAAAAAAAATGGCATACAAATCTAGGAGTTCTCCAGAGGCTTTGGGATGGTTGGAAAAAATATCCATCTGGTTCAGTTCCAAGCCGGAAGAAAGACACTGGAAACATGGAAGTTGATTAGAAAGATGGTTTAATGATGAAGCAGAATCACATGGGTGGTTCTGGGCAGCTGACCACATGGAATCGAGAGGGGGGGGAGTTATAATCTCTCTGGGCTCTGTATTTGAGCTTCCTATTCCTGTGCGAGAACATTTGTTCTATTGACTGTTGTCAAACTCCCATGGGGCCATGTAGGGGTTATGTAGGGGTCATATCTGGCTCTATAGGCAAAGTACAAATCCTACTGTTTCTCTGAGCTAAGTTTGGTTGAAATTTATGAGGGTGATGCAATGTCCTTAGGAGATTGTGCAATGTAGTGAGCTCTGCTACTAAATGGTGGTGGATTAATCCTATTATGTCCTGAAGGGTCATGTCTTAATCCCTTCACCCTGGAGCTGAAGGTCTTTTGTTTTGTTGATAGGCTGGCCCAGTCTTTCTTAATGGGCACAAAATATCTTCTGGGAGCAGGGAGCTGGGGCTCTGAGTTTCTGTCTCCCTTAAGATTTTGTATTTCTCTTTTAGGGGAAATATTTTATTCTGCCTTTTTCAATATTTCTCAAAATATTTAATTCTTCTAGGAGGGGGTGGTGTTGGTGGCTTCCCATAGGATGGATGGGGAATAAGGAGATCCAAAAATTAGACTGATGCTTAACCAGTTCTAAATCACTAGTGCAACCACATAGCATCAGCATAGCATACAATCCAATTAAAGATCTCCAAAACATCCTAAATAACTCAAAAGACCCAGCAGCCCCAGAAGAAAAAGCAGGAGTCATCTACAACATACAGTGTAAAGACTGCAACAGCCACTACGTCAGTGGTGGGCTGCAACTGGTTTAACCACTGGTTCTGTGAGTGCAAGCTTCACAAGTGTGCGCGCCTAACACGTTCAAAATACAGCAATTTGAAGCTCAGCTGCTTACCTTATAAGGCAGCCCTGGTAAGTAGAACAGCGGAGGTGCGGAAATCAGCTGTGCCATACGAATCAGATGAGCCAGAAGGAAGGAAATATAGGACAGGATAGGGCAGGGGCGGGTGGGCGGGGCCAGCTGATTGTCGGAACTACCAATTCACCCAAACTGGTCCAAACCAGCAGCAGCCCACCACTACACTATGTAGAAAAAAATAGGCAGAAGACCGTCAGAACGTATACGCAAATACCAACTAGCAGTCAGAAGACAGGATGAAAACTTAATTTCACAACACATGGACTGACTTAACTGTAGTTTGAATTGGGAAACAGTGACCATCCTAAATCAAGCCAAGTCCAAAAAGTCTAGAGACTTTCTGGAAGTCTGGCATTCTGACAAACCAGCCATCAATAGGCACACCGACCTAAACAACATCTGTAAGCTCTGCTACAGAGAAGTTCCCTGAGGATGGGGTCCAGCACAAATTCGAAAGCTTGAAAGACTAAATCTCTGGCCTCAGTGACTGACCCAGATTGGATCCTGCAAGATTATCCTTTGCCTTCATTCATAACATCTAAATACCGTTCAAAAGAGACAACCAACAAGCCAAAAAGGGGACCAAAAAGACCAAAACACTTCCCCACCAACAATCAACACTCAGATGAGCTAAGATTAAAATCAGATCAAAATCAAGAACTAAACAATACCCAGGAGTGGGCTTCAAAAATTTTAGCAAGGGGTTCTCTGCCCAGTTACTGGGTGAGTGTGGGTGGTGGACGTGGCCTAGTCAGCTTCCTGCACCACGGGGGGGGGGGGGGGGGGGGTGGGGGGGTTTTTGCCTTCACCGGGCTCCGGAGGCTTTTCTCAAGCCTCCAGGATGGTGAAAACAGCCTCCCCAGGCTCCAGAGGCCCTTCCTGAACTTCCAGTAGGCCCGTTTTTTGCCCTACCCGAGCTTCCGTGTGCGCCCTGCACTTTCCTGCATCCAAAACAGGCCGCGTGGGGACTTCTGGGAGGGGAGGGGTGAGCGGGGCCAGCCAGGAGTGGAATTTGGGAGTTCTCCGAACTGCACATAATCTTAGCTGGAGGTTCTCCCGAACCCTGAGAACCCCCAGCAGCCTATCCCTTACAATACCCCGACTATGGAACAAAGTGAAAAAGAACTGAGTGAAAGGGAAAAGGAAGTAACAGTAAATAAAAGAGAATTTACAATTGGCGGAAAATTTCAAATTTGTCATTTTATTGGTTGAATAATTAATGGAATACATAAAACTAGACTCATTATCAGCTTAGGAAATAATCGAAAATTACTATGAATGTCTAATCATTGATATTTACATTGATGTCACCATTATTTATCATTATTCCTAAAATGAATACACATGTCCTTGAAAAGAATAGTAAAAATACAGTTAAAACAATATTAAGTTTGTGATTGCTTCCCATTGTATCAGACTATGAGTAATTCAAAGTATTTATACACATTAAAATTACTTCTGGTTACTATTTAGACATCAAACATTTCCCCTTTAAACACCATACTCAAATTATTTGAGTTTGTCTTGTTGTTTGACACGTAATATATAAAAAGCCCTTTTTGCTTAAATGTAGTCAAATTTCTGTTCTGAATGTACAGAGTTAATTTTCCACTGCTGTACAGTATATTCCTTAAGTTTGCTTCCCAGTGTGATATTGTTGGCAAAGTATCTTTTTTTCCAATTTTGGACCAAATTTGTCCTCACATCTGTCAGTGTATATCTTAATAAATTGTGATCTTTTAACATTTATTTCTTCTGGAAGGATTCCTAGTAGAAAAAGATTCAATGTAAGCTCTGCTTTCACATTTTTTTTCTTTTCTTTTTGGAATAATTCTGGTCATTTCTTCCCAGGACTTTTGAATCATTTATTTTCAATTTCTTAAAGCAGAAGGGTAGCCGGGGTATTCACGGGTCAAAATGGCGACTACAAACATATAATCGAAACCCCACCCCTTTTTATGAATGATGTGTTGGAAGAAATGTCCATCTGGCTTCAGTTCCAAGTGGGAAGAAAGACACTGGAAATATGGAGACTGCTTGGGAAGATAGTTTAATGGTGGACAGGACCACATGGGTTTTTTTGGTCCTGGGAAAATGAACACATGGAAGAGAGAGAGAGACATATATTTATACTCTCTCTTGGGCCCCGCCTTAGAGCTTCCTGTTCCTGTGTAAGGGCAAGTATCCTGATTGGTTGTCAGAGTCCCATGGGGCCATGCAGGGGTACCTTTGTAGGTTGTCTTGATTCCCAGGCTTGGTTGAATCTTGCTGGGTGATGTAATGAAGGGGCTTTGGGCAATTCCTGTTATGGCTTAATGACTTTGTCCTGGTTTCGATCTTGAATGAGGGCTAATCCTATCACCCTGGAGCTGAAGGTCTTTCGTCTTGTAGATAAACTGGCACCAAAATATCTGCCGGGGCTGAGTTTCTGTGTCCCTTAAGATTTCTATTTCTCTTTTAGGGGAAGTATTCTGCCTTTTTAATATTTCCTAGAATATTTCATTCTTCTAGGAGAGTGGTGGGTGCTAACTTTCTACAGATGCATGTGAGGTGGGGTTTCAAACACATGCCTGTGGCTATGATCTTGGTGTTTTCTTCAACCCGCTGTGGACCGGGGTGGGTTCTACCTACCTTTACTACTGGTTCGCAACGGGGCCATGCGCGCTTCTGCACACGCGCATAAGCTTCCTAATGACGTCAGTGTCGGTGGGTGGAGCCTCCCATTGGTTTTACTACCGGTTCTATAGAACCAGTCCGAACTGGGGGCAACCCGTCACTGTTGTGGACATTCTTGATGGTAAATATTGTTTTCCGAAGATCACAGAGGAAGCATTTTTAATGGGGGTCAATTCCAGTCTCAACGAAGAGGACAACTGACTAGGAATACTCTTCCTTTAAATAACAGAGCGAATGCATGTAAAATCTGTGAGGGAGGATAATGTACCATTTCACTGTAGTTTTGAGAAGGACTGTACTTTAATTATTGATAACCTTTCTGTACTAAGTGATGCACTCTACTATACTTTTTGGCAGAAATGGTGTCACTGGTTAATTGGACTCTCATGACATCAAATTTTCTGCTATTAAATTTTGCTGAGAAAAACGGCCTCTTGCCCATCAGAATTCATTATCAATGCCAAGCTAAAAGCTGTTCAGCCTCTGAAGTTGATTTTTTTAGGTTATGGTCAATTAAGCAGAGACTTCATTTCACTGCAGAAGAGATATATTTCCTTAACTTTCAATCAAGACTCAAAATAATTACAAACAGTGATCTGGTTCATATTCTGTTCTAAACCATGATTTATGACTATATATATGTCAGAACAAGAAACTGCCTCGGCCACCCTGACTGATGAGGAAAATCCTTTATGCCGTTTAAGAACGCAACTGTTATATAGTGAGCCATGAGGTTTTGTGAATCAAATTTTTTTAAATAGCTGTCATATATTAAAAAAATTAGACCAATAAAGGATAGTGAAATTTTGCAAAATGCTCTGAGGGCTGTAAATGCTTTCTTTAGCACAAATGATTTGGCAGAGTTGCCAATAATCTGGTTTGAGTTGTTTGTTTCCTTGATGCTGACAATTATGATTTGTAAACCGTAATTTGGAAACTAGTTGTTCAAATTGCCAAAATTATGACTTGCTCAATAAAAGATCTAAGCAGCCAATAGAAAAGATTACCTTAAATGTTGATTAGATTCACTGATTATGCTAAGCCATCGTGTTGCTTGGTTTGTGTGATCATGGCTTATTGACAAAAATATACCGGTAGTTGAAAAAAATCTTGTGTGGAGCTCCTTACCACAGCTCCCAATCAAGAAAGTGAAGTCTCACAGATTCAGACGAGCCAGGTTTATTGCAGGATTAGATAAACTAAGATTGGCTCATTTGAAACATGTGAATTCACTCAATGTGCTTGTTTCTTTATCTAAACAATTTATATGGCCATCCATTCCCACTCATGAGATGCTGGGTGACTCATAATACATTAAAACAATTCAACAACATTCTCTAAATTAACCCACACAAATTAAAACAATAAGATTATAGCTAGGCCCAAATAAATAATTCACAGCTTAGTTTATGATTCAGTGGTTGTATTCAGAAAACACATATAACCGGTTTATTTTATTAACCCATTTTCTAAGTTCACACGCTACACTGAACCATAAACAATCAAATGGGCTGGGTTTCACACAAATTATAAATTCCAAAAGTCTAACTTCAATTGACCCTACTCAAACTTACGCTATGCAAATGAACTTCTAGGTGAATGAACAAAGGACGCACACCCATGCACAGAAATTGCAAAATTTAACTGCTACAATCTTCCTGCAATCAAACAATCAAACTTTATTGTGGGTCACAGAACCAGCCTGAATAAAAACAAAGTACAGCCTGTAACAATCACAACATAGCACACATGAGAGCCTCTACTCATGCCTAGTTTAACAAATACAAACTTTGCAATAACATGTATTACCTTGGGTAGTGGGATTCAAATAATTTAACAACTGGTTCTCTGCCCTAATGACTGGCTGGGTGGGCATGGCCATGGTGGGCGTGGCCAGGGGGTGTGGCAGGCAGCACTCGGCCTCCTGCACCCCTCCGGAAGCAAATATGGGCCGCAAGGGGTCACACTACCCCCCCCCCCCATGCCCTGTTTTGGGCCTAGTAGGCTTCCCTGCAGCCTCCTGGGAGCAAAAACAGGGCGCATGGGAGCTTTTAGAAGGAGCGAGGAGGGGCAAGGTGGGGAGGAAAGGGGCCAGCCAGCAATTTAACAACTGGCCCGAACCGGCTGAATCCCACCACCACCTTGGGATCTTTATCTGTCAAATGAAGCTGCATGTAGGATTCTTTCGTCCAATTCGCAAAAGGGCTAAGATTAGAAGAAGTGTTAGTAGCTCACTACAAAGGTCTTGGTTAAAATCTCAGTAAAACAAAATGTGATCCTGCTGTCTATGAAGATTCTCAGTTATGATTGTCCCAAAGGTGCTTTTTCAAGAGGCAACTCGACTTTCTGGTTTTTCTTTGAAGACATTTCGCTTCTCATCCAAGAAATTTCTTCAGCTCTGGCTGGATGGTGGAGAATGGAAGGATTTCTATTCCTTGCAGACAGCTGGTCACTTGCATCCTTTGAGAGAGTCATTGAGGCCACCTGGAAGTTTATCCCAGGTAAACCCATTTGCATTACTCAGGTGACCACGACAACACTGATAAACCTCCAGGTGGCCTCAGTGACTCTCTTAAAAGAATGCAAATGACCAGCTGTCTGCAAGGAGTATAAATCCTTCCATTCATCATCATCCAGAGCTGAAGAAGCTTCTTGGACGAGAAGCGAAATCTCTTCAAAGAAAAACCAGAAAGTCCAGTTGCCTCTTGAAAAAGCATCTTTGGGATGTGATCTTGTGGTTCGTTCAGAGCTCTTGTCTCTACAAGGACAGTGACTTTCAATACAGTACATTTTGTAGTAGTTACCCTTCAACACTACTGATTGAGAATATTCAACCCCAGTTGTGTAAAGCAGTGTTTCTCAACTTCAGCAACTTTAAGATGTGTAGATTCCAACTCTCAGCTGGGGAATTCTGGGACTTGGAATCCACATATCTTAAAGTTGCTGAGGTTAAGAAAGATGGAAATAAAGACCCTCCAATATGTATTCATAAATTAATCCTAATACTGCTTTGAAATATAATTTACTATGATCCGATTGTGTTGTAAATGTAAAGATAAAGGTAAAGGTTCTCCCTGCACATATGTGCTAGTTCTTCCCGACTCTAGGGGGTGGTGCTCATCTCCGTTTCAAAGCTAAAGAGCCAGCGCTGTCCAAAGACGTCTCCGTGGTCATGTGGCCAGCATGACTAAACACCAAAGGCGCACGGAACGCTGTTACCTTCCCACCAAAATGTGGTCCCTATTTTTCTACTTGCATTTTTTACGTGCTTTCAAAGTGTTAGGTTGGCAGAAGCCGGGACAAGTAACGGGAGCTCACCCTGTTATGCGGGGATTCGAACCGCTGAACTGCCAACCTTTCGATTGACAAGATCAGCGCTTTAGCCACTGAGCCACCACGTCCCACCAGAGTTCTAAATGATGTCTTGCTATATTCTAATGGTAATTTGGTATCAAGAATCTTTTGAAAGCTATCAAGGGATATTCTTTTTCCTAGGTGAGCTAGCATCTCACATGGGAATCCCAATTTTTGTCAAATGTCTCCTATTTGGAATTTTCAATGGGAATTATATCTATCCGACATTGGTCTGAGAGGCAGTTGGGTGTAGTGCTTAATCCCCAATCTAGAAACTGGGAGACTATGAGTTCTACTCTTGCCTTAGTCAAGAAGCCATCTAGGTGATCTTGGGCCAGTCCAGTGGTGGGATTCAAGTAATTTAATGGTTCTCTGCCTTAATGATTTCTTCCAACAACCAGTTTTCCAAACTGCTCAGAAAGTTAACAACCGGTTCTCCCGAGCTGGCTGAATCCCATCACTGGGCCAATCCCTTTTTCTTAGCCCTAGGAAGAACACAAGGGCAAGTCACTTTGAAAAGTGTTGCCAAGAAAAAAGCAAGGACTATAGGCAAGTGCTGGAAGACAGCATTGATTCAAAAAGCTCACACTGTAAAAGAAATAAAATAATAAACTAATAAATACAATTAATAAACACAATAACTAAAACTAACAAAATCTTGGAACTGAAAATGAATTTTTAGCCAATCATATATAGCCATGCCTTCATTTCAATATTTTTTTTTACTTGGAAGCCAGATCCTCTTGCAATGGAATTAGAGCTTCAAAGGTTTTTGTATCGAACAAAGATTTTAGAAACTTTGACGGAAATCACAACAGTGAACTCAGTTCAGAAAGGACATAGATTTGCACAGCTTTAATAGGAAACACCCCCCCCCAGATATAAAATTCTTACAGGTTATGTTGAATTTGATGGGATAGAGGGAAATCATAAAAGTAATCCTTGTTTATGCTAATAAATTCCATGTTAAATGTAGCAGCTCTAGATCTAGTTAATCCCTAGATAAGGGACCATCTGGAAAATAGGTTTGACTAGGAAGTACAAAAAATGGAAATTGCTTCTGTAGGAAGAAAAATCCGGTCCGATTCCAAGCTGGGAGAGGGGCACTGGAAATAAAATGGAGGTTGACTGGCTGCAAGGAAAGGAGGTATAGTTGGTTTCCAGAAACTTCAGTGACAGCAGCAAATGTTCCTGGGGTGGCTGATCCCTTGGTTTAGGAATGGATGGATTTGTATAGGGTTCTGAGATGCTCCAGGGGATTGTACAGTGTAGTGAGCCTTGTGCCTTTTGCTATTCTAAAGGTGGTGGGTTAATTCTATTATGTCCTAAAGGTCACGTCCTGTCCTGTCCTTAGAATTTGGGTGGGGGATGTAAATTCTTAATCCCAGCCTGGCGGAGCTGTGGCTGAAGGTGATTTCTTTGTGAATAGGCTGGCCTGGATTTCTGAATGGATACAAAATCTGCATTCCTAAAGACCAGTCTCTTTTGCTTGAGGCTGTTTTACTATGCAGGAAGCCTGGAGCTGCTTTCTGCCTTTAAGAACATGTTTCTCCTTTTCTCCTTTAGGGAAATATTATATCCTGCCTCTTTTAATATTTCCCAAACTATTGCATTCTCGGGGGTGGGGGTGGGCCCTACACTTCCATCTCATATCACACAAATTGCATAAATGATGGATGTAATTACCAGCAAGTGACTCAGAAAGTTGGCTTAACTTAACCACAGCTAGCCAATATTCTGGCTAAAGTGTCTTCTATTTCCTTCTATTTCTCTTTCTGTCCCCCCTCACCCAGATTACTGGAATCCATTCCTTTCCAAGGTCTTTCTTTGAAAATGTTATTGCTTAATCTCTATATGCTCTTTTTATGAATGCAGGGGGAATATCTTGTTTAAAGTGGAATGAATCTGCCCTCTAGTGCTAGCTGTTCTCTACTTCAGTTCATCAGAGCACCTTCTCCAAAACATTCATCCTCAGGGAAGAAAATTGATGAATCGGCACGAATATGGTGAAGTGTAGAGTTAAGGCTACTTAAACATACTGTCAGGGATGGGCTGCTGGGGGTTCGCATTTCCTTGGCTAGTATTTGAGAGGCATTTCCATGTTTCATGTTGCACATCCCTAGCTACAATTGTAAGAATTGTACCCCCGCAAGAATGAAATATTTTGGGGAATATTAAAAGAGGCAGAATATTATATTTCCCTAAAGGAGAAATGGAGAAACATGTTCTTAAAGGCAGAAAGCAGCCCCAGTCTATCTGCATAGTAAAACAGCCTCAAGCAGAAGAGATTGGTCTTTAGGAATATTTTGTATCCATTCAGAAATCCAGGCCAGCCTATTCACAGACAAAACACCTTCAGACACAGCTCCCCCAGGCTGGGATTAAGAATTTACACCCCCTACCCAAATTCTAAGGACAGGACATGACTTCTAGAACATAATAGGGTTAACCCACCACCACCATTAGAATAGCAAAAGGCACAAGGCTCACTACATTGCACAATCCCCTGGAGCATCTCAGAATCCTATAAAAATCCATCCATTCGTAAACCAAGAGGTCAGCCACCCCAGAAACATTGTTGTTGTTGCTTCTGGAAACCAAATAAACTTTTCCTTGCAGCCAGTCAGCCTCCATTTTATTTCCAGCATCTTTCTCCCAGCTTGGAACCGGACCGGATTTTTCTTCCTACAATTTACAAGAGAGCAAAGCAGCCTCCACCAAGTGGAAGATATGGCTCTTGGGCTTTTCCACAGTGATGTGTGCAGCTATTTGAAACCCCTCCTATTTGCTGGTTTTTAACAGCATATTCCTCTCAACAGCCAATTCCTTCCAATTCCCAGGTAATTCGGGGAAGTAAAAAGTTGATTCTCCAAATCACTTTGTTAGAAGCACTCTAGCAAATTGACGCCATTTGCATAATTACATAAAGGAGGTAAAAAACTTTCTGTACCTCATTAGGGAAAAGAACTCACATTTAGATGCAATGGGCTTTTTACATTTATTGGGAGATGCCAGTGCAAACAAACATGCCATTAAATTAAAACTTAATTGTAAATCATTATTGCCTTTAACATCTTCTTCTTCTTGTGCCATATCCATCATCAGACATCAGCGATCATGTTGGTGATCCTATTTTTATCAATAGCCGCACAAAAAAGTTTTGTTGAGTTTTGTCCAAACCAATCCCTTAGATTTTGAAGCCATGATGTTCTTCTTCAGCCTGGACCTCGTTTGCTTTCAATCTTTCCCTGGAGGATTAAGTGAAGGATGCCGTATTTTTCCAGATGTCGCTTCACATGTCCAAAATATTCTATCTTTTGCTTTTTAATGGTTTTGATTATTTCCCTTTGCTTTCCCAGGCGGCTTATCACCTCATTTCTGATTTTGTCAACCCAGCTTATATGTTAACAGCTGTCTGTAAATCCATATTTCAAATGCTTCTAGTCTCTTCAAGTGGCTGAGACTTTTAACATCTGTACCTCTAAATGCCAGTGGCTTGGAAGTACAAGCAGAAGTTAGGTCATTGCACTCTGGTGCTGCAGTGAATTCCTATACACATCTTGTTGGTCGTTAGCAGAATAAAACTTAAGAATAAATGTACAATTATGATGATAATACTGATAGATAGAATAAATCTGAAAAGAAACTGAAAGAAAGTATATATGATTATAATACAGGAGTTGCTCGGATACCAAACAAGGAGAATATTCCACAGCAAAGAAGATAGAAAGGAAAGAGTGAGAGGAATGGAAGAAAGAAAAAAGGAGAGGAAGGAAGGGTAGGGGACAGGAGTAAGAGAGAAGGTGAGAAGGGGGAAAAGAAGAGAGGAGTGGGGGAAAAGAAGAGGAAGTAGGATGAGGGAGGAGAGGAGGGAGGGAAGGGAAAGAAAAGAGGTTTGTTGCAAAATGAGGTAAGAAAGGGTAGAAGAGCAAGTCCGAATGTAATTAAAATGCCTAATTTTAATGCTTTAAGGAAAATATGTATATGTATGATTATGTATAAGAAAATGTAGATTTTATATTATGTGTATAAGAAATAAAACTGAAAAAACTCCCCCCGCCCAAAAAAAAAAGCAGAATAAAACTCTGGAAGCCAAATTCAGCATTACTTCCCAACTTTACCCATTACTTCATAGCAATGTTTTCCGTTAGGAAAAGCTATTTTGACGGTCACAAACATGGTAGGATTCAAAGTGATTGGTGTCTACAGTGATTCTCAGTCATCCAGTCATCGTGGTTGTCCCACAGGTGGTTTCTTTCAAAGGCAACTGAACTTTCTTGGTTTGCTTGAAGATGTTTCACTTCTCACCTAAGCTTTTTCTGTTCTGACTGAATGGTGGAGAATGGAAGAATTCCTTGCAGTCATCTGGTTGTTAGTCCTCTTTCTGAGAGTCATTGAGGCCACTTGGAAGTTTGCAGACTACAGGATTCAGGTGACCCTGAGGGCTCAGATAAATCTCCAAGTGGCCCCAAAAACTCTCAGAAAGGGGACTAACAACCAGATGACTTCAAAACATCTACACTAAATCTTTCCATTCTCCACCATCCTGTCAGAACGGAAGAAGCCTCTTGGATGAGAAGTGAAATGTCTTCAAGGAAAAACACAGCCTAGTTGCCTTTTGAAAGAAAGCATCTTTGGGATAATCAAGTGGTTTGTTTCGGCCATCAACACAAGTTATTCCAATAGTCCTGGAAATAAAGTATCAACACAAACATTTTTGATTTGCATAATACTCACTTTGCCTTCTCAATAGTTCGCAACTATTGAAACGTTTGAAGTAAGGATTAAAAAAGCAAAACCTGGTACGGAAGTAGTGCAAAACATAGATCTTTGTACGCTTTGGAGTCCTAGATTCTTTCCTGAATTCCACTTCACCAGGGGTTCAAGGCAAGGCAATAATATTGACCTAGAATAACTATTGTCCAATATAACCTCCTCCAATTTTTGCTTTCCACAGGTTCAACTAGTGCAACTGGGTTGAAGGCAGGTAACTGTATTAGATGTTCTTGCTTCCACATGTGATCACTTAGCCGAACTGAAATGTAATTACGATAATGCAAGTTCTAATGCACATTCATTCAAGGCTTTTGATTTTGATTCAATTTATTCTCAATTTGAGGTAGAGAAGATGAATGTTTTCTCCAAATATTCTGTATTTTTTTCCGTCTCTCACTGAAATCCACCCACAAGCTTTCCCCATAGAAAGACATATTCTGATTTTACAGGGTTAAAAACCTCAAAACTGTATCTAAAAATATTTCTGTAGCAGTGGAGCCTATGTTTAATGAGATGTAGGGATATGTAGAAGAATGGCTTTTAGGGGGCTTAGGGCTGAACTAAAGGTTTGGTCTAAATATCAAAGCTTAGGAAGATTATTGGTGGTAAGAAGAGCCAGAGGATGAAGAAACTTCTTAGAACATTAGTGATTCCTGTCCCAAATGTGCTTTTTCAGGAGGCAACTGGACTTTCTTGTTTTTTCTTTTGAAGACATTTCACTTCTCATCCAAGAAGCTGCTTCAGCTCTGACTGGATGGTGGGGAATGGAAGGATTTATATTCCTTGCAGACAGCTGGTCATTTGCATCCTTTTAGAAAGTTGTTGAGCCCACTTGGGGGTTTGTCTGTGTCTTCAGGGTCACCTGAGTAGGCTCCACACCCATTTGTACTACTTGGTGAGCAGGCATCCCCACTTGCACAAGCAGCTCCCAAGCGCATGCACAAATGGAGCTGCGTGTGCACTTGCCGGCCGCTCGCGTGGAACCATCCCCTCTTCCCCCATCGCCCACCAGTCCACAAAGCTGGAAATGTTGGGGAACTTATATAGGACCTTCTCCATGGAACTGAGAAACATTTTATGTAGTAAAAAAAAAAAAAAAGCTCTTATGATAAAGTGTTAAGAATTACATTTTTTATTTGCAGTTTTTTTCTGTAGTTTTGCCGTTTTGTTTTTTTTCAGGGCAGGCTTTGTAATTGTAAGTGGTGATTTTAAAATTATTTCTTCATCTTCATTATCTTCCGGCTGAGATTTTCGGCGCTCAAAAAATGTTGGTGTACACACTGGCGTGGGATCCTGGACAGGTGGAGAAGAAAATGATTGAATTAAGAAGAAGCCATTGCGGGATAATTTTAAAAAAGTATTGTTTTCACAAAAAGCTGAAATGTTTGTTGGCAATGATGGAAACAGGAAAACTTTCTACCAGTCATAATCTGGACAATACAAGACAAAAAACGGATACCTTTTCATAGTAACTTTCCGAAGAAAATACCGAGAACAACTTCCCCCAGACATTCTAAATTTAATTCAATATGGTAATTTCATTATCCTCTTTCTATGGCTAAGTTCCTAAGTCTGTATTATTTGGAAATGATACAGCACGAAGATGGGAAATAATGCTATAGGACCGTGATGGCAAACCTATGGCACGCGTGCCGTAGCCATATCAGTAGGCATGTGAGCTCAGCTCTGGCGCGCGCTGATTTTCGGGCCTTCTGAGCCCACCAGAAGAAAGGAAACAGGCTGTTTCCTACCTCCAGAGGGCTTCGGGGGGATGGGGAAGGCCCGTTTTTCTCTCACCTGGCTCCAAGGCCACTCTAGGAGTCTGGGGAGGGCGAAAATGGCCTTCCCTACCCCCCCCCCCCCGGAGGTCCTCCTGAAGCCGAAAACAGCTCATTTGACAACTTCCGGTGGGACCGGAAGGTCCAATTTTTGCTGTTCCCAGCCTCCAGGGCCTCTCTAGGAGTCTGGGAAGGGTGAAGACGGCCTTCCCCACCACCCCCGGAGGTCCTCCGGAGGCTAAAAATGGCCCTTTTGACAACTTCCGGTCCCACCGTTGGCAAACGGGCCATTTCTGGCATCTGGAGGACATCCAGGGGGTGGGGGGAAAAGGCTGTTTTTGCCCTCCCAAGACTCCTAGAGAGGCTCTGGAGCCAGGTGAAAAATGGGCCTACCAGGCCATCGCGTGCCAGGAGTGAGGGGAGTGGGTTACGTGCGCATGCACAGGGCGTATAGAATTATAAGTGTGGGCATGTGCACGCGTGACCCCCCTCCCGGCACGTGATGGCAAAAGGTTAGCCATCACTGCTATAGGATGAGCCAAATTATCTAAGTTTCCTAAATACGTCCCTTCTGAATACCCAAGAAAAGGTCAAGGATTTTATCCTAAAAGGGCATTGTGGAAGGAAAGTCTTTCAGAAACCTTCCCTTCTCTGGGACTTCAAGGCAATTTGAAGAGCACTGGACCACACCTGGTTTCTAAATATAACAGGAAAATACTGATAGCACTCAAATGTGGGTGTGCAGGAAGACAATTTGAGTCTTGGGGTTGAGCAAAGAGGAAGCATTTGCAGCTGAGGGAGTGGGGCAGCTGCTAGCTTAGCAGGTAGAGAAGAACAAGCTTGGACTTCAGCAAATCAACAGCTGACAAGCTGAAAAGGGAAACTGAACCCATCAGCTTCACAATCCAGCAGAGATGCTGAGAGCCTCCGGCCAGTAGCTTTTAAAGCACTTCCCTCCTTCCTCTGGACCGAGAAACTGAAAAACCATTCAGAACTACTAATAGGACTGTTTAGGAATTAGATAAGCACACAGGTGTTGTTGGCATTAGCATAGTATAATACAGTGATACCTCGGTCCTTATCGGTAATTCGTTCTGGAAGACCAGTTATATACGAAAACCGACAGGTATCAAGAAAACCACGTGACCTGCTATTTCAGCTGAAATAGCAAGTCACGAGGCAGCCGACACCAGCAAGTTCTTCCTTGCATATCAACTGCTGAGAGAAAGATGAGCACCGAGACAAGATTTCGGCTTTAAAAACACATCAAATACTGAATTCAACGAGTTTTGAACTGGTCAAGTGCCGAGGTATGACTGTATAACCTAAGTTCAGTGATAAGTGTTAAAATAGGAGTCAGGAAACAAGTAACTTTATTAACCTTTTTTATATCACAGAAGTCTTTTTGAAATCACAGGCAAAAAGTAACTATTTCGTTGGTAGTCTGTACCATTTCTCAAACGAACCCTTTGCAGGCATGAAGATCAGCATAAAGACCTTCCATTCAAGGAAACACCGTTGTACAAATATTTGTTACTAGACAGGTAGTCCTCTATTTATGACAGCTGCAAAGTTCAAGGTTATAACAGAGCCATTTACCACCTGATTTTGAAGTTCCAACACACACACACACACACCCTGCAGCCATGTGATCTCATTTTTGGTGTTTGGCAACTGGCCGTCATTTATGGCCACCTATCCAGCATCTTTTGGTCACATGATCACGGTTTATGACTTGTTCTGCTAGAAACTGGCGTTTAGTTCTGATTTCTGGTAAAAAAAATATGCCAATGGGTAAAATGGGTTTGCTTAATTACTGCCCCCCCCCCCCCC
>WNWU01000019.1:2491416-2531890 GCA_012654045.1 Ptyas mucosa | reverse complement strand
GCTGGCTGGGGAATTCTGGGAGTTGAAGTCCGCCAGGCTTCAAGTGGCCAAGGTTGGAAATCCCTGCAGTAGAAGCATACTCAGAATCAGGCCCGCCCGCCCCCTTTAGCTCCGCCCCCGGGCGCTTGCAGCCGACTTTTCCCCCCCTCGCACGCGGGACCCTTCTCAACCTATCAGAGGGCCCGACCGAGGCAAAGCGAAAAGGGCCCGAGGGGAAAAAAAAAACCCGACCTCACAATTGGCTTGCCTATTTCTATCCCTTCTCCCATAGGCTGCCTCCTCCGCGACGTCGCTTTTTATTGGCTCGCCGAGGGCAAACGGAGGCGGGACGTCCGGGAGCAGAGAGAGTGAGCGAGTGAGAGAGATAGAGAGAAGAGAAGAAGAAGCGAGGCTGAGGAGAAGTTCGGACCCTCGGAGCTGCTACAGGCGAAGCGGGAGGTCGAGCCGTCATGAGCGGCGGCGTCTACGGAGGAGGTGAGCGGCCTTTTGGGCGGGAGGAGGAGGCCGCCCTTTCTTTCACGCGGGCCGGCGGAGGGCGGAGCTTCTGGGCGCCCTCCCCTCGCACCAGTCCCGGGAGCTGAGGGAGAACCCGGCTCCGTCGCCTCCTCGGGCTTCTCGGTTCGCTAATTTACCTGCGGGCTTTCCGAGCCTCCGGTCGACGCCGCCTTCCCCTCCATGCCGCCCCGAGAGCCGCTTTTTGGTGCACGAATCCTGAGGGTTAATCCTGATACGGTCAGATGTTTAATACACCTTACACAGGGCTTCCTCAAAGATTTCAGGACAGAAGGGAAATGTAATGGTTAAAAATGTACACGGGATATTTACCTTTTGTTTTGGTTTTGTTCCGTTCTGACGGACGGAATTGTTTTATTTCCGAGGAGAGGGTTCACGCTAACTTTATCAGTTTTTTATGTTATAGTATCTATCTATCTATCTATCTATCTATCTATCTATCTATCTATCTATCTATCTATCATTATCATCTATCATCATCTATCTATCTATCATTATTATTATTTTTTAATTTGATTTATATGCCGCCCTTCTCCGGAGACTCAGGGCGGCTCACAATGCGTTAAGCAATAGCCTTCATACTTTTGTATATTTATACAAAGTCAGCTTATTGCCCCCACAAACCGGGTCCTCATTTTACCCACCTTAGAAAGGATGGAAGGCTGAGTCAACCTTGAGCCTGGTGGGATTAGAACTTGCAGTAATTGCAGGCAGCTGAATGTTAATCAGTGCCTTAGTCTACTGCGCCACTCAGGCCCCTTATCTATTATTATCATCTATCTATCATCATCTATCTATCATTATCTATCATTATCATATATATAAATATAAGACAGATTCTTATTTTTGGGAAAACACAGTATATGTATGTATATATGTATGTATGTATGTATGTATGTATGTAATGTTATATATAGTTATATATAGTTACCGTGTTTCCCCAAAAATAAGACCCTGTCTTATATTTTTTTTGAACCCTGAAATAAGCGCTTGGCCTTATTGCCATGCACTCAAAAGCCCGATTGGGCTTATTATCAAGGGGTGTCTTATTTTGGGGGAAACAGTATATATATAGTTTTTTTTATATATAGTTACATTTAGTTACGTTAAGTAGATTTATCAGTTATATTTATGTTATTCTAAATGGTCTGATATATATATGTGTGTATGTCTGTACACACACATGCTCTCTACATATACATAACACACATGCTCTGTATGTATACACCACACACATATACATACATAAATACCAGTAGTGCACAGAAGCGTGCAGGTTGGCGGAGCCTCCTGCCACTGCTGCTACCGGTTTGCCCAATCCGGGGCAAACCGGTAGCAACCACCACTGATACATACACATCATACAGAGAGAGAGAGAGAGACAGACAGACAGACAGACAGACAGACAGACATAGCGGGCATCAGATTGTCATTTTTAATGTGTGACAGTGTGTTCAGAGAAAAAAGTGACAATACAGGTAGTCCTCGACATACAACAGTTCATTTAGCATCCGTTCAAAGTTACAATGGCACTGAAAAAGGTGACTTAGGGCTGTTTTTCTCAGCTGCAACTTTTTCAGCATCCCCAGAATCATGTGATCAAAATTCAGATGCTTGGCAACTGGTTCATACTTATGACCGTTGCTGTGTCCCAAGGAGTCATGTGATCCCCTTTTGCAACCTGACTAGCAAAGTCAATGGGGAAGCTAGATTCCCTTAACAACCAGCTTGCTAACTTATCAACTGCAGTGATTCACTTAACAACTGTGGCAAGAAAGGTCGTAAAATGGGGCAAAACTCACTTAACAAATGTCTCACTTGACAACAGAAATTTTGGGCTCAATTGTGGTCGAGGACTACCTGTGAAGGTTATCTTACAGCACTGCTATGGGTAATTGTTCACTACACTTACTTGTATACTAGTATATATAAGACACTCATTCATTCAGGAGTATGCTTGAATGGCAATAGATAGTTTTATGTCTTCTGAATGGTTATATGGAGAATTAGAGCATTTTGTCAGTAAAAGCAAGGCAGTGCTTTTGTGCTGAATTTAAATAAATTCAAATGATGCCTCTCTGTCTGCAGATGAAGTTGGTGCTCTGGTGTTTGATATTGGCTCCTGCACAGTGCGAGCTGGCTATGCCGGAGAAGATTGCCCAAAGGTAAGGATGAAAGTGAAGTGATAAATGAAGCCAGGAGCCCTCATGACTTAGTAATCTACTAAAGCAAAGCTCTATATGAGTGTTTTAGTTCTCAGAATTCCCTATTCCCATGTTGGCTGGGGAATTCTGGGAGTTGAAGTCCACACATCTTAAAATTGCTGCAGCTGACAAACACTGCTCTGTATAATGAACAATGGAACACTGCCTGAGCAATTGTTGTCCAGTAATATGTAAAACATTAGTTATGTGCTTATTTGTCATATCTGCTTGATTGATTTGGTATGCTCTGGGTCTTATCAATTAAACAATATAGCAGAGGTGGGTTTCAGCAGGTTCTGACCAGTTCTGGTTAACCGGTAGCGGAAATTTTGAGTAGTTCGGAGAACCGGTAGTAAAAATTCTGACTGGCCTCGCCCCCATCTATTCTCTGCCTCCCGAGTCCCAGCTGATCGGGAGGAAATGGGGATTTTGCAGTAACCTTCCCCTGGAGTGGGGTGGAAATGGAGATTTTATAGTATCCTTCCCCTGCCATGCCCACCAAGCCACACCCACAGAACCGGTAGTAAAAAATTTTGAAACCCACCACTGCAATATAGGTACCGGTATATTATTAACTGATTTTTGATATTCTCCAGGATTTCTTTTAGATGATATGTTCTGTATTTTATTGTTGTATTTTGGAAACTGCCTATATTTGTGACGGATTGGGCAGCCTATAAATAATTATTGGAAGTAATTATTCCCCGGGAAAGATTACCTTTCACTTCTCATATCACTGTAGTTTTGCCCTCTTAAGATCATATCCCTACAAATTCTTCTCTTGGATCTCAATCTTTATGTATACAACTCCTTAGGTAATAACCGACTTATTGCAGTAGCAGAAACATTTCCTAAAGACCCTTGGTCAACTGCCTCTTAATCTTTGATGGCAGGAGAAGGCTATGGGAATGAGGGATCCTGCTGCATGATCGATCCTTTTTGTAACATCCAGGCTAGTTAAAATAATACACAAAAAGGTGGTCATTGTATAATCTTATATGTTTGTTCTCCATACTGTTCATTGCAGGTGGACTTCCCTACTGCCATTGGGGTGGTCTTGGACCGGGATGACGGAAGCTCCATGATGGAGATTGACGGTGATAAAAGCAAGCAAGGAGGGCCATCATACTACATAGACACAAATGCCTTGAGAGTTCCTAGGGAGAACATGGAAGCCATTTCACCTTTGAAAAATGGAATGAGTACGATGTTCTGCGTTTCCTCCTTTTCATCTTAAATTCTGGTTGCTATTTTGTGGTACCTTAGAATCTCTATTTCCGAAAAATAGATTTTTGTCTTATTCGGGAGAGAAAATATGTAGTGGAAGTTGAAACAAACGTGAGCTGTCTCAAGCCAAGATTGCTAATAACACAGTACAGGTAGTCCTCGACTTACAACAGTTCATTTAGTGACGGTTCAAAGTTACAACGGCACTGAATAAAGCGACATGACCGTTTTTCTCAGCTGCAACTTTTTCAGCATCCCCATGGGGATGTGATCAAAATTCAGATGAACCATTGTTGTGGCCCGTACGCTGTTAAAAGTACTCATGGCATGGGCTACCTTATCGTAGTCAAAACAAACCTAATGTGCTATTCTTTTCATTCACTGTGGAATGATGTATTTATAATCCAAAACTGTTACTAATTTTGCTCTCTTAGGTGGCTCGTTTTTTGAGGGCTGTTATTGTATATTGCCAGTCCTGAACCTTGTATTAATAACACGCGTGCAACAAACAGTTTACATTCCACCGACAAAACCAGCATTCGCTTTATGTTGTTACAGTTGAAGATTGGGATAGTTTCCAAGCCATCCTGGATCATACCTATAAGATGCACATTAAGTCTGAAGCTTCATTGCATCCTGTTTTAATGTCTGAAGCACCAGTGAGTAAAAATTGGTTTTATTTCTTTCAAACAGCCCAACCTGTTTCTTACCTAAATATCTGACTGTTTAACTAGAATATTTGGCTGTAGTCAAATGAACCCATTTTTTAAGAAGTTTTGACCAGGAAGATCTTAAAAATGATTAGTAGGAAGCCTGGTTCAAGTTCAGCTCCATATAAGATTTGAGCAAGTAATGTAAAGTTGAATTGCAGCTGGGATTAGTGAGCTTCCTCTAATATAGACAAGTAACATGATACTCTCTCAGACATTCCCAATTCTTGAATAGAATAGAATAGAACAGAACGGAACAGAACAACAGTGTGATTGGATACACAAGGAATTTGTCTTTGGTGCATATGCTCTCAGTGTACATAAAAAGACAAGATACACTCATCGAGAATCACAAGGCACAACACCCAGTGACAATCATACGATACAATAAGCAATCAAATCATACTAGGAAATTATCAATATCAATATAAATCGCAAGGATACAAGCAACAAATTTACAGTCATGCAGTCATAAGTGGGAGGAGATGGGTGATAGGAATGATGAGAAGATTTAATAGCAATAGTAATGCAGCCTAATGTGAATAGTTTGACAGTGTTGAAGGAATTATTTGTTTAGCAGAGTGATGGCATTCGGGAAAAAACTATCCTTGTGTCTAGTTGTTCTGTTGTGCAGGGCTCTATAGTGTCGTTTTGAGGGTAGGAGTTGAAACAGTTTATGTCCAGGATGCGAGGGGGTCTGTAAATATTTTCACAGCCCTCTCTTTGACTCGTATATTATGTATAACAGCCTGAAAAATTATCTCCAAATAATTAAATCATGTCACTTCTACCTGCAGTTCATTAATGATGCCAGGTAATTTTTTTTAACTTATAGAGGAAATTATATGTTTTAATATATTTTTTCTTTGCATATTCCCCAAAAGTGTAGAATGGATATGTCTCTGTGTATTTATAGTTATGAGATAGTCTACTTGGAAGTTTTGCAAATTATATTTATAAAAGAGTCACAATTCTGTGGCAATACATAAAATTTGAAATAGCTGTATATTCTGTGATTGAGAGAGTAAAATTTAATCTACCGGTACTTTAGTCTGACCGATATTTATAAATCTGGTTACTAGTTTGCAAGAAATTGGTAGGGAAACAAAAGAAAAATATCTATCTTCTGCTTCTTGAGTCATATATAATAATTTTGTATTTTAATTATTTTCTGTGTGCTTTTCTAGTGGAACATTAGAGCAAAGCGTGAGAAGCTGACAGAATTAATGTTTGAACATTACAATATCCCTGCATTCTTCCTTTGCAAAACTGCAGTACTCACAGCGTATCCTAGAAATGTTGATAAATAAGTAAGCATCATCCTAACTACTATACTGTTTTCAGGAAACAATTATATTTTTTAAAAAATAATTGTTTAACCAAGATCCTGTTGCTGTGCTATTTCCCAAACAAGTACGATGAATTGTGGAAACTCATGAGATCATATTTAGGTTTTTTTAAATATAAAAACTGATTGCTTGTTATGTTTGTATATTTTGTTTAAAAATCAAACTTCTCTAGGCTGGTGGCCTCCATTGATGGGGTCATGCTAGCAGGAGATTATAAGCAGTCCTAGGCTTTTAACCATTTGTTTACTGACTGTTAGAAGTTACAATAGCACTGGAAAAAATGACTGAGGACCATTTTTCACATTTATGATTGTTGCAGCATCCCCATGGTACCATCGACCATGGTATCATGCTGCACCGGTTGGGGGGATTGGGGGTGGGAGGCACCGTGCTGCGGTGGTTCTCCTCCTATCTCTCTGACCGGTCGCAGTCTGTGTTGGCAGGGGGGCAGAGGTCGACCTCGAGGCGCCTTGCTTGCGGGGTGCTGCAAGGGTCAGTCCTCTCGCCGCTCCTGTTCAACATTTATGTGAAGCCGCTGGATGAGATCATCCGTGGTTTTGGGGTGCGATGTCATCTGTACGCCGATGATACTCAGCTGTACATTTCCACCCCAGACCACCCCAATGATGCCCTCGAAGTGATGTCCCAGTGTCTGGAGGCCGTGCGGGTCTGGATGGGGAGGAACAGGCTTCGACTCAACCCTTCCAAGACCGAGTGGCTGTGGATACCGGCGTCCCGATATAGCCAGCTGGTGCCATCGCTGGCTATTGGAGGCAAGTTATTGGCTCCTACAGAGGGAGCTCGCAACTTGGGCGTCCTCCTGGACACACGGCTGTCTTTAGAAGAGCACATGACGGCTGTGGCCAGGAGGGCTTTTTATCAGGTTCGCCTGATACGCCAGTTGCGTCCCTTTCTGGATCGGGACTCCTTATGCACGGTCACTCATGCCCTCGTTACATCTCGCCTGGACTACTGCAACGCTCTCTACATGGGGCTCCCCTTGAGGAGCACCCGGAGGCTCCAACTGGTTCAGAATGCGGCCGCGCGGGTGATTATGGGAGCGACGGGGCGCTCCCATGTAACGCCTCTCCTGCGCGAGCTGCATTGGCTCCCGTTGGTCTTCCGGGTGCGCTTTAAGGTATTGGTTCTCACCTTTAAAGCGCTCCATGGCTTAGGGCCAGGGTACTTACGAGACCGCCTGCTGCTACCGATAACCTCCCACCGGCCAATACGCTCTCACAGAGAGGGCCTCCTCAGGGTGCCGTAAGTCAAGCAATGTCGGCTGGCGGCCCCCAGGGGGAGAGCCTTCTCTGTGGGGGCACCCGCCCTATGGAATGAGCTACCTCCTGGAATAAGACTGATCCCGGATCTTCGTACCTTCCGCAAAGCCTTGAAGCCTTACTTATTCCAGCAAGCCGGCCTAGCTTAAATGGTCTTAAATTGGGATTTTGAATTTTATAGACTTGGGGTTTTAAATTGGGAGGCCGATCGATTTAATATCTTTTAATTTATCTTAATTTTTGTATTGTATGTATTTTAATTCTGGCTGTCCACCGCCCTGAGTCCCTTCTGGGAGAAGGGCGGGATACAAATTAAATAATAATAATAATAATAATAATTATTATTATTATTATTATTATTATTATGTGATCAAAATTCAGATGCTTGGCAACTGGTTCATAATTGCAGTGTCCCGGGGACATGTGATCACCTTTCGCAACCTTCTGACAAGCAAAGCCAATGGGGAAGCCAGATACACTTAACAACCGTGTTACTAACTTAACAATTTCAGTGATCCACTTAACAACTGCAGCAAGAAAAATTAAAATGAGGCAAAACTGAGTTGTCTAGTTTAGCAACAGAAATGTTGGGCTCAGTTATGATTGTAAGTTGAGAACTTAAAAGCTTAATTCATGTGGAGAACACCAAATTAAAAGACAGAAATGTCAGTAAATTTTGTGCTGGGAAATAAATTGATTGACAGTCCACTCTTGTGTCAGTAAAAATGAAGTTAATATGATCTTGACCAGGATTTGGACTCGCAACCTTTCAAGTAGTTCTGAAGCTTAGTTTTTGTACATGTATTCTGTGTGTGCAACTGTGGAAAGGTGCATGCTTGGAATTACAAGACAAGATAGAAAGATCCTCACATGGATTAGAGGACAAACAAAAGTATACATGAAGTATACATGAGAGTAAATGAATTGAAATGGAAATGGGCTGGTCACATAGCAAGAAGAACAGGTGGACCAAGGCAGTCATAGAATGGATCCCACTTGATAAAAAGCATCCATGAAAGAGACCTAAAACAAGATGGATCAACGACATCAGTAAGGATTGTGTGCCCAATTGGCAAAAGAAAGCTCAGAGCTGTGTAGGTTGGAAACATGCAGAAGAGGCCTTCATCCTGCAGGGGATAGACAATGGCTAAAATGATGATGATGATGATGATGATGATATAGGATATAATTTGCTGCCAGTTTAGTTCCCTAAAATCTAAATTCTCACACAGATAGTCCTTGATTTATGACTGGTTGCTCAGTGACTATTCAAAGTTACAACAGACCTCAAAAAAGGGACTCATGACCTAGATTTGGAATTTCGATATTCCACCTCCCTTCTACTGATGTTACCATATTTTGGCCGCTCTGCAATTGGGCCCCATTTGTGGCTATTTGCAGCTTCCTGCAGTTGTGTGACTATGATTTATGATTTTTGGGGGGATGGTGGAAACCATTTACTTCTGACTTTCAGAAAAAAATGCCCCCTAGCGAACAATGGGTTTGCTTAACCACCATGGCGTTTGCCTAACGATAACCTAACAAAAATGGTTATAAAATCAGGTGTGGTCATGTGATGACCTGCTTTTCAACCATCACAGCTTAGTATTGAAATTGCAGACTAAATTATGATTGTATGTTAAGGACTATCTATTATCATTAGATGTAAATTCATGCAGTATGTAAAAGCCAAACAAACCATGATGAATATGCTGCTCCTGTGCCAAAATTCCGTCATCTTCCTTGACGCTACAACTAGCTTTGCAAATGGCAGATCCACAGGGTTGATCTTAGATAGTGGAGCAACACACACCACGGCGATTCCAGTCCACGATGGTTATGTGCTTCAGCAAGGTGAGAAGTCTTCCAGCATGATCTGAGCTATCCTGCTATGTAGCTAGACTCGACGCACATCAATGACAGGGTTTGTTTGTACCAAACAAAATGAATTACATAAAACTTATTTCTGTAAAGCATCGTGATGACATCAGTAGAGAGAATTTGTAATGGTCTTGAGAGGATGTTCTGGATAATAGCCCCTAATTAGGAAATTAGTTATTTAAAATGCATTTATTTATAATATGTACAATTTATGAGAGGCCAGTTTGGTTGAGAGGTTAAGGCACCAGACTGGGAAGCAAGGGATTGTAAATTCAAGTCCTGCCTTAAGCCATGAAAGCCAGTTGAGTGATCTTGGGCCAGTCATTTTCAGCTGAATTCACCTCACAGAGTAGTAGTGGTGGGGAAAATAGGGGGAGGAAGATATGTTAGATATGTGTGCTGCCTGGAGTTATTTGTAAAAATAAATAAAGGTGGTATATAAATACTATTTGAAAACAAAAATGAGTATATGTGAGCAGATAGCCGGGGCCTATTTTCAAAACAACTTTGTTGTATTTGAAAAAGATGCCGCTGTTTTAACGTTCAGAGAGATGTCTTCCTTTCGCACAAGCCACTTTGCAAAGCATCTCTTTCTAATGTATTGCAAAACACTAATCCATTAGAAGAATGAGAAGTTGTCCGAATATAGCTAGAAGAAAATAAAACTAGAAGAAAAGCTAACTTTGCCCTGTTATCCAAAGACTGAAAGACTTGGAGTTCAATAAATGTAACCCTCTGCATTAATAATCAGCATATGTCTAGGTGCTGAGGACAAATAGCAGTAAGAAGGCAGGATTAGATGGTCTTGCTGGTGATACTGAACCCACACTGGACTAAATGTTCAAAAAAGAATAATTCAGGAATAATGCAGGAAATAATTTTATAGCTTTTCTGGAATCCCAGCCAGATGTAATGAACATGTTCCCCATCTGATTTCTCTTGAAGCATCTTTGGCTTTTACAAAAAAAGAGATTTCATCATTTTTCCTTTTGCTCTTGTGCGGCAAAATACAGTTTCTGGGAACTCAGTGGCCCATGTGGACACAAAAGCTGGCTAGTCTGGTGTTAGGAAACATGAATTTGTCCGCAAAACAAGTTTCTATGTAAAATGTGAGTGGTGGCGGAGTATTAAATCTTTTGATTCCATTCGCGCCTTGCATTTAGGCATTGTGAAGTCACCTCTGGCTGGAGATTTCATTTCAATGCAGTGCAGGGAACTGTTTCAAGAAATGAACGTTGAGATCATCCCACCTTATATGATTGCATCGAAGGTAAGATCCTGTGTTGGGTGGAATGAAAGAAAGCTGCACATTCTTGTAAACGTGATTCAAAGAGCTGCTTTTTCATTCACAAAACGTTCTTGTTTAACAATAGTTTCTCCAACATTAAATTCCATCAGGGTTGGCCTTGGATTTAAATACAGTTTAGAGTAATACAAAGGATGCACGTAAAAAAAAGTTTTGATTCCCAGTGTACTTCACTATTCCGAGACAGGTTGGATTCTCACATTAAGCTATAAGCACGCCAGGAACTTGTAGTCTCCATTTATGGTTGAATTCCATTATCCAGTATCTTTTAACTTTGGTCATGGATGCTGGGAGTTGTAGTTCAGCCATACTTGAAGCACCCATAGTTTGTCTCTCACACAAACCATTCCACAGTTCATGCATGAAGCATGAACCCAGCTAATAAGATGTTATTGTGCTAAAGAATTTACAGGTGTACAGTTTTGCAGAGCCACAATCTTTTTCATGAAGCTGGTTATGTATTTAGCAACAATAAATGATGAGAGGTGAACTGTGAGTAGCTTTTTGCTTAGTCAGGCTGGGATGTTCTGTTGTCTCTCTTGGCTTAAAACGAAACTATGTACTTCATTCTCAGCATTCCTAGGTTTATAAACCCTTGTAAGTCATCTATGGAATAATATATTTAAATGTGTCCCTTTGGAATGACCTTGATTTTATATTCTAGGAAGCAGTTCGAGAGGGTTCTCTAGCAAACTGGAAAAGAAAAGAGAAATTGCCGCAGGTCACAAGATCTTGGCACAACTATATGTGTAATGTAAGTATTTGTCATCATGTTAATTTGCTTGGATATACAAGAAGTGTTTCCTGCAAGCACATTGATTTATGTAATGAATAGTTCCTTTAGAGAGTGAACTGCAGTGTGACTCATGGTTCTGATGATTTAAATAGGATTCCTTTACCACATGTAATCTGTAAGTTGCATTATTAGTAAAGGTTGGGGTAATGAAAAATTATGAACACATTCTGGATTTTCTGGAGAAAAGCAGGCCAGTGGGAAAGTAAAAAGGAAATTAATAACATGATTAATATCACATATAGGCGATGTGGTGCGGTGGCCTAGAGGTGGAGCTCTCACCTCACAATCAGGAGGCTGTGAGTTCGATCCTAGATAGAGGCAGATATTTCTCTATCTGGGCACAATGAGAATTTATTTGCTGAACAAAACTCCACATTGGTGACAGGAAGGGCATCTGGCCAGTAATGGAGCCACTCAGCTCCATTCAGTAGCCCAGACTCCACCCCGCAAGGGATTATGGGGTCGTTAAAAGAAGAAGATGATTAACATCACTTACACACATTTTACAACAACTCCAGGCACGTAAATCATTGTTGACATGGGTCCCAGAGGGGCTTGTCTTTTTCATTAGTCTTCACAAATTTAAGGGGTTCCTGACTTTATTTGACCCACTTTGCTCCAATAGCGGGCCATTTCGTAAGTCAGTGCAAGTGATTTTTATCTGCAAATCCTGCAAACATATCCCAGCAGCCTGTAAGAGCATCTTTACTCTCACTTTCCCCCGGGATGGAATGGGTGAGTTTGAACAAAGCTAGTGGAGGGGAATCAGTAGATGCCATAAGAACAGAGAAGAGAGTGCTTCGCACTTTCTCACTGTAGTGAGCTCCCAGTCATGGGTACCTAACTATGCACAGTCACTGGTAGTATTGATCTAGGTGTCCCTTAACCTACCTCATGAGATAATTGGTTAATGGATCTTTCCTCATAAGAGTTGACTTTTTCTTCCCTCTTATGAGTTGACTCCTCATAAGAACTGACCCTCTCAAAAGGTGACTCATAAGAGAGTTGACTTGAAGAGTTGACTTGAAGAGTTGACTGCACTGGATTGCTTGATCCATGTGTCCTGCTAGGTTTCTTAGAGAATCTCATGTTTTGGTTTCTGATGTTACAGATTTATTCTGTCTTTTCTGCCCAGATAGGCTTTCTTAAAGAGGACTAGCATTTTGGGGTTTTTTTTAGCATTAGCATTAGAAAGAGCAATTTAGGCTGTCAAGCCCACTGTTCTTCTGAGTTCAGGAATTCAGCCTCAAGCAGATCTCTGAATAAGTGCAGGGAAATAGAGCTCTTTGGACATCGTTTCCACTGTGGGTACTTGGTGATACAAAGTATTTCCCAACCTTTACCTGGATGCTCCCACTTGGGTTTCCAAGGATAATAGTGATATTGAGAACGTGGTGTCCATGTTGTCTAAAGTGGACCTTTGCTTTACCTTTGTTTTTTATTTTTTAAAATATATAGCAGTACATGCATTAGAAATCTTTGTGTGAAAATATCTTTTCTCCTCCCATAGTGTGTTATTCAGGATTTTCAAGCTTCTGTTCTACAAGTCTCTGATTCAGCTTATGACGAGCAGTAAGTCTTTCTTAAATTTTATGGGAATGTTATGATGGCTAAGACAAGGCTGTCTTCCGATCTGAATTGTAGACTGGCTCCAGTCTGATCGAAATTGAACAGGTGTGATACTGGAAGAAGTGGCGCTGCCCTGTATCAGTGGGGATGGAAAGATTCCCCTTGTTGCGATTATGGTGCTGATAGAAGATCTGCATGAAGCAATGCAAATCTTCTGCATTGCAAGGCTGTTGCCTGGATAGCTGAATTGGACATCCAGTCATGAGGCCACTGCCAAACTTCCATAGACGTTTTATTTATAATTATGTGGACTGTATTTGCTTCTCTTCTGTCATGTTCTCATCAAATGCTAAATAATAAGCACAAATGTTACATTGGACATCCGGTTCTCCTTTTGGCCTCTTTATTTCTATCCCTACCATTTTCTGTCTTAAAATTCTCTTTGAGCAGACTGAAATTGTGTCTCCTTTGTCTGTAATCTCTGTTCTGGGGGTTTTTGGGTGCCACCATTAGCATCTGATTGTAGCAACAATATTCCTGGATTCTGAAGAAAACCCAGATAGAAATTCCTTTTAGATACTGAAAGGGCAAAATGTGATCTGCTTTAAAAACATAACAAAACCCTTTCTGTCTTTCGCTTTATACCAGAAATGGAGAATTAAAAACTTTCCTGGATATTAATTATAGCTCTCCTAATTCATGTGAACTTCTGTGTTGACAAGGGCATATGGGATATTTGTTCAGACATTTGGAAAATACTGAGTTTTCAAGAGACTCTTCCACTGTTATTAAATTGCTGCTTCTGAGATTTCTTGAAAAATAATGTCTTTTATAAAAACAGCAAAAGAAATGATTATTCACCGAATATCATCTGAAAATGTCTGATTTTCACCTCCAGGGTGGCTGCGCAAATGCCAACTGTACACTATGAGTTCCCCAATGGCTACAATTGTGATTTTGGCGCTGAGCGGTTAAAAATTCCCGAAGGCTTGTTTGACCCTTCAAATGTAAAGGTAAAAACTAAGCAAGGTAGAATGGAAATGGATCCTTTGTATCTCTATATTCAATGGTAGTTTTATGGAAACAGGTAGAAAATCTAGAATCTTAGTTTTGTGGATTAGAGAAAAGTCACTGTGTTTTGTGCTTCAATGACATCTGATGTTGAGGCCCTTATTCCGTATTACAGTAAATGTATTAACCAATATATTGCAGTTCAGACTTCATTGTTTTCTGATAGAGATTTTAATACTCCATCATGGGTAGTTCTCGAGTTGTGCCTGTAATGGAGCCTGCTCATTACGGTTGACAATCATGACGGTTGTAAATCATGATGGTGGTAAATTGGATCAGTCATGTGACTGATCCGAGTTTATGATCTTTTTTTGCGTTGCTTGCAAAGTGACCACTATAGTCATTAATTATTATTCTGGTCATTAAGTGAACCCATGGTTTTCTCTACGCCAGATTTGCTGAAAACCAGAAGTTTATGCTAGAGTTCGGCAAAACGTCATAAAATGTTTAGTACATGAAGTACTAAAGTAATTTAATTAGTTATAAACTATGTCATAACAAGGAAAAATAAGAGATTCTGTGCTGCATGTACTTTTTTCTACTTACTAGAATTATCAGACAGAGCTTCCCATTTTATGATATATTTTTTTTCCCCTAGATGATTTGGGCCATCTTTGAACAAAGGCTCAAAAGTGTTCTTACTAATTCCGTCTCTGATACGATGAAAACTAATGCCAAACATTCTTCCTCTTTACTAGGGCTTATCTGGCAATACAATGCTTGGTGTGAGTCATGTGGTCACCACTAGTGTTGGAATGTGCGATATTGACATTCGGCCGGTAGGTATTACTTAGGCACAATGGGAGGTTTATTTTTCTTGATTAAAATTGGGACTAGAAACAAGAACTATGCTGTGATGCAGAAATCTTCAGTGTTCAGAGCTACCTGAAAGCCAGTTGTATTTTTACATTTGATCTTCGGCAAAAGACCAAGAAGCAATGTAGTTCAGTTGTATTTTTTGGGTGAGCCCAGATGTAGCTCAAAGGCTGCAGATTGGATGGCAATGGTTCAATTTTGCAATGGCACTTCAAGGTTTTGGTTACCACCTTTAGAACGCTCCATGGCTTAGGACCGGGGTATCTTTGAGACCGCCTTCTGCCACCAGTACCCTCTCACCAACCAGTACGCTCCCATAGAGAGGGGCTTCTCAGGGTGCCGTCGGTCAAACAGTGTCGACTGACGGCCCCCAGGGGGAGAGCCTTCTCTGTGGGGGCACCCACCATGTGGAACAAGCTCCCCCCGGAGATACGGACAATCCCAGATCTCCGCGCTTTCCGCCGTGCCCTCAAGACGTTTCTATTCCAGCAGGCTGGCCTGGACTAACCTCTTCTAAAATTGCTCTTATATTCTTAAATCTTAATCTCATAAATTTAGAGTTTTAATTTTAGGTTTAAGACCAAATTATTTAATTGTATTTTTATCAATTCTTTAAAATATTTGTATTATATGTATTTTATCATTTGTCTGTACACCGCCCTGAGTTCCCCGGGAGTAGAGCGGTATATAAATATTATAATAATAATAATAATAATAATAATAATAATAATAATAATAATAATAATTCTTGTGTCAACGATAGCAATAGGAATAACACTGGCACTTATATACCGCTTCACAGTGCTTTACAGCCTTCTCTAAGCTGTTTACAGTGTCAGCATATTGACCCCAACAATCTGGATCCCCATTTTACCAAACTGGGAAGAATGGAAGGCTGAGTCAACCTTGAGCCTGTCAGGATCAAACTCCGGGCAGTGGGCAGTGTTAGCCTGCAATACTGCATTTTACCACACTGCGCCACCACGGCTTTGGTGACCATAGCCTTGTTGAATACTTTTAGCTAAACCCTGAGAAGAATTAGGCCAAATTCCAAAGTTCTCCTTATGTATGACTAGTAAGCTGTTTATAAAGTGAAGAAGGGGCAAGCAAAGAATATGCTGGCTTGATAACATTAAAACTGATACAAAGACGAACATCAAACAACTGAAAGAAACTGTGCCAAGGAAATTGCAGGGTCTTGCCCAGGCACTCTGGACACGATTGGACAGAAGGAAAAAAAAAAAACCTCCTGAGATCACACTGTAAATATTTGTGAGACCAGAAGATGACCACAAAAGCTTGCCTTTGGAAATCCAGTCTGGCATGTGTTTGCAGAGTTGGGCTGTTTTAGTTTTTAAGCACAGATTCCACAGTTGTGCCTCAAAGAGCCTTGGATAGTACAGTGGTCTAAAGCCCTGTTATTAACATCAGCTGCCTGCAATTATTGCAGATTCGAATCTCACCAAGGCTCAAGGTTGACTCAGCCTTCCATCCTTTCTAAGGTAGGTAAATTGAGGACCCAGTTTGTGGGGGCAATAAGCTGACTTTGTATAAATATACAAAAGTATGAAGGCTATTGCTTAGCGCATTGTAAGCCGCCCTGAGTCTCCGGAGAAGGGCGGCATATAAATCAAATTTAAAAAAAAAAATGTGCAAACTTGATGAAGAATCCAAATTGTGTTGCTTGTTTACTGAATTAGGGATTCCTGTTCCCAAAATACTGCTTAGTATGGAATTTTAAATGCTCTTTATATTGTGGAAGACGTTTATTAAAAAGGGGAAGGATATATCCTCTTTTGCACAAGAACTACTCCCAAGTTTTACATTTATTTATTTATTTATTTTTATTTTATGCAATTTATATGCCGCCCTATCTCCGAGGACTCAGGGCGGCTCACAACGGTAAAATGCACATTTGTTAGTGGACATGTGTTTTTACCTCCTTGACCTGTTTAATAAGTAATACAAGAGGATTTGATTTCAAATTCTGTGTAGGCTTGTGCAGTCTTTTCTCTCTATCAAAAAGCAGATTACAGAAAGTTACACATCCAGTAATTTATGTGCCTTGCTTTCCTTTTCCAGGGCCTCTATGGTAGTGTGATTGTAGCAGGAGGAAATACACTACTACAGAGTTTTACAGACCGGTTGAATAGAGAACTCTCTCAGAAAACCCCTCCGGTAAGTGTGTCATTTAATACGTACATTTACAATCAGTTCCCCACATTGGCATATTTGAAAAATGTTGGGAACTACCTGTTTTGCTTTTTTTTTAACTTAAAACCCACCATCTATAGAGATACAGAAGATTCTGGATTGTGTTGATTATTGAAGATAACGGTGTTAGTAGCCATGGTCCAAAGAATTAAGTTAGCTCTGTGTGTTTTAGCAAGTTTGGGCTTTAGATTTTGATGAATTTCTCCTGTTTTTCCCTCATCTGGGTTGTAATTTCCTGCGAAACTGAAACATTGTTTAGTTTCAAAGACTATGGGGAATTTGATAATAGTGGTAGCTGCTTCTGAAGTGAGAAATAACACAGCTGAGCATATTCAAACCTTGTAGATGTTCCTTAAGCTGTTTTATTGATCTCTGCTAAAGCAACGGAATAGTTGACTTGCTATATAATTAGAGTTTATGAAGTTCTAGAAAGCCTTCTCATTGTCCAGTAATCGCCAGATAAGGTCAGACTATAAATCCTCGAATGATAAGGAATTCTGGGATGTGTAGTCCCAACATGTGAGAGGCACTTACTGAGGAAAGAACTTCATCATTTTTCTTTCCCTAATTGTTTATGACAGGAATGTCTAGTGTCAGTTGGCCAGTGTAAAATTCAGGGAACACCTGTGGATGTGGAATGGGATTAAGGTGATATTACAGGAAGGTGTGGCTACTTCCTGCCCCTTCCTGGGTTTTTAAAAATGCTGCCAAAATTCAACAGCAAAATGCACAATCGCATTTATTTGGGGAGGTCAAAAATAAGATGGGAACGAAACCATTGTTTCCCCCTCCCCTTGCCCCCAAGGTCTCCAACTTTTATTTTATCTTTTTTTTAAAAAAAAATTAATTTATATGCCGCCCTTCTCCGGAGACTCAGGGCGGCTTACAAATATCTTTATTTGAAGGAGGGTATAGCACAACTGAAAATAACTTATTTTGCTAATTCAATTTCTGGGATGCAACCTTTGGGTATTAAGAATCAAAGCCGGCTGTGTCCCTTCTAACATAAAGGAATAATCTTAGTTGAATTATTGAGGAATGATTTGAGCTGTCTGGTCTATGTGTTCCACAATGCAGAATATAAGCAAATACCACCAGTTGTTATTTGGGAAGCCTGCCCCCGATGCACAATCACCGTCAATCTCTTTTCTGATTTCAGAGCATGCGGTTGAAGTTAATAGCAAACAACACGACGGTGGAGCGAAGGTTTAGTTCCTGGATTGGTGGTTCCATCTTGGCTTCTTTGGTTAGTAAACTATTCTGGCTGCTGATGGTTCCTAAAAATATCGTGTAACAGGAGGGTATGTGATTGAGACAGAAAGGGAAAAAAGGCATTGAATTTTGTATGTACAGGTAGTCCTTGACTTATGACTGGTTGCTTAGTGACTGTTTGAGGTTACGATGGAGCTCCCCAGGGCTACTTATGGCCTGAATTCAAAGTTATGCCAGCTGCGCCTCTCTTGCGATTAAGAGATCGCATTTTGAGCACTTGGCAACCAAGCTGCATTTACATCCATTTGCAGCATCCAACAGTCACACGACTGTGATTTGTGGGTTTTTTTGCTGGAAACTGGGGCTTATGGCAAAAAATGCCCATTGTGGATAATGGATTTGCTTAATGGCTGCTGCAAAAAAAAGGGTAAAATTGGGCGTGGTGACCGGTTTAATCATTGGCATGACTTACAATTGTAATTCTGGCCTCAATTACAGTTGTAAATTGAGGAATATCTGTAATAATGGGATGGGGTTGGGAAACAGGCCCGAGGCCAACAGGGACCCTGAAAGGCGGGTAGCAGAGCATGGGGTGTCTCGGGGATGGGGCAGGCATTGATCCCCCACCGAAAGCACCCTATGCTCCATTTAATGACCGCATCTGGAAGAGCAAAGTTGGGATCAGTGAGTGAAGTACTTTCTGACTGCATCAGGGAGAGCTGAAGTTGGGTTGTTAAACGAGGCAATCACATGGGCACCTCTCTTAACAACTGTTACACCTTGGTTTCATCATGGGCAGGTTCCATTACGGGTCATGAAATCGAGGACTACCTGTACAATCCAAATTAGGCATGGTGCAAGAAAGCAAGAAAATGCTGCAGTAAAGTTGGGGGAATTTGAAGGGGAACTGAGAAAGCAAGGACAATAGTATAATCTCATGAGGCAGGTTGTGCATAACTTGGTTTCTGTGTGCCACAACCATTGCAAGATGGTTATGTTTTTGATATTTTTTTTTGTAGGGTACCTTCCAGCAAATGTGGATTTCTAAGCAGGAGTACGAAGAAGGCGGAAAGCAGTGTGTAGAAAGAAAGTGCCCATAAACCCCTCGACTTTAAGAATCTGCCTTCCTGTTGCTTCTAATTTTTTTATAGCTTTAGTATACTCAGGAATTGAAACTTTGTCTCTTCTGTAGGAAGTGTATACTTTTTGTGCATCCTGATTTTCAAGTTTTTTTTTAAAAAAAAATCCTAATATTTGAAAAGGCCAAACTCGTTCTGTTTCGCAGCACATGGATGCTTTTATCCATTTTAAATGCAATAACTTTTATACAAACTTTTTTTAAAAATAATTTTGTATAAATATCTATTTTCTGCAAAAGAAATTCTCCCGGAGACTGAGCTATAAATTATGGTTGTAATTTCTTGCCTTTAGATAAAGATGGGGAAAAAAGTGTATCTGCTTACAGATTAGTCTTCCTTGTGCTAGCATCAATAAATTTCTCTAGTTTGGCTTTCGGGCTCCTTTATTTTACATCATATATTCAAGTAAATGTTTTGGGTTCTTTTTACACCTAGAGGTTGTTTTTATGTTTGCATATTTCTATTACATTTTCTATATCTGGAAGGTATATATCAGGGGTGTCAAGCTCGATTTCATTAAGGGCCACATCAGGATTGTGTTTGAGCTCGGGGGGGGGGGGGGGGGCGTGGCCAGGGTGGGCGTGGCCAGCTTGACATCACTCATGTTGGGAGTGCCTGTGGTGGCCCAAGCACTCTGCCAGTGAAAACAGCTCCGTTTTTGCAGGCAGAGGGCTGCAGGAGGCCTTCGCAGCTGAAAATGGAGCTGGAGGGCAGGGGGATGCGTGTGGCCCTCCCAAGCTCCATTTTTGCTGGCAGAGGCACCGCGGGTCTGTCCTTTACTGTTTCCAGAGTGGCCGCGTGGGCCAGATCTAAGCACCCTGCAGGCTGGACCGGCCTGCGGGCCTTGAGTTTGACATCCTTGGTATCATCTTTCTTTTTTTAGTATGTGCCTCTGTACTTCTTTCCTGTTGGTTACTTTCTTGTTTAGTCTATCTTCATTTAGCACTATTCACTCTTTATGCATCTCTTACCAGGCATATTTAACTGTCCAATACCACTGTATTGAGCTTATCTATGATATACTGAACTCGCACTTCTAGTATGCTTTCAACATTCATTTCTTGAACAAAACCAAATGCTTTGGTTTTGTTCAGCTTACTCTAAAATGGCATCTTCCATTTTCCCTTCTTTAGTTAACTTTTCACCAAGGTACAGCAATTCATCTGTTTGCTCGTTTGGGGTGTGTGTCATTTATTTATAACTTTAAATCATTCACACCATTTTCCTGGTCAAGCACAACTACCTTAATACTTGGAATGTTAGTTTCAGGTCTATATTGTTTGTTACAATGTTCACTGCAAAGCATTGGGGTTTTCAGACAGCAAGCTGGGTCATGTGAATATAATATATATATAGCTTAATTGGTTCTGACTTAGCATAATATGGTACTACAAATGCAGTTATTAATGGTATGACCTTGGCCACAAGCATCTTTGCTGGGAAAATCAAAGTTTTGACCTTATGTACATATTTACCACCAGCCCTGCTCGCTCAATCTAAGTTACCTCACAAGGTGGTGTTTGCTGAGTTATTTATAAAAATAATAAAGGCTGAATAAAAATTCTAAAATAAAATGAACAAGGGATGCACCCCTACCGTATACTTATTGTTGTGATCCACCAGCAGCCTGTGGAGCTGGCAGCAGAGTTGGACAGTGAGGAGGCTGGGGAGAAACATGGGTCAGTCCTGGAGTCTGGGGAAGGCTCAGACAAGGGCTCTGCATCAGAGGCAGGGCCATTTGGGAGTTATGTGTGGACTCCGGAGCCTCCAGAGTTGGACATCAGAGAGGCAGGAACAGGGGGAGCCTGTTCCTAGTGCGTGCATGCGCAGAGCTGCCAGAAGGCAAGAACAGTTAAAACAAAAGGGACAACTTGAGAGTAAGGCTTGGAGATAATTGGCTCCTCCCATAAGACATAAAGGAAGAGCAAAGGCACGTGGGCCTTTGCAGGAAGCAACGTTGTGGTTGGTGTCGGTTTGCACTTTGAAGCTCCGTTTTTGACTCTGTTTCTGTGTGGCTTTGCCAAGATAATCACCAATTAGATCTTTGGCAGTGTGCCAAAGAAGATAAAGGTGGGTGTTTACCAGCCTTATCCGAAGGACTGTGGCAGACTTCTGTTGGACTATTTATAAACTTGGTGATTCAGCATGTGCTGTGAAAAAGGAATTCACAGCTATTAAAATTTAAAAAAAAAGGGGGGGGGTGGGACTAATTGTGTACTTTTTACTATATCAGGAAGCCTAGGTCAGAACACTTAATTTTTATTTTGTTTAAGGGTCTGGTCCAAGGGTGTCCCGTCTTGGCAACTTTAAAACCTGTGGACTTCAACTTCTGTGAATTGAAGTCCACAAGTCTTTAAGTTGCCATGGTTGGGCACTCCTACTCTAGTCAGAGAATTGCAGACAATACCTAGTCCCTCCTGTTGCAGGTGGCATTTATAAAACATAAGACAAAATATTTTTACACTGGAGGCCCAGGTATAAATGGAAAAAAAAAAATCAGAGCAGGTATGGAGTAGTTTTATTTTGGTAATAAAAAAAATGAGCTGCTTTCTGAACTTACAAAATATTTCCCACCTTAGTGTCCATTTGTAAGTAATGACCAAAAGTCAAAGCATTTGTATCATGTTTTCACTTACAGCAGCCCTCTTGTTATTCTTCTAGTCTTCTCAAACGTCAAACACTTTCAGTTCCGTGTTAATTCTGAGACTCTGTAGCTAGAGCTTCTTCCTGTAAACGCTTCTCTCTCCTTTGCTTTGCCTCCTCCCTGTATTTCTTCCGCAGGAGTTTCTCATATCGAAGTCTGTGGGATGAAACCGACCCCCAGAAGTTAGCATGGAGGGGAAAAGCTATTTCTCTCCAATATAAAGATAATAAAAAAATAATAACATTTACATCTTAAAGCATGCTACTGTTACCTTATAAAAGGCTTGACATTTGACAGGTAATAGAATCGTTTCTTCTTGTGCCTTGCGTTCAAGTACCAGGGAATTGGCCATTCTCTGAAAGTATACCTACCAACAACAGAAATGGGAAAAAATATTTAGGACAAAAGTGACCATGTTGGAAGGCATTTGCAGAAAGATTTACCTACGATGTTTTCTGCTTCTAAGTTCTAACTTTCCGTCAGCACAAAGAAAATAATCCGCTAGCTTTTTAAGATGTTTGGGTTTCAACTCCCAGAATTCCCCGGCTGCTGTAATGTGCTGGTTTTATTTGAAATTGCTTGAATTCATTGGCTTTTAATCAGAAGTACAAAAAAAAAGTGTTCTGAAAATACATGATCATTACCATATTTGCTCCTTAAAATATCCCTATGAAGACTGACAATGGATTGTTGATTTGTTATAAAAAAAACCCCACTTCCTCTTGAGCACAGATCGCCAACCCACAGGCTGTGGACCATTACCGGGCCGTGGCCCATTAGGAACCGGTCTGTGCACGTGAGTAAAACTTGGTATGTGCATGCACAGGATCTAGATGAAACCCCTCCCATCCCCGGTCATGGAAAAATTGCTTTCCGTGGAACTGGTCTCCAATGCCAGTTGGAACCAATCAAGAGCCTTGGTGGTGCAGCAGACTAAAATGCTGTTAACTAGCACCAGCTGCCTGCAATTACTGCAAGTTCGAATCTCACCAGACTCAAGGTTGACTCAGCCTTCCATCCTTTTGAGGTAGGTAAAATGAGGACCCGGATTGTGGGGGCAATAAACTGACTTTGTATAAAAAAAGAACACCGCTTGGGGGCGAAAGCCCTACTAAGCAGGTATATATAAAAGTATGAAGGCTATTGCTTAATGCATTGTAAGCTGCCCTGAGTCTCCGGAGAAGGGCGGCATATAAATCGAACCAATAAATAAATAAATGCCTTTTACAGCAGTGCTTCAGGGTGCAAGTTTGTTGCAATTCCCACATGTGTGTCTTAACTGTTTAATGCTTACCACAACCCGGATGAACATTTTCCTACTTGGCTACCTCTTTCATTGAGACTGGAAATTATTATTACATCAAACTTCGCGTTTATTCAATATTTCCTAAATACACCATAGATCTCATGTGCCAGTTTACCAAATAATACGCCCAAGGAAATCGTATCTCCATTCGCCCGGCCATTCCTTCTCTTGACCGGTCTGCAAAAGTCGCAAAGCGTCTTCCCGTTCCTGAATGACCTGGTCCATTCTTTCCATGGATTTTATAACCTGAGGGATATAAAACAGAAGTGGGGTGTTCAACAGGTGGAGCTCATATATACTCTCAACATCATTCAGGGTTATTTAGTCTTGTAACAAGGTCTGCTATGTAGTTATAGGTTAGATTCACACACTGCAGTAAGCCATGGCTTTGCCTTAATATAAGGTATGAAACCATCCAGAATTACTCTTTACAAATGAAAGAATTCCTATGTAAGTAATACCCACTAATTACTGGGTATTGTGGTTATCCCAATAGATAGGGCTAGGGAATATAAAGAAACACTTCTCAGTAAACCCAAAAGTGCTTTTTCAAGAGGCAACTGGACTTTCTGGTTTTTCTTTGAAGATGTTTTGCTTCTTGGATGAGAAGCGAAACGTCTTCGAAGAAAAAGCAGAAAGTCCAGTTGCCTCTTGAAAAAGCACCTTTGAGACAACCATGACCTGGATGACTGAGAATCTCCATAAACCTCTCAGTAAAGATTTGGCTTTTTTCATCATTGAGCTCTCCTATTTGCAGATATATTCATAAATAAATTTACTGAATATACTGAAAGTTTATTTTTCTCTCCTGAACTCTTGCCTCATTTCTTTTCCCAATATAACATTTACATTAAACAAATCAGAATTATCAGAAAAGTAGCAGGAAGTCATAAAGACAGCATCTTGGACAGGGTGTCAACAGCCTTGCTCTGTGTATCATAATGTCTTGAATTGCACAACTGGATATGTCTAGTTTAACTAAACTGTAGGATCTAGATATGTCTAGCCTAATGAAGAGAAGGACTAGGAGTGATATGAAAGCAGCCTTCTAATATTTGAGGGGCTGTCAGAGACAAGACGTGCTCAACCTCTTCTCCAAAACACCTGAGGGCAGGACAAGAAGTAACAGATGGAAAACTTATCAAGGTGAGAGCCAACCTAGAAATAAAGAGAAATTTCCTGACAGTGAAAACAATTAATTAGCGGAATGGCTTGTCTTCAGAAGTCTGTAGAGATTCTCAGTCATCCAGGTCATGGTTGTCCCAAAGGTGTTTTTTCAGGAGGCAACTGCACTTCCTTGTTTTTTTGGGGGAGGACGTTTCGCTTCTCATCCATGAAGCTTCTTCAGCCATTTTTCTATTCCCCACTATCCTGTCAGAGCTGAAGAAGCTTCTTGGATGAGGAGTTAAATGTCTTCAAAAAAACAAAACAAAAAGTCCAGTTACCTTCCGAAAAAGCACCTTTGGGACTTCAGAAATTGTGGGTACTCTACCATTGGATGTTTTTAAGAGATTGGACAGCCATTATCCAGAATGGTATAAGGCAGTGATGGCTAACCTTTTCTGAACCAAGTGCCCAAAATGTTCATGTGTGTGAATGCGCGCATCCCCAAACCCCCCAAATGCATTGTGTGTGCGGCCCCCACGCATGTGCCCCCCATGCATGTGCGTGCGCCCCCCGCATGTCCTCCGTGTATCCGCACACACACACACGCATGCGTGGCAGAGACCTGAAGACCAGCTGGCTGGCGGGAGGCACGTGCGCATGCGTGGCAGAGATGAACTGGGGTGATGGCTCGGTGCCCTCAGAGAGGGCGCTGTGTGCCACCTCTGGCACATGTGCCATAGGTTTGTCATCACGGGTATAGGGCCTCCCAAGAAGACCTCCAAGATCCCTTACAATCTGTTATTCCGTATTCTGAACCTAGCTCTCTGCCTGGATCAGATGTTTTTAGCAAGGAGCAGCTCAGGAATTAATATAGTCTCTGTATGACTTGCAGGTTCTTTAGAGAACCAGATCACTAAAAATATCTTCTCCATTGGCGGGCAAGTTCCATAGAATCAGCACTCATGACAAATTTCAAGGCAAATTAACAGATCAAAAAGACTTCTTGGAATTAAGAACATTTAAAACCTTCCTTATCCTAAATCACATAAACAGTCTTGTGTATTAATTCTCTATTTTTAACAAAGAACATGTAATTGCCACTGACATTCTCGATTCTAATTTACCTTTTCCAATCTTTCTGGACTTGGCATTGACTGAGTCTGCCGTTTTGCTTCTTGCTCTAATGTTAAAAGCATATTTCGCTCTTTTAGCAGGACATACCTGTGAAAGAGTATCTATTAGCAAGTTCCATGACATTGTTAGACAGGATAATGATTCTCAATAAGAAATGGGAGAAAAATTTAGGATGGGAGACATATTAAGTTGTTAAAACTTATAAGAATTAAATACAACACTATACTTTGGATACTTGAAACACACAAATATCCTTCTTGGAAAAATATTTTGTTGTTTCCATCATTGTGGAACCCAATTTTTTGATTGAGTTATACAATGGACAATATTTTCCATAGCAATAGCGTTTAGCCTTATATATTGCTTCATAATGCTTTTACAGCCCTTTCTAAGCGATTTACAGAGTCAACATATTTGCTCCCAACAATCTGGGTCCTCATTTTACCGATCTCGGAAGGATGGAAGGCTGAGTCAACCTTGATGGAGAATAGCTAAACTCAGTTTCATTTTAGTGCTTTTTTACTGAGCTACTAATCATCGTGTATTTTAATTAAATGCAAATAAAATGGTACTGCCACACAGTATTAATTGTAATATCAACATAGCCATATTAATCATGTAAGAAAATTTACTTGTATTAGATGCAGCTGAACTTTATTGAACATACATTGCGGAATGAGAAATCCTGCTAGCTACCATCACCTGCTGCTTTTAGGACATCACCTGCTGCTTTCAGAGTTGCTTAAAGGCACAATGAACGGAGAAGCTGCACCTGGTGGAATTTTCCCACTAGTCTAATTTTCAGATCTACTAGCCCTCTGCCTGCTTTCGCTTCTTCTTCTAGCCTTCTCCTTCCTTCCTTCCAACCCACCACTTATGTCCCTTCCATCCTATTTTCACATCTCCTTTCTACTATGTCTCCACTATTTATAATTTCCTTACATTCCTGTCCTCTGGATTCTTGCCTTTCTAAACTCTCTTCCTTTAGGCATGTTTTACTCCTTACGTGACCTCCTTAGATACTTTTGCACTTCAGCACTTACGTTTCTTCATTCTTGTCCCTTTTCAACTTTCAACACTCTGCGATTTATGCTTAATTTCCCATGTTTTTCACCTTTTAAAAAAATAATCTGCAGGTAGTCCTCAATTTACAACCACTACCGAGTCCAACTTTTCTGTTGCTAAGTGAGACAATTGCTAAGTGCGTTTTGCCCCATTTTACCACCTTTCTTGTAATAGTTGTTAAGTGAACTGCTGTTGTTGTTAAGTAAGTGGCACAGTTGCTAAGTGAATCTGGCTTTCCCATTGAGTTTGCTTGGCAGAAGGCCGCAAAAAGTGATCATGTGACTCCAGAACACTGCAACTATCGTAACTATGAGTCAGTTGCCAAGTGTCCAAATTTTGATCACATGACCCTGGGGATGCTGCAAGGGTTGTAAGTGTGAAAAACAGTCATAAGTCACTTTTTTCCGGTGCTGTTGTAACTTTGAACGGTCACTAAATGAATGGTTGTAAGTCTACAATTACTTGTATTACCCAGTCCAAAACCTTCTCCTGTACCTCATGCCCTTCTCTTTCTTATCAATTTTGGCTTAAAACCTGTGTAAAATCCCAGCCAAACAAAGAACTTTTATTAACATATTGTGTTTAAGCTGCGCTATGACTTCAGGGGATCAAGCCAGCATACTTAGTTCTTTCTTCTTCAAATTTTTCCCATAGCAATCCGATGATATTGGTTGGGCTGAGAGGCAGTGTTCTTTTGCAGATAAGGGTGGACTAGAACTGAATTTACCTGGCCTACTCCACACAATCCTCTTCATTGACACTCCCCTCATAGAATCTGAGCTATAAATGTTTACTTTTCTGAATATCTAAATCAGTGTTTCTCAACCTTGGTAGCTTGAAGATGGGTGGACTTCAACTCCCAGAATCCCCCAGCCAGCAGCGCTGGCTGGGGGGTTCTGGGAGTTGAAGTCCACCCATCTTCAAGCTACCAAGGTTGAGAAACACTGATCTAGAGACATGACAAGAACAAAAGGCTTTGTGATTACAAATGAAAACTAATACCGGTACATATTTTTTTTGAAGTGGGTAAGCAGTTCTCCAAATAGCTTGTTACAAGGAAAGACAGGCTTCTTAAATCATACAAAGAAACACTCACCAAAGCTTATGCAGATCGTCGCTGCTTTTGCCTCGAAGTTGTTCGACAGTCCAGGAATCTCCTGTGGAAACGACAACGCAAAGTAAAGCAAGAGCATCTTCCTGAAAGTCTCCTGATCTTAAGACTATACTAATTTTTACTCCGTGCTAATTAAGTGGAAATAGCTGGTATTTGGTAGCTACTCAAAGGTTTTCTTTTAAAAGCTGTATATTCTGAAATCTAGAGTCCAATAGTACTTATATTTTATGTCTCTTCTTCTGCTAAATTGGGGATTGTTTTCAGTTTGCTGCTTTTCTGTTGTTTTATTTAACTATTCTATATTATCTATATTTTAAAAGTCAACAATTATCAACTTCCCTCGATTTCTCTTGAAAAGCAGCACAACACTTTTTCCCCATTATGGATTTTAGGATGATGCATGAAAAATTTCCTCAGAATCCACTTAGGTATTGGCAGCCAAACAATATACATTTATGGCTTGGGATCACTGATTATTTTAAAAGAAAACCTTGTTTTCTGGCACAGGGAGCTACCCATTGATCACTGCTAACTGCAGATTTCATCAGAGCCACTCAAAACAAATTAACAAAAATCATTTGTAACATACTTTTTGAATGCAGGAGAACTTAAAGCATATTAAAGTCAGGCAAAAAGCAATGAAATTATTTAGGACAATTTAGAACATTTTTACTCGTGCAGAAGTAAATCCAAAACAGACAATACAAATAGTTGTAATCCATTTCTTAAAATTTGTATTTAAAGGCACTGCATTGCCATCCTTCAGTCTCAAGAGACTATGGTATCGTGCTCTGGAAAGAGGTCCTAAAACAGCATGTAGTGTGACTAAAAAGGCCAATTTGAGAGTGGCAATCCTTCCACACTGAGGGCAGATACATTCCGTCCCCTGCCCAGTCCCCAGATTTCGCTGGTTCCAGGACTGCCTCTTTGCCTCAGCCTGCCGAACAAGTGTCTCTTCGAATTGGAGAAGGCCATGCTGTGTCTTTAGCCTCCAAGCTGAACAATTGGAGGTCAAGGTTTCCCAGTTGTTAATGTCCATTCCCAGGGCCTTTAGGTCCCTCTTGCAGATATCCTTATATCGCAGCTGTGGTCTCTCTCTGAGGCACTTTCCCTGCACTAATTCTCCATCCAGGAGATCTTTCTTATCAGAGAAAATATCAGAGATATTTAAAGGCATAGGTCTGACAATCAGACTAATGGCTGAAATATCCACTTTTGGGGGGGGGGGGAAGGATTCTATAAGCAGCAATTTTTACAAATCGAGACTCAACATGCACTGTTGCTGAATATCTTATAATACTACATTCTCTTATTTACAAGGGTATCTTACCCGATTTAACCTCCTTTCCCCAGTTTTTGGGGTCATCAAAAAATTCCTCCAATGCATTTCGAGATACTGATGTATGTAGCAACACAGAACAGGGACAAATCTTCACTTCTGTAGACTTTTTTGGCCAATCACCAATGAGTCCTCTGAACAAAAAAAAAAGTCAGAATTGTTTTAACAACATTTTAAGCATATTGAAAAATCAGATGTGGTTCCAGTAGATAGTTTTTTTTTCCTCTTAAGCATGTACATTCAAAATATTCCTTTTGATAAAATACTATCTAGTTTCAGAAGCACCATTGGCATTATTGTCAGTCACTTGGGTAAAAATTATTCTCTAGTTAAAAGTAAATATTCATGTTTTACAGGTAGTTCTCAACTTCTGACTGCCGAAAATTTCTGTCGCTAAGTGAGACCGTTGTTAAGTGAGTTTTGCTCCATTTCAAAACCTTTCTTGCCACACTTGCTAAGTGAACCACGGCAGTTTTTAAGTTAGTAACACTGTAAAGTGGCTGTAAAGTGAATCTGGGTTCCCCATTGACTCTGTTTGTCAGAAGGTCACAAAATATAAATATGAACCAGTTGCCAAATGTCTGGATTTTGATCATGTGACCACAGGGATGCACCAACAGTTGTAAGTGTAAAAAACGGTCATAAGTCACTTTTTTCAGTGCCATTGCAAATTTCAATGGTCACTAAATAAATGGTTGTAAGTTGAGGACTGCCTATAGTTAACCGAAGAAACCTGAATGGTTTTAAATAGAGGAACCAGACCCTGGCATTACCAATTTTTTTTCCCCTAGCAAGCTCATACTTTCATGAGGTCTACATTATCAAGTCCTTGGAGTCCTAGTCAGGGGTGAAATGTAAAATTTGTTACTACTGGTTCTGTGGGTGTGACTTGGTGGGGGGGGTAATGTGACTGGGTGGGCGTGGCCAACTTTTTTTTTTTTACTTTTACTTTTCAAAGCATTTTTTCTAATGCTTTGAAAAGCCTCTCTGCCGATCAGGCAACTCAGCTGAGATCGTCAGAGACATTTCAAAGCATTTTTAAAATCACCTCTTCAGCCAAGAGGTTGCAGAAAAAATTGCTTTGAAAAGCCTCTGAGGATCCCAGCTGAGCTGCGCGATCATCAGAAGCTTTTTTTTTACTTTTAAAAGCATTTTTTCGTTGGAAGAGGTTGTAGAAAAAAGTTTTTAAAAGTAAAAAAAAAAAGCCTCTGATGATCATATGGCTCAGCTGGGCATGGGGGAAGGGGGGGGGGCGCAGGGATTTTTGCTACCAGTTCTCTGAACTACCCGCTGCCATTGCTACCGGATCAGGCGATCCGGTCCGAACCGGGAGCATTTCACCCCTGGTCCTAGTGGACGATCACTTGAATACGAGCCAGCAGTGTGCAGCAGCAGCAGCCCAAAAAGCTAATACAATCCTGGGTTGTATAAACAGAGGCACAGAATCAAGATCACATTAAGTATTAGTACCGTTTTATCAAACCCTAGTAAGACCACACCTGGAATACTGCATCTAGTTTTGGTCCCCATACTATATATATATATAAAAGATGTTGAGACTTTGGAAAAAGTTCAGAGAAGACCAACTAAGATGATCCAAGGCCTGGAGTCTAAAACCTATGAAGAACAGCTGCAGGATTTGGGTTTGGCAGTGTAGGAAGTTAGTACCCACCCCTTTCCTAGAAGAATGAAATATTTTAGGAAATATTAAAAAGGCAGAATATTATGTTTCCCTGTATGAGAAATGGAGAAGCATGTTTTAAAAACAAAGGGGCTCCCACCTTCCTGCCCCACCCACCCTTTGTCAATGGATCATCATCTGCAACACAATAGGACCCATCTAGCAACAGAAACTCACGAAATGGCACCTGGGAAGATTACATCAGCCAGCAAGGCTAGCTAAGACCCCCACCCCCTGGGAGTCTCACAACCAATCAGGATACTCTTTTGGGGGCCCAGGAAGTTCAAAGCCAGAGAGGGCATAAAACCCGGGGACTCGCTGCGTCTCGCCCTTTTTTCTGTTCAGGAACTCAAACCATGTTATCCTGTCCACCATTAAACCATTTTTCTAAGCAGTCTTCATGTTTCCAGTGTCTTTTTCCCCACTTGGAGCTGAACCCAGAAGGATATTTCTTCCTACAGCAGTCTAGAGAAAAGAAGGACTGGGGGGGGGGGGGGGGGAAACCGGTGGGAGAAGGATTCCACTTTTTGAGGGGCTGCCACAAAGAAGAGGGGGCCAAATTATTTTGCAAAACACCAGAAGGCAAGACAAGAAACAATGGATGGAAACTAATCAAGGAGAGAAGCAACCTGGAATTAAGGAGAAATTTCCCAACAGTGAGGACAATTAACCAGTGGAACAGCTGGCCACTAGAAGTTGTGGGTGCTCCATCACTGGAGGTTTTTAAGAAGAGATTGGACAGCCATTGGTCTGAAAGGGTATAAGGTCTCCTGCTTGAGCAGGGGGCTGGACTAGAAGACCTCCAAGGTCCCTTTCCAGCTCTATTCTATTCTGTTTCCCAGAGAAGGCTTCAATCCTATTATATGCACCTTCCTCAAAATGCATTTCTTTCCCAGGGGAGGCTCCCCCTCTTCGCCACCATTCGCAAAGGACAGCAGCATTTTCTCCTGCAAGGCCTTCAAAGCCCATTTGTATCCCCGGCTCTTTTTTCCCCGCTCGACAGGACCTCCCTACCTGGAAGCCGAAGCCGCCGCACCGCCTCGACTCGCGCCGGTCACCCGAAGCACCGTGGATAACCGTCGGCAAACCGCCGTCAGCGCCATGACGCCTCCTCCGTCTTCCCACAATTCCTTCCTCTGGGCAATTCGACGGAGCCGCTCTAGCTTGTTCTTTGTCGGTGGTACCTTTTTCCTCGCCGCCCGGTGCAAAGATGGTGGCGGCGCGGCTTCAGCTCTGAGCGTTCGCTGCAAAGGACGACTGAGAGCTTCGCGGCTTTGCCCGAATCAGAGATGGCGGCCATGAGTCTCCTCTTGCGGACGGCAGCCCGGGCCGGGCTCAGGCAGCCGCTGACCTTGTCCGCGGGGCTCGGGCGGACTACCCTGCTAGGCCCGAGTGCCAGTCGCTCCGGAGTGATCGGTAGGGACGGGCTGGGGTGGCAGGAGATGCTCGGAGGCTTCCAGGCCAATTGACCTTGGAAGCGGACAGAGCTGGGAAGGGTGTCGAGATGCCCCTGAAGGTGGTGAGGGAAATGTCCTCCCTCCTGCAGGAGCTTCACCTGTTGGGTTTCTGCCTGGGGTGCAGTTGGATTGAAAACGGGGGAGCGGCATTAACCGCAATCTGAGAAACGAAAGTGAGAGCTTGAGCCAATCTTGGTGCTTTTCCAAAGCACCAGAAGGCAAGACAAAAAACAATGGATGGAAACTAATAAAGGAGAGAAGCAACCTGGGATTAAGGAGAAATTTCCCAACAGTGAGGACAATTAACCAATGGAACATTGATTTCTACCCGCCTTTCCTTAAGGAGCTGCTTAATTTTTTTCCCCTCACAACAGCCTTGTGAGGTAGGTTGGGCTGAGCTCCCCGAGTCCTCGTCAAAAAGGCTCTCGCAAAATGCATTTCCCCCCCTCAAGCTTGTGTTTAGGATTATAAGGAGCTGATGTTCCTGGCACTGTTTCTTTTTTAAATGCATATGATGACTAAAGAAAACTGACATTCCAGGTGGCTAAAGAAAGACAGGGCTAGAATCTAGATGCCAGCAAAAATACAGATGGGCCTTGATTAAAAAAACACTTAAAGTTAAATTAAAGTTTAAACTTTAAAGACTCTTTAAAGTTACAGTGGCACTGAAAAAAGTGGCTAATGACCGCTTTTCACACTTATGACTTGCAGTATCCACATAGTCGTGTGATCAAAAACATTGAATGCTTAGCTACTGACTCATATTTATGACGGTTGCAGTGTCCCCAGGGTCATGGGATCACTTTTTGGGGGACCTTCTGACAAGCAAAGTCAATGGGGAAGCCAGATTCACTTAACAAGCATGCTACTAGCTTAACAACGGTGGCACAAAAGGTCGTAAAATGGGCCAAAATTCACTTAACAAATGTCTTCACTCATCAACAAAAATTTTGGGTTCAGTTTGGTGATAAGTTGAGGACTATCTGTATACTGTAAGCTTTACGACTTTGCTACTACCTAATGGCTGTCTGTTGGCATCCCAGATCTATTAACCCTAATATGATTATTCAAACCAAGGACCGTTCTTTGTGAAACACATTGTGTCACCAAGCGAATCTTACAAGAATTTCTCAGTCGTGTGGAACAGAATTGGGTAGGTTCCCCCTTTATTTTTCCTATTGCAGGATGGCTATGTATGAAAGGCATCCTGAAAAATAAGGCAACAATTGCAGAGCTTTTTGCATTCTGAAACTATTGCAGAAGTAACCGTTGACTTGTACTAAGATGCTAATTTAATTTTCCAGTTTCACTGCGCCATGCCAGCGAGGGAAAAAAGATGCTTTTCATCAGAGCAACACGGTTTTATGATAACCGGTTTGTGAGATTACTGGTAAGTTTAAGGAACAGAGTCTGGAAAAAGTTAGAGTGGAAGTAGGAAAAAAGCAGTTTTAGACTGTGTGAAAAGAAATATAGTTTTCAAATCACAGGTATGATTAGCTTCACTTTATTCCACTTTTCTCCAATACTAACTAATACTGGGCATCACTCTCTAAGAAGGATTTGAAAAACTGGCTGAGATGCCGAGTGGATTGATAGTGGAGTAAAAATTAAATGTTGTGGAAAAGGATGAGGGAGTTGGTAATGTTTTTCTAAGAAGGCTGAGGTAACAGTAACAATAGAACAGACTTGAAATGGATCTTGGAGGTCTTCTAGTCAAACTCCTCCGGTCAAGCAGGAGACCCCATAACAGTGATGGCTAACCTTTTCCAGACTGAGTGCCCAAAGTGTATGCGTGCATGGCCAAACCCCCAAAATGCAATGCGTGTGCGGCCCCTGTGCATGTGGCCCGCCCCCTGTATGCACACTGCGTGCGGCCCTCTGCATGCGTCTCTGTGCATGCGCACATGCCCCCCGCATGCACACATGCCCCCCCCCCCGCATACATGGCAGAAATCTGAAGACCAGCTGGCCGGCAGGAAGCATGCGCGCATGCGTGGCAGAGCTGAACTGAGGTGACGGCTCGGGTGCCTGCAGAAGGGGTGCTGTGTGCCACTTCTGGCACGCATGCCGTAGGTTCATCATCACGACTCCATCACCTCCAGTGATGGAGCACACATAACTTCTGGTCCTCATGGACTAGCTATCTGCTGCGCATGTGCACACCGCAACCTGGAAGAGAGCAGCTGGCCGGTGTGCATGCGCATGACGGAACCTGAAAAAGCAGCTGACAAGTGCCCACAGAGAGGGCTGTGCGTGCCACCTCTGGTATGCGTGCCATAGGTTCGCCATCACGGTTATTGGCTGTTATGCTAGCTTTTTTTAAAATACCTGAAATGATGTAGCGCAAATATAAGTTCTTTTACCCCTCTACACTAGAGGATATCCCAAACCATGCAAATTTAAAAAGCAGATTCCAACTGTATGTTAAGAAAGCCTCTTACGTAGAATAGTTTGATTGTGGATATAATTACTCTGAGAAGTGATAAACTCTTCTTACTGGAGGTATTAAAGAGCAGACATTTATCATGGATACTTTAATTTAGATTCCTTTCTTGCTGTGGGGCCATAAATAAAATGAATGAAATGAATTTGGATTCCTGTACTGGACCATTTCTAAATGCTCCTAAAATTTATTGCATTTAATCTTTCAGTGATCCTGAAAATTCTGGGAATTTTCTGCATATATGTCAGGGTGGAAAAAAGTACACTAATAATAATAATAATTCAGCTTGTAGATTCATAAATAAAGAGTGAAAAATTTGTGGACTTGCTTTCTACTGACTTTGCCTTCCCCCCTCCTTTCATTTTTTAAACAGAATTGGTACGTTATGTTAACTGGAATTCCAGTGCTCCTTATTATAGCCTTTGTTAATATCTATGTTGGTAAGTACTTCTGCACCTTAGAATCATCTGTTCTGGTTTGTATTGCTGAATATTGCAGATAATTGTATCATTTCTGCTGTTTCAGTGATATTGAATTAATTCTGTTTTCCCTGTAAAAGAGAAGAACCATCAGCTGAATGTCTATGGAGATACTCAATCATCCACATCATGGTTGTTACAAAGGTGCTTTTTCCAAAAGGCAACTGGACTTTCTCTGTTTTTTTCCCCCTTTGAAAACGTTTCGTATGTCATCCAAGAAACTTCTTCAGTTTTAACTGACTGGTGGGGAATGTAAGGATTTATAGTGAAATATTTCCAAAGGGAGAAAAAAAAAAGAAAGCGTGGGTGCCTTTTGGAAAAAGCATCTTTGGGAAGAACCATCATTTTTCTCCATTGTGTTCCCTCCAGGTATTTGGACTTCAAATCCATTCTCTTGGAATTTTAGAAATTTCAGTCTAATTAATTACGGTACCAGCTTGATGATGGCTGGGCTACAGAATTTTTAAAAAAAGCTTCCTGATGGTTTTCTGCTTTTTCTTGGTTTATGGAATTGATAATGGACTACATCATGTTGCATCTTCACGGCTCTCTTTATTATAAGGAGATTTGGCTTAATAAGATCTAAAGCTCCTAGCTTTCTGGATGCACGTTCAAAGTGCTCTTTTTATTTGTTTGCTTCTTTTTTATGCTGCAGCCTAAAGTTGCTTTCTTAATTATGTCCCATTGTGACATATCCCGATTGTGAAATTCCCATTTCCTTTGGATAATGTTGTCATTCTTTTGTTTCCAGCCCCACATTCAGACATATTGATCATCCACAAATGTATTAAATTGGTGCTGCTCTTTGGTATTTCCCTACATCATAGCTTTAAAGGAGTTTATGGTTTTAAGCTTGTTAAATGGGTTTATGTTGTGTTGCAATCATTCTTTTATAATTTATTAGAAATGTTTTTAATTGTTCCCCTCTTTGGAATCATTTTTAAAAAAAATGATTAAAATGATAACACAAAAATGACGATTAGCATGATGCAAAATGTGAATCAAAACATCAAAAGAAAGTATTGCATAATCTTTGCTGCGTAAAAGTACAATACATGTTACATTTTTTGTTCTATTTTTAAATAGCTGTGGAAGCTATTTATTCACCATTGGATTTGGTGAATAAATGTGCATTCAATAGGATTACAAATGTAGAGATTATCCTCCTGTTAGGCTGACAATAAATTGTGACTGGCAACATTTGTTGACTTCGTGTTCTTCCATCAGTATGCTTTTATATGTCTGTTGCACTGAAACACAATGACCTTGTCTCTGCCTAGGTCAAGCTGAATTGGCTGAGATCCCAGAAGGTTATATTCCAGAACATTGGGAGTATTATAAAGTAAGTACAAAACTTGAAGAAAAAAAAATGTGAATTTTATAAGTCAGCCTTAGGAGAATAAAGCTCTTGAAAGTTAGATTAGGCAAATTGGAATGTATTTGTAATTGGCTTCCCATTTTTATTCTCCAGTTTGTTGTATTGATTATGAAAAAATGTGATATTTATGTGTATGCATGATATTGTTAAGAATCGTATTCGCAACTGAATGGGTTTCTAGAGAATCTTGTTTTCATTTAAAACCAGAACCAAGCAACACCTCTCCATGGTGACCTAGGACATATGAGAAATATCAGAGGAAGTTTTGGAAGCTGACATTGGGATGGTTCTGAAAAGCAGTATAGTTAACGGAAGGCAGATTGCAGACTTTGGTTTTTCAAAGTCCAAAGAAACCTTGGTCCAACCACTTGATGCCTGTAGCTTCCTTCTGCAAGCAAAATACAATAGAGTTGATCACAATTATTTTCTAATGCCCGCTTTGGTTTTCCTCCCAGCATCCTATAAGTCGGTGGATTTCACGCTACATCTACAGTCCCCCTGAAAAGGAATATGAAAAGGGAATGGCTAGGTTACATATTGAATTCGAGAAAAAGAAGTTAAGGTAGGAGAAACTTGTTTCTTAACAGAAATGCTGAACAATTGTTTCAGGTATGAGCTAGGAACTGAGTGCTGTTTTGTTTATGTAGTTACCCCTTAACTTGTTTAATGCATTTCCATCCGACCTTCCCTCTGGAAGCTCAAGACAATATATATGGAGAGGATTGAATGTTACATGATAAAGGGGACAAAAGATGTCATCATGTATTGTATCATATTTTGCTTTTTCTGTCATTCAGATATTCCTCCCCCCCCCTTTCCTTCCTTCCTTTCTTCCTTTCTGTGTAAAGCAGAGGTTCCCAATCGTTTTCGGTTCGCGGCTCCCATAGCAATCCGACTTGCAACTGCGCATGCGCACTAGACGTTTCAGAAATGGCGCATCAGCGTTAGACCCAGCGGGCGGAATATTTCGCGGCGCCCTTATGACGATAGCGCGGCTCCCCAGGGAGCCGCGGCGCACAGTTTGGGAACCACTGGTGTAAAGAATACAGATATCATTATCCTACAGTACAGGTAGTCCTAATTTATGGCCACAGTTGAGCCCAAAATTTCTGTGGCTAAGCAAGATAGTTGCTAAATGAGTTTTTTGCCCCATTTTCTGATCTTTCTTGCCATAGTTGTCAAGTGAATCACTGCAGTTGTTGACTCTGCTTGTTGGAAGGTTGCAAAAGGTGATCACGTGACACTCGGATTCTGCAACCATCATAAATACATGCCAGTTGCCAAGAGTCTGAATTTTGATCTCTTGATCATGGGGGATGTTGTAACGGTCGTAAGTGTGAAAAAACAGTCACTTTTTTCAGTATTGTTGTAACTTAAAACGGCCACTAAGCAAATGCAGGACTACCTGTTTTTTTCTTTCTTTCCTGTTTTATACATTCTTTTGAGGTGGTTGGGATAAGATTTGAAAAGCCTTACTTATTTGGCAAAATGTATGTAGCTGCTGCCCATCTCACAGAAGTGACTCTAAGCAGTGTGCAAAGATAAAACAATACAACCAAATAGCTAAAAATTGCAAAAAAAAAAATCATTGAAAACATTGAAAGAAAATAAAAGTGATTGAATAACACAATATGTGGGAGAGCATGCTCAGTTTTCCTAGCACTACAGCCATTTTGCATGCTATTGGATCCCCAGGCCAGATGACCAAGCGGTGTCTTCCGGTCCTCTTTTTCTTTCTCTTTCCTTTTTGTACTTTTATCTTGCTTTTCCCCTAACATTTTTCCTTTTTGCCGCTTCTTCTTTTTTTCTTGCTTCTTTATTTTTTCTTGCTGTTTCTTTGAAATGCAATAGAGTTACACACAGGCACGTAGAGAGAGACAGAGTGTGTGTCCAAGAACGTCTGGGCTAATCTACCCGAGAGGAACAATATTCCTGAGGGCGAATGTCACACAGAAAAGTTCTCCTCCTGAGTCCCAGGGCTCAAACCATGTTCAAACTATGCAAATATCTGCTGAGAGATAATCCAGTTTAATCCCTTACCCCAAGAGAGGATAGTTAATCTAACCTTCACTTCCTTAGATGCATGTCTGACACTGTCTTTCAGAAAAAAAATAATATGGGTGCTTTCTGAAAAGATAGGCTGAGTAACCAACTCATTAAAGCAACCACATCTCTATTCCGACTGGAGAGGAAGCTGTCTGAAAGCCAGCAAAAGGATAGAGTTTATCCCTTCCTGATACATATGGAGCATGGTTGTTCCAAAGATGCTTTATTTTTTCAGGTTATTTAGTTAGTCTAGATTTTTTTTAAAAATTCCTCCTTTATTATTTTTACATACATACATACATACATATGGAGCAGTAGGAAATATTAAGTCTACAATTTGGTCTTAGATTTTTCAGCAATGGCCATGCTTCCTGTGGAATTCTGGGAGTGGAAGTCCATTTTATTGGAGGTCAACTAGGTTGGGGCAAGAGGCTTAGTAAAAGGAGCACAGGTGTCCAGTAGCATATAGTTTTCCATCTTTGCTTGTCAAATTAAACACAGTCTGTTTTCTGTGCTATTGAAATATAATCATGTGGCTAATATTAGAAAATATTGCTTCACAGGTTCTTTTTTCTCTTTCCTCTTCTTTCCTTTAACAGGAAATTGGAAGCAGAGGCAAGTCATCTGATGTACGAAAGGGGGGATGGACCGTGGCATCAAAATCAAGCCCCAGGCACATCTATGGTTGATTATGCTCCTAAAGCAAACCCTGATTTCTGAGCATTTCAGCTGGAATCTCCAGCAGGCATCCCTACAGAGCAATTAAAATATGTAATGTATACCTAACTTAAATCACATTGTGTGCTGCCCGGGGTAGACATAGAATTGGGCCGCCTTACATGTGTAATTAAATAAATAAATCTTCTTGTACTAGCTGAAAAAATATTTTTTTTTCATTTGCTGTATCTTTTTTATGTGTTTATGTGTATACTCCAGAATAAACCCCATTCAGTTTAATATAGTTCCCTACAAGCTTATGATTTTATTTATATTCTGCCTTTCATTCCATAGCACAAAGAGGCCTAGCTAGTGAGGTAGATTGGGCCAAGAAAATAACTGGCCCAGATCAACCAGCTGAGTGACTTTGGACCGGTCCCTTTCACTCAGACCAACCCACCTCACAGGATTATTGTTGTGGGAAAAATAGGAGGAGGAAGGGGTGTTGGATATGTTTGCCTTGAGTTGTTTGTAAAAAAAAATAAAAATCACATGAACAAACCAGTATCTTCCATGGCCAGGGTGAGATTTGAATCTGACTTTCTCCATATCTACCCAGACCTTCATCCTTACACCACGTAGAATCTTTTGGGACATAGCACCAAAAATTTATAATGGGTATGAGAAGTTTTATTTTGAGAGTACCAGTTTCTTGCCTTGTCACTATCTCTGTGAAACGTCTACGGTAATATAATTATTAAACTATACATTAATCATTTTTTATTATATTCCATCCATTTTCAATTCCTACTGATTACATATATGTGGAGATTCTCAGTCATCCAAATCATGGTTGTTCCAAAGATGCTTTATTTTTTCAAGAGGCAACTGGACTTTGTGGTTTTTCTTTGAAGATGTTTCTCATCCAAGGAACTTCTTCAGCTCTGGCCATTGGAGCATTTGAAGAAGCTGCACGGGGGGGTGGAGTGGGGGAAGCAGGGGGATCTCACGCACATGTACAGGGGGACCCTGCAGGGAGGCATTGCATTATGGGTGTCGGCACGTGCACGCATGCGCACTTTCGGCACCCGAGGAAAAAAAGATTAGTCATCACTGCCCTAGGGAGATATATTTGGCAGGACCGAGAAGAAGGACCTTCTCCGTGGTGGCTCCTTCCCTTTGGGAATATCATCCCTGCAGAGATTAGACTGGCCCCCAATTTTACACTCTTTCGTTACGCCTTGAAGACCTGGTTTTGCCAGCCCAGAGTGGGATGGGAGCCCATATGATTTGCTTCATAACCATGGTGACTCACTTTATGCCATCATTAAAATGGT